>JARHVA010005123.1:0-460000 GCA_037957365.1 Torreya grandis | reverse complement strand
TGATATAAATATTCTTAGAATTATGGAGTGTTATCACATAGAATAGGGTTATCCTGAATGTGTGTACTAGTAAATTGGGTTATCTAAGACAATAGGTGGGTAGACGGATAGGGGAAGTGTGCACAAGGGTCAAATGTGTACGCACAACTCCAATAATGTAAAAGTATGTCAAAATTGATTTTTCTAGATGTTTAATTCCAAATTTGTGTTGTTTACCTAATTTTTATATTAATGTGAATCAAAACAGGCTAAACTTGTAGAATAAATTAAGATTATAATATCTAGAAATCAAGTATAAATAGGGTAAATTGATAACTATATTATTAGATGGGGGAAATGGTGGAACAACATGCTCAATGAAAAGAATGTTCAAGGATAAAAATGGTGTGAGTAATAAATTACAAAGAAATATATCATTAAAAAACTAGACATTTCTTCAAAATCAATAAATAAATAAAATACATTTGTGCAAAGCAATTCATAGTAAAATGAAATGTGAATCATCTATTAATCTGGATAAAATGTTATATTATGATTATGGAACATGCATAACACCTAAAAAATTAGTCATTGTGAGTAGAGTTTGGCCTTCCACTTTGAAGTATTTAACATCATCAATTGATGAAAAGAAGGGGTGGGAAATATATGTATCCAATATATATATATATATATATATATATATATATATATATATATATTGGATACATTGATACAAATAGGTTTAAACTTGATATGATAACAAAGTTATAGATTCTTGCTCTTACAGGCAACAAATCTCTGATATCGAACCCTTATGTCTCCCTACCTTATTTTTCATTTCTTATAGTTGCCCCAGAGGGGCATAGGCTCCCTATTTTTTACATATCAAATCATTATGCTGACCATGAACCACTGCAATAAGGTCAACCTTGAAAATGGTGAAGAAGCAATGCATAATTATAAGTGTTGTAGTTATGGCTAAAATGATATGACTTTTTTGTAGAGTACATGATTTCATGACCTCAATGTAAGCTCTAAGATAAACATTTCACAAGCTTTAGAAAATATTATAGGGGGCTCAAATGATATTATCCTCACATCTTCATCTGCCTAACTAAAAGGAAATGACAAGTTCTTGCCCAATTGGGTTGACATTAAAATATTACAAGAATATTTAGATTATAATCTGGTCAAACTTATTAAAAATGAATAGAGAAACTCATATGTGAACTAATTACTGATGATTTTGAGGAGTGTTGTTTGTTGTAGTGTCAATATACCTCATTCTATCATTTATTATGTTGTATATTGGTAGCAAAAACCTTCCAAAACCTTCCTCCCACTCATAAAAAACCCTCGGTTCATGTTATTTCAACATCAATGTCAATTATACTGATTGTGTGATGTTATAAGAGACTGTCTTGCCAAAAAATAACAATGAAAAATATTAAGGCAGTAATTTGTTGAGAGCATCACATCGCTAAAAACTTGTAATCCCAAAGATGCCTACAGGAAAGCGTCACAGATGCAGGATTCCATTAAGCTTCACACATTGAAAATAAAAATAATTTGAAAAACAATGAAATGAATACACCAAAAAATCTAAGCCGCTACTTCTATTGCAAATAAAAAAACCAATTCAGAAAAAACACAACACTTAACGTATTATAAAACATATAACCATTGGAATAGAAAATGAAACTACCATCCTCACCTTTAACAACCACTATAGCATGTAATGATATTAACCTCCATAATTAATAGCAATCATAAGAGTATTTTGTTGAGAGATTATCATTCCATTAGGGGGAAATAAATATAATAGATACTTTTCATAACATCATCAATTTTCATGTTAATGACATCTTAATTATTTCCACAAATCAAAATAATCTTAATGACCTTGGTGGATCAGAGATGTAGAGAATAAATATTGTTGTTGAAGAACCTTGATATATGCTTGCAAATTCTGTTAACTGGGTCGACTAGGTTGATCAAGCTTTATATAAACCTATTGTTGAGTGCTTGAAAATGTACAAGGTTGAATGGGTCAACCTAATAGTATGGACTGGATGTCTGAAAAGATGAAAACCTATACTAAGTCGATAAGGTTAATCTAGTAGTCTATACCTAAAATGTATGCATAAAAGTCAGAGTTGGGTTGATGTAGTTGACCCAATATGGAATATATATGATAAAAATAATGATGAAAAAAATGAAATAATGTGAAAAAATCTTGTAAGGGTTAGTTTATGTCGAGTTCACTAGAATGTATGCAATCATAAATGCATCATGTCTAAAAATCAATCCTTGGTCGGAGAAGATATAGCATACCTACACTTCTGATTGGGAATACATTAGTTAAACATGAGCATGACCAATATGGGGATCTGTTAGACTCGATTAAGGGATCACATGTCACAATACACCATGCTAGGAAGGATTACAAAGCCTATAGTCTAACACAATCACATAATAACCCTAAAAGAGTCTTAGGTTTAATGTTCACTCTATATCTAATAAATAAGAAATTATATCTAATCTAGTGCACACCAAATCTTGTGGAAAAAATTCGGGGTTAGAAACAAAAAAAACTAAACTAAACATGCATAGAAGACATATACTCACATAAATGTATACATAATCCTAATGCATGGAAGAGAAGCACAACTACATTATCTATCTACTCTTACAAAGGAGAAAAAAAGTTATGAATATTTACCTTGAAGACGAACCCATCAAGCCTCAATCTCTCCCTTGGCCAAGGTGATTAATAAGATATTATTGTTGTAATTAAGGATAAAAAATACAAATCAGCTCTAGGATACATAATCTATCGATGCATCTAAAAGACTTCTCCATAAGACAAGATCCATATCTCTAAAGAAAGTATGGAACTTTAAGCTTTATTCCTCAAGTAGAATGGTCAATAATTAGATGTTCATTCACACTTATTATTTTTCACTTCTCTATTCTCAAATGGTTGGAAATGAACTTGTATATATGGGTGGATCTTTCCCTAAATCCTTCTGAATATGTCAGTTGTACAGGGTCGACATAGTCAACCCTGTATGTTTTTAGGAGATAAATCACTAGGGCCTGAGCTAGATCAGTCGAAGGGCTAACAAAACTCTCAATTTAAAATACCCAAAAATGGTATAGGGTCAACCTAGTCGACCCTATATCGTAATCAAAGCCTAAAAACTATACAGGGTCGATCTAGTCGACCTAATATAGTCAACTAGTGAAAGGGGATTAAGGTGAGGAAAAGAGGGATATAAAGAGGAAAAATACTGGAGGAGTGTGCAAGGGAGGATTAATAGCTTAGGGAATGGTTTTCAGAGTTGGTTGGATTGGTAATAATGTGGAAATAAGGGACAATAATCTTACGAATCACCAAAGGTCTACCCACCCCTTCTCGATGCACCCCTTAGGGCATGCGCTCAAAGAGATTGAGTCTTGACGGGTTCTTGCAAGATGTAAAGTGTCAATATTTGATAAAAGTTGAAAATATTATGTGTATATAACTATGAATTGGATTATGAAAGATGAAGGGCATGGTGATGGATATAAATAGGGGAATAGACATAAGACAAGATAACTTGAAATATTTTTGTCTTTTTCTAGAATTTATGATTTTTAGAGTTTTTATAATATTTCTATTTTTAGGTCTTTTGGGATATGTATGTACACTATACGAAGGGGGTCACTAGCAAAGGTAATGCCAAGCCTACTAACTAGGATAAGGATGGATGAAATAATTGATGGGATGATAAAAAGATGAAGGTCATGCGGAAAAGGGGATGAGGATGAAGGAAGAATGGACTAGAGATCTTTAATGACCACATCATGAAGGAGCCATATATTTAGTTACCTGAGTAGAATGACCATGTCTTGTGTGCCAATTGATTTCTTGGTTTCTTTTCCATATACCCACTCCAATCAACTATTTGGCATGCTCATGCTTATGATAATGAACCACCACCCATCATTTACACGTACTAATATTTGATTTGTAATAGGTTTTCTATTCGATTTTGATTAAAACTTTAAAGGGATTGGGTTATAGCATATAACCAAGCGAGTAAAATTAGAATATATCAAAAGGCTTCTTTCATATATATTGCAAATGTTAGTTAGTAGCACCCTTTTCCATCTTGGGTTATAAGGTTTTACTAATTTAAACAATCTTGTCACTGTTGATAATGTATATCTATGTCCCTATGATTTCATATTTGTCCCTTGCAAACATTAACCATTTACTGTTGTAAATTTATAGAAAAATTTAATAAAACAATTGGAAGATAAAATTAATATACCACATCAAAGCAGAAAATGTTAAATTTCATGTAGCCATATAAAATGGACATTTCTACATTCAAAAAATCTCTTTAGATTTTACAAAAGGACTACTATTTATGCTACTTTTTAAAACATTATAATTATTTAATTGCTGGCATTAGATATATCTAAACTCCACATGGGTGGAATTTTGATTTAGTATAGTGTCTTATTGTCTTATTTTTATAGATTGTAAATGAATAATTGCATCTTTCGTGCTAATTATATCTTCAATCCTTTTTTAGGGTCATAGAAGATAATATTTGATTTGATAAAACATTTGTCCCTCATATTTAACATAACAATATTCTGAGATGCTATTTACCAAAGGCTCCATCAACTCAATGTGAAAAGAAGTAGACTTTTGAAGAGTTTTGTAATATTTTCCAAGCACAGGTTTAGCTATTTTAATCTACACCACAAACATTTTAAATAGGATGAGATATTGTCCACATCAAAGAAAAATCTATGGAAAAATTAGAAGCATATCTAATTCTCAGTGCAATCAGGACACCTAAAAAGGCTCAACATCTACTTAAAATAAATGTTGAGGGTAGTACTCATAAAACAAAATTTCAAAAACATAATACTTAAAGACTGTAATAAAGACTATAGAAGGCAATCTTAGTGTTCTTAGCATTGGCCATGAAAATTAGAATGAAGATCCAATAAGAGTCATTGATGACAAAACTATAATTAGAAACTTGTGATTGATCCCTTTCAAAGACAATCACTACAAGGGGTTGGTGGTATTTGTCCCTTCCATCTCCTAATATAAATTAGAGACTATATGTTTTGTTTGTGACTATTTTTATGGTCTACAAAATGGAACCTTCATTGGCTAGGAAAGAAATATATAATTTTTTATTATTCATTATTATCCATAAGTGACCAGTACGAGTTAATAGGGCTTTCAAATAAAACAAGAGTTGAGTTGGGCATACTTTTATACTAGATATTAATTTTTATTTCAACTAAGGGTTTGTTCCACTTGAATGAGAGAGAAAGCAAAGAATTATATTAATGTGAAAATGACCAAAATAGATGAATGGGACTGTAAAAGTACATTTGGTTTTGAATAGACAAGAGGTGTGTTCAACCCCTTTCCAATGAGATTTAAAAGTGGAAAAATGTTTATCCTTAACACGAGTGTACTTCCCAAAACATATAGCTAAAAAATCACAACCCATTGTAAATTATCCAAATGTAGTATTAGAAGCATTAGTCATATACTATGAATTTGAAGAGAGAGTAGATTTTATAATTATAGTAATAATCTCAAGGTGTTAATATAGATGCATCATCTATCTATATTCACATAATCCCATTTCTTAATTGAATCGCATTTCCCATCATGTTTTTATTGGAATCACATTTGTTTGTTTATTATTTCTTGCAACATAGATGTCAATATAGACACATCATCTACCTATATTCACACATAGGACCACAAGGATAGGACGGGTAGGTCAAGCAAGACATTACAAAGACCTAAATCCAATCTAATAAATGTTAATAGGGTTGAGCACATCCATGTTGCATTACACATCAGATCTTTGATATACAAAAGGTAAAGGCTAGGTGCAAGTTTAGAGAGACTTGGGTGAAAAAGGAGACAAAACCTTAAGGTTGTGCACTTTGCACGATATAATCAACTAGCTTTATACTTGTGGTCTATTTATCTAAAAGTGTTTTTTTACTATGGTTAGTAGCAAGAATAGATATTGTGAATTCAAAGACCACTGGACTTGAAATCAAGGAAGTGACTGGTTTCCATAAGTTGCTTCACAATATGGATATTACCATATTAGATTTAGAAAAGGGATTTTCTTTTAGGGAAGAAGTAAAAATCAGAGATTGGAGTATAACAACAGAATTGATGACAAAATCAAAAGTAAAGAATGCCTCTAGAAAAATCCACACAATTGGAAACCTTTTTTTTTAATGTAATGAAATTAAATTCTTTATGGGCATCTACAACCAACCTCGAGTTTGCTAACTATGGTGGACTTTTTAGAGCCAATAAAAAAGGTGTCACCTTTTTGCTCAATGGAAATACAAGATGTATAACAAACAACCATGCTTAAATATTGAACCTAGTGAAAGGCCTTATTGTAACAAAGAGGTAGAGTAAATAGAATTTTGAAGTTGAAGATAAGAACACAAAGCTCACAATGTAAGGAAAGTCTTAGAATATGAATATCATAATGAAAAATAAGGGAACTTTAGAAAAAGATGTTCTTTAATTAGTACTTAACTCTTTAATTAACAAGAGAATTTATTACATCATTTTGAGCTGATAATTTCAAGTGGCAAGCTTTTAATCCCATTAGAGTAATAATACCAACTCTTAATAGAAAAAACTGCTACCAAAAATTTGGAGATTTAAACAAATCTCGTAGTAGTTACAAGAGAGGAAAGTTGAAGATGTGTAGCCACACCTTAAAGCTTAATAACACAGATGATGGTATTTTATCTTTAAATATTTATTTGAATACATTTAATACCTATATTATTAGATGGAGGAAATGGTGGAACAACATGCTCAATGAAAAGAATGTTCAAGGATAAAAATGGTGTGAGTAATAAATTACAAAGAAAGCTATCATTAAAGAACTAGACATTGCTTCAAAATCAATAAACAAAAAAAAAGTACATTTGTGCAAAGCAATTCATAGTAAAATGAAATGTGACTAATCTATTAATCTGGATAAAATGTTATTTTATGATTATGGCACATGCATAACTCCTTAAAAATTAAATTCTTTATGGGCATCTACAACCAACCTCGAGTTTGCTAACTATGGTGGACTTTTTAGAGCCAATAAAAAAGGTGTCACCTTTTTGCTCAATGGAAATACAAGATGTATAACAAACAACCATGCTTAAATATTGAACCTAGTGAAAGGCCTTATTGTAACAAAGAGATAGAGTAATAAGAATTTTGAAGTTGAAGATAAGAACAAAAAGTTCACAGTGTAAGGAAAGTCTTAGAATATGATTATCATAATGAAAAATAAGGGAACTTTAGAAAAAGATGTTAATTGAGGAGTTAAGTACTAATTAAAAAACAAGAGAATTTATTACATCATTTTGAGCTGATAATTTTAAGTGGCAAGCTTTTAATCCCATTAGAGTAATAATACCAACTCTTACTAGAAAAAAAACTGCTACCAGAAATTTGGAGATTTAAACAAATCTCGTAGTAGTTACAAGAGAGGAAAGTTGAAGATGTGTAGCCACACCTTAAAGCTTAATAACACAGATGATGGTATTTTATCTTTAAATATTTATTTGAATACATTTAATACCTATATTATTAGATGGAGGAAATGGTGGAACAACATGCTCAATGAAAAGAATGTTCAAGGATAAAAATGGTGTGAGTAATAAATTACAAAGAAAGCTATCATTAAAGAACTAGACATTGCTTCAAAATCAATAAACAAAAAAAAAAAATACATTTGTGCAAAGCAATTCATAGTAAAATGAAATGTGACTAATCTATTAATTTGGATAAAATGTTATTTTATGATTATGGCACATGCATAACTCCTAAAAAACTAGTCATTGTTTCCCTGCGTTATTTTTTTATTTCTTGTAGTTGCACCAAAGGGGCATAGGCTCCTTGTTCTTTACATATGAAATCATTGTGTTGACCATGAACCACTGTAATAAGGTCGGCCTTATAAATTGTGAAGAAGCGATGCACAATTATAAGCATTGTAGTTATGGCCACAATGATATGACTTTTCTGTAGAGTGCACGGCTCCATGACCTCAATGTAAGCTTCAGGTTAAACATTTCACAAGCTTTGGAGAATATTATAGGGGGATGAGCTGATATTATCCTCACATCTTCATCTGCCTTACTAAAAGGAAATGACAAGTCCTTGCCCAATTGGGTTGCCATTAAAATCTTACAAGAATATTTAGAGGATAATTTGGTCAGACTTATTAAAAATGAATAGAGAAACTCATATGTGATCTAATTACTAATGATTTTGAGGAGTGTTGTTTTTTATAGTGTCAAAATACCTCATTCTATCATTTATTATGTTGTATACTGGTAGCAACAACCTTCCATAACCTTCCTCCCACTCACAGAAAAACCCTCGGCTCGTGTTCTTGCAACGTCAATGTCAAGTATGTTGATTGCATGATGTTAATAGAGCCCGTCTTGCCAAAAAGGAACAAGGAAAAATATTAGGGCAATATCTTGCTGAGAGCATCGCATCGCTAAAAACTTGTAATCCCAAAGATGCCTACAGGCCAGTTTCACAGAAGCAGGATTCCATTAAGCTTCACACATTGAAAAGAAAAATAATTTGAAAAACAATGAAATGAATACACCAAAAAATCTAAGCCGCTACTTCTATTGCAAATAAAAAAACTAATTTAGAGAAAATACAACACTTTACGTATTATAAAACATATAACCGAACAAAACTACCATCCTCACCTTTAAGAACCGCTATAGCATGTAATGATATTAACCTCCACAATTAATAGCAATCATAAGAGTATTTTGTTGAGATATTATTATTCCATCAGGGGGAAATAAATATAACGGTTAATCTTCATAACATCATCAATTTGCATGTTAATGACATCTTAATTATTTTCACAAATCAAAATAATGTTAAATAACCTTTTAAATAATTTTTGTTAACAAACGTACAACTTAACTATTGAAAATTTTAAAATATTGTAAAGTAAAAAAAATATTAAATTTAAATTGGTAAACAACACATAATTTAATGAAAATTAAAATAAATTGAAGAGTATAATTATTCCTTTAAAACTATTAACATTGTTAAAAGTTTCTTAAAAAAGAAAAGAAAAGGGGCAATTAAAACACTGAAATTGTTATCGGTACTCTCTAACAGCTGTTTAAAAAAATGATTTTTTAGACTTTTTCCCTTTGATCCAAAAAGTATGGAAACTTCAACATTGAACCTAAAAAAACACTTTCTTTTCATTGATTTGTTGACCCAAAAGAATATTTTATTTCAAATAAAATTTAAAAATATCGTCTCTTGGCATTATTTGTACACCGATACGCACCAGACAGTCCACTCGGGAAGAGAGTGCGTCGAGCAATGAATGATGAAAATCCGCTGGAAAAAGAAACAAAAATCTTCAAATGTAATTCCACAAAACTAGTTTTTGAATCGTATAAGGGCACCTCGGCCTCAACAGGCACCTCTGGTAAGCATCTCCTCATAGTGTAACAAAGAGATCTGCCGTTGTAATTTCATTTGGCTATAAAACCTTGCAATGAATTCCTCCGCATCTCCATCCACTTTCCCACCATTTGAATTGTATTCTACAGTGGCAGCCTCTTCCAGTGCAGGAAAATCGCAGGACTGCAGAATATCTACGGTCATATCGTAGTCCTCCTCTTCTTCCACAGAATTGGGATTGGGAATGGGATATATGCAGGAAAAATAGTTACAACAATGGCTATGCCTAGTAGTTGTGAATGAGAATGCAGGGCTATTGGAGCATGAAAATTCGTAATCTAGTTTAGACCTGAAACCCACAGCACTTGTGTTATGGAGCATCAAATGCCGCAAGTTAATTGCAAACAGTTTGCCCCTCTTCATCAACTCTTCCTGCAAATACCTGAGCTTTACAAATCCTTTTCTAACGAGGAAAATGATTGCCCTCGCCATATTCCACAGCCGCCTCTTTATTAAAGCCTTCTCTGCCCCTTCCAATCCCATGCCTTGAGATGTATTCGCGATATATGCAGTGAATATCTGGTAAAATCAGAAATGTAATAAATTGTGTAATGAAGGCTGTATATATATATATATTCAACACTGAAGTCTTATAATAATTCAATTCCGCGGCTACTAGTTGTAAGATAGAATATTTTAATAGTTACATTATTGATTGACAAGACGCGTTGGTGGAAATGTAGGAGCTGTGTATACGCTTCATCTACGCGCTACGCGGCGTGCTTTTCTTTATGGCTTTAGGTATTTAAAAGACATCCGATGGAAATGGGCTCCACACGTTTTTTAAAATTTTCAAAAATTATGTTCCTTCATTCCCATTCCCTTAAATATACATACACATTAATTGCTGAAATTTATATAATAATTAAGGGTTCCAATTTATGCAATGGTCTTCAGAATCAAATTTGATGAGATGTAATAAAAATGAAATGATTTTATTTGCATTTATAAGATCTATCACTCTATGGGATGTCTATTGGATGTCTATTGATACATCTGTTCAATTATTTATGAGTTAAGGGGTATTTTAAGAATGTTGTTTTTCTATTAATTTGGATTCACAATATCAATAATCTTTTTATTCTAGCTTCTTTAAATAATTTCATTATGAAACAAATTCTTAATCTTTCTTTATATTTGATTGTGAAGTATGTGATCCTGTACTCAATAAGCAGTTGTTGTGTGGAGCATTTTGAGTGATCACCCACATGCACACACATATACTATCTACTGATTATAATATTATATATAATACATAATGTGTGTATGTGTAATATTTTATTATAATTAGTAGAGTATTTTAATATTTAATATATTATTATATAACATATAACTATAAAATTAACCCGACGATGATAGCCTAGTGGTGAGTGAGCTGAGTGTTAGAAGTGGGAGGTCTCAGGGTCCATTGCCTAGGATGACCACTCTCTAACATCGTTCCCACACTAAAATATAATTAGTTATACGTGAAAAGTATCCATAAAGCAATGACCTATCGACTCGATGTTTAATACGATGGGGGTTAACATGTAGCTTGAAACCTATGTTCAATGCGATGAGAACTTTACATAGTGAATAAAGTGGACTTGATTAATAACACACACACACACACACACACACACACACACACACACACACACACACACACACACACAATTACCATCAAAATAAGAGAACACACTAGACATTACACATATGAGTGCCCTCATGCACATGTTGATGGCAAGAAGAGAGGGGGTGGTAGCATTCACGTCTCAAAACAAATGCTAAATTTGACTCAGTTACACATGAAAAGGATCCTAAGCAAGGATATATTTTAATCACAATGAGAAGAGTGTCAAAGGTTGTAGGAAAGAGTTAGGAGATGAGTCATAAAATACATCTTTTCTAGACTAATTGCAAGACAAGAGGTAAATATTGTAGAGTTGTGGTGGATAGTGGAATCACAAATAATCTTGTGTCCACACATATGATGATGAAGTTGGGTTTGGTGCATAACTTACACCTAAATCCTTACATAGTTTCGTGGTTAGTAGAGGGATGTGATAACATTATGCAAGAGTAATGAATGTGGAGATGCATGGACAAGGTGTTGTGCCACATCCTACCAATGGATGCATGTCATGATTTGTTAGGGAGGCTGTGGTAGTCAAATTGTGAGATATTACATGATGAGAGAATGAATATTGTGCACATAAGAATGGTCAAACTTATACTTTGAGTCCATTGAACGAGAAGGACAGGGACCATGTGCACTAGAGTCATTTGGTCACATGTAGAGCCAAGGATGACTTGCTTGGGGAGAAGAAGACAATGTGCACAAAGATGAGGAGTGATGCCATGTAGAGGAATAAAAGATAGCGTGTGAACCATGCGAATTTAAAAGTGATCTCAATGAGTAGTGTTACAACAAAGAGTAAAAGAATATTATGAAGCATAGATAGAGGAGGTCAACCCAAGGGAGTGTGATTTGGCACAACAATTATGTGAAAGCCTTTTGGTAGAAGAGGATGGTCTATAACCTAGTTTTCAAACCAAACAAATTGGATGGTGGGAATTATCTCGCATGGCAAGAAGGCACACCAAGACCTTTGGTAAGGGTTGAGAAGGTGCTTCTATCACCTAGCCTAAGTGTGTGAGCACCATGCTTAAAAAAATTTCTTGCCCGAGCTCTTTGATGAAAGAGTATCCATGTTCACTTGTAATATTTCATTAACCAAAAAAATAAAGTTTATAAATAATCAAATTGTAATTAATTTGTGAAAATCTTCATTTGCATGTAAACCTTTTGTGTTTTTTTACACAACTTTTTCATTTGCGCTTGTTTACTTTAGTATAATTTATTCGATGTGTGTAGTTGGGAATGCAAAGGGGTTAATAAATTAAGCAAAAATAAACTTTTTAACCTTTACATAAATTAATTTGAAAGGTTTTGTGCAATTTTGGAACACACATTTACATTTACAAGTAAAATTGGAACACCAAAGTCTTGTGAAGCTTGTAATATGCTATTGGCAAATAATGACATGCAATAAAATATTGGAGGGGACATTGCACAACATGCACATTGACTTATTCATGCATAATTGTTTAAGAATATTTACAATATCAATATATGTGCACACATTATCTTTATCGATCACACTAGTGCCATGATGTGTTATCGGTGCAATGTGTTATGATGCATTGTAATAATATTGGGCTTTTGATGATTGTGATGCATTATGGGAATTTAATGATTTTGATCATTATGAGTATTTAATATTTGTATCATTATTTGGTATGTGAGAGAATCAATTTATGTGTATCTTATGCATATATAAACAAATCCTTAAACTAGTCAAAGGGTTAGGAAAAACCTTGTGATGAATAGTCTAGGTGTGACCATTGAAGTGACAATAAGAATAGATTTGTGCACAGATTTATGGAAGGCCTGAAGGGTTGAATCATGTCCCAATGAGGAATTAGGGTGACACTAAAATGTTTTGTAAGCATGTGGGTTGAGCCTATGTTGTAAGCCATATTTGGCTAAGTGTGCAATATTTCATTTTTTTATTAATAAATATTTATTATTGTTATTGTATTACTATTGCATTACTTGTTTGAGGGGTGCACTATATAATAAATATATTCATTGAGATCCCTAATTGCAACTGCATCAACTATAATAGCTTATCTTTTGTGCTTCATCGACACATCATTATTATGCTTGTTTTATTTATTTTATGATTAATGTAATCTAAATAAGATAAAACTATCGAATATTTAGATTTATGTAAAATATGGAAATAATTAAACAAATCTAAATGTGAAAGAGAACACTTATACTACACTTACCATATTTAGAATTGGAAAATTAAAAGATAAGAGATGCACTTAGCTAAAAATTTATTTTCATTGCTCACTAGATTTATCACGATCTCCAAGAATGCTCTATATCTTTTGTGTGACTACTTAAATTGGGAATTAGGACATCCAAACTTGGGTGGACACTACCAAAAAAGTTCATAGTCCTATGGATACCAATGTTGTCTAATATCTATTGGTATAGTCTAGTTGACTAATACCTATAGATGACTTTTTTATGTTTTGTTTGCCTTAGTTGTATGCATTCATTAATTATCTAATTATCTTTGACATCATATTATATTATGTTATAATTATATTATATACATTATAATATAATATATTATAAAGCATCATTATCTTTATAGATATTATTCCTAGATTTAAGTCTTTTTTCAATTGATTATTATTTTTTATTGGAGTTACAAACCAGACACAATAGGGGCCCAATCCACGAGAACATATGGACCAACAATTGTCTCAATCCTTTAGAACCACTAAACCAATGAAAATGACCACCACACCACTTAAATCACTAAAATTACTCAAACAACCACACCCAACCTACAAGCTCTCAATGAGATTTGAAACTGGTTAGGCATAACCAACCCATCTATATCTCTTTGACAAATAAATAAATAAATCTTAAACACTATAAGCTTTGATTTTTTAATTTAACAATAATTTGTAGATTGAATATAATTTCTTAATTTTTCTAGCCTCTACTTTAATACATTGTTATTATTTGATTTTTAAATATATTTATCTTTTCAAAAATATAATTCTTTTTATATTTTATTTATAAATGTAAACTCATAATTGCAAAGGAGGTTAATTCATGTTAGAATGCAAAACAAGCATAAATCAATAAACAAAATAACTTCCTAGGTGTGGTCCTCAGATTGGGCAAGGTCTAGGAGAATTTAAACAAATAAAAAGACACAAACCAAAAAGCTACACTTTTCCAATGGATTTGTTCTCCAAGATGGATTGTAAGCATGTTCATCTTGGATTGTAAGTGTGTTGAGCCCAAATTTTAAGCATGTGGACGTGCTCTATTATGCTCTTATTATTATGATCTATTTTTATTTCTATACTTTTGATATTTATATTTGCATTCATTATTTTGAATTAGCTTGATTTATCCAAGTAATTTCATTACAATATTCCTTCCTCGAAGTATGAGTATAGTCCATGAAATAACATTAGTAAGATCTTGGGTAATGATGAAAATTTTGACCAAGGAGAAATAAAACAATGAAAAACAATTGTGGAACCATCATGTAAACTAACATGCCAAATTTTATAATAATAACATATAAATGAACATGTAGTAATTTTGGATTACGTAAAATGGCCTTTTAGGTAATTTACCCTGATATATAAAGTGAACATGATTTTTTTAACATATATCATTCTTACATATTACCCTTTGTAAAATGAATTATGGTCAAGTGGTTTTACAATAACATACACTACACTAAACCATATAACAATATGCAATTAATATCAAAATAATTTCACACAAATAAATAATAAAATTAGTCCTAAATGTAGTAAAAGAATATTCTAAAATAATTATAATTTGTAAATCTAGGGTTTTGAGAATAATACTTGATTTTTGTATATTGATAGACTGTTTAAGGGTGAAATTAGGAAGATTAAGTCCAAAAATTGAGATGGACATAATTTATAAATTTTGGAGCAAGTTGAAAACTTTTATATCTAGACTAGGAGTGGAGTGCTAATGCTTTTGGTTAATGTCAGGTGCATATATTAGGGCTAAATCACACTCCTAGACACTATAAAAATTCTATAGAGAAAATTTTTAAACTCTAATCCTTTACTCCTGGGCTCCAGAAACCTTGCTCAATTTCTCACAGTTCATTGTGCATCAACCAAAAATCCTTCTCCTTTCTTGAAAAGCCCACAAAACCTTTAAAATGGTGTATTTAATTAATAATCATGTCTAAATTACACCCCCATCCTTATAAAATTTGAAAAAAAAAAACTCAATATAGTTCAATAAGAAAATGTGTGATGCAAGCCTTAATCCTTATATGTGTTTTCACTACATGAATGATTTGTAATGATGCAAAGTTATGATTTTAAAAGTAAATGATATAATTTTTCTTATCTCTATTGACATTTTCTTATATTTATTTCTTTCAACTTATTATTTTATCACTTACCCTATATGCAATAATACACATGTATATCTAGACTTCTTAAATTCAGATCAAAGAAACACAAAACCCTAAAAAACAATGAACTTAGGTCAAAGGGACCCAAAAAGACTAAGAGTGTAATATCAAATTCTTGGTATGAACCTCAAAAAATAAAAAAATTTTTAGACAAATAGGCAAAATAAGGAGAAGAGAGAAAACAAAAGTAAAAGGAGGCAAATGGGGCCCACCATAAAGAAAATACATGCCAACTAAAGCCTAATATGAACTGATAATTTATAAACACATAAGTACTATAAATAGATGTAAAATTTCATATAAAAATACCATCAAACTAGAATTAGGTGTCTACATAATGCCTTACTTTAATGTGTGTGTGCACGTATATATTCAAATAAAATAAACAAGTTTACCTAGGAGGGATCGTAGAAGATCTTAGGGTTGAAACCTGTAAGAGTTATTGAAGATAATTTAAGAAATTATAATGATCTAAAAGTGAAAATGATAAGAGTTGTTACCTTATCTTAGTGTCCAAATCCTAAAAAATAAAAAACAAAAATAAAACATGTACTCTTCAAAATATGCACAAGTGTCTAAAATTCCACTATGAAAAGCCATGAAGATCTTGGAACAAGGATTCACAATCATATGCTTGGAATATGAAAACTTTGGTACTTGAAAAATAAGGAAAAACATTTATAATTTAATCAATGTACATATCGATAGATAATCAAAGAACCATTGGAATCAATTAAAGAAAGTGAAAAATAGGAACAAATACTCATGATTGTGTAGGAACTATGAAGTTGTCTCTATAAAATCCATATCTCGAAACTTGTATCATCTATGAGTATGTGCCTCATTGAAGATACCAAGTGAATCATGTCTTATAACACTCTTTGTCTACTTATAAATGTAGAAGTAAGGAAATTTTTCCCAGTAACTCTTTAGGACTATTGTGCATCCCAATGTGACTAATGATAGAATAATCTTCTATCATATTCCCCCATCTTGATATGTAGGATGAACATGTGAATCACATGTCTAAAAATAAAGGGATTAGGTATACCATGTGTAAAATATGAAAATAAAAGATCTTATATGTATTCAGAATAAGATGTCATTGTGAAAGCATGTATGTAATAAGGGACCATGACCCAAGTGTGTCTAAGTCTAAGTAGTATATGTAAGTTATTATTATCTTATGGTCTACATTTCTCTATAGGAGTTCCCATGTTGATAATGTTTCCATAAATAATATCTTATATATTATGTGTCAATTTAAAGCATCTATTTGTAGAGTGACCCATAATATGATGATAATCACAATATGCATTGCCATCATAGTTTCTTTGTGTATGTTATTTTGTAGATACGCATTTTTGGCCACTTTTATGTATAAACTAGGATTCAGACCAATTTCTAGTAAACGATGCAATTTAAGCCTAAAAATCACCCAAATTGCCTAAATTCATCTGTTAAAGGGATATAATTGCCAAAAAACATGTAAAATCTTGCTTATTTATGGTATTACCATGTACGCACAATAACCTAGCTTGGATTCAACCCTAGTCAAATTGTGACCTAGTAATTTGACATTCTTGACTTGTTGATCTATTAATGTCAAACATTTAAAACAATTCATAAATGCCAAAAACCCTAAGCAATATTAATTAAAAAGCAAAATTCAATTATCTTGCTTAAGTACAAATTCTAAGTTGAATTAGGAAATTACATTTTCTAAAAAAGGAATTTTGCAATAAACAAGAGGTCAAAGTCAAGGGAGCTAATAATATGTTTTATTAATTCCTAAAATTCCAAGAAAAGGTGACTCATAACCTCATAAATATATTTGATGAGTTGGCATGGCTCATAATTTTCTAAAATTAGTTGTCAAGCCTTCATGATTACTTTGACCAAACCCAAGGTTAACTTAAACTCAACTTAGGTGAATTTAGACTCAACCAAAGTTAGAATTAAACCTAACCTCCTTAAGGTTAGAATTAATTTTGAGACCTATAAATACAAGTGCCCTCACTTTACCCAAACAAGATTTTGTGTGTAAGGTTATTTTGTAGGAATGCCTTCAAGAATCCCTTAAAGTAATGTAATAATTCCAAATTGATATCAAGAATCTTCACACCAAGCCAAGCCAATCCAAGCCAAGTAAAGCCACATGTGGTCATAGAGAAATGTTGCCAAGATGGAGAATGAATTGATCAAAGTCTCTAATGCCATAATTTGAGCAAGAACATCTTCTATGCCAATAAGTAAACACTAATTTTGACAAGGGAGGTAACATTATTATATGTTTTTATCTCTTATTTTTATTTTTCTTCATTGTGTTAAGCTCACTCCAATACTTAGGCAAGAGTGGTTTAGTTTCCATTGCATTATTATATTTGAATTATCTTGTGATTCACTAACAAGGAACCAATGCTCATATTTGTTACTCTTCGAATTCCTAAAGCTACATAATGGCACACCTAGTGGGAAATATCACATCCCGTATAGACCAGTTGAATGTTATGAAACCTTAAAAATTCATAAAATACAAACCCTCTCTTCCCACTCTTTCCCTATTTCACCTTTTGTGCAAGAGGTTTTAAGCCACAATAATCTTATATTTCTAATGAAGGTGATAGTAGAAAATGAGGTTGTGCTTCTTCAAATGACATGCTAATGAGTTGTGTGGGGAGGACACGTTCTGATTCACAGTGAGCTTTAGCAATGCCAAATTATGGGGAACAAAAAATCAAAACAAAACATACAAGTGATATATAATTTTATATTATTATATAACATATAATTATTATGTGGGATAAAATAAGTGGACTTGTAGAAAATATAAATCAAAATGGAAGATATAAATAGATCCATGAGGAGAGTTGTGACCGAATTGCAAAGTCCATGAACCATACTCAATAATCAGTTGTTGTGTAGAGCATTCTGAGTGATCACCCCACACACATATATCATCCCATCTTGTGGTAGATTTGGTGATGTCAGAAGATGGCATGGTTCGATGGTTGGAGCGACTTGAGGATTGTAGGGTATAGCATCACATCTAAGTAATATTTTTGTTAAAGTATTATTCATTCCAGTTCATAGCTCTAGTCAGAATCCATCCAGGTAGGGGTCCCCTTAACCCTAATATCTATGGAAAATTAATATATTAAATATTATAATACTCTACTAATTATAATATTATATATATAATAATAATATATTAGTGTATTAATATGTATTGATCACTCAGAATGCTTCACACAACAATTACTTATTGAGTACAGGCTCATGGACTTCAAAATTTGGTCACAAATCTCCTCATAGATCTGTTGATATCTTTCATTTTGATTTATATTTTTCATGAGTCTACTTGCTTTATCCTACATAGTGAATAAAGTGGACTTGATTAATAACACACACACACATATTTACCATCAAAATAAGAGAACACGTTGGACATTACACATATGAGTGCCCTCATGCACACATAGATGGCAAGAAAAGAGGGGGTGGTAGCATACAAGTCTTAAAACAAATGCTAAATATAACTCAGTTAAACATGGAGAGGATCCTAAGAAAGGAGATATTTTACTCACAATGAGAAGAGTGTCGAAGGTTATAGGAAAGAGTAAGGAGATGAGTCATAAAATATATCTTTTCTAGACTAATTTAAAGATAAGAGGAAAATATTGTAGCATTATGGTGGATAGTGGAAGCACAAATAATCTTGTGTTCACATATATGATGATGAAGTTGGGTTTGACACATAACATGCACCTAAATCCTTACATAGTTTCTTGGTTAGTAGAGGGATGTGTTAACATTATGCAAGAGTAAAAAATGTGGAGATGCATGGACAAGGTGCTGTGCCACATCCTATCAATGGACACATGTCATAATTTTTTGGGGAGGATGTGGTAGTATGATTGTGAGATATTACATGATGAGAGAGTGAATATTATACACATAAGTAAGAATGGTTAAACTTATACTTTGAATCCATTGAATGAGAAAGATAGATACCTTGTGCACTAGAGTCATTTGGTCACATGTAGAGCCAAGGATGACTTGTTTGGGGAGAAGAAGATGATGTACACAAAGATGAGGAGTGATTTAGTGTAGAGGAATAAAAGATAAGGTGTGAACCATGATAATTTCAAAGTGATCTCAGTGAGTAGTGTTACAACAAAGAGGAAAAGAAGATTATGAAGCATAGATAGAGGAGGTAAACCCAAGGAAGTGCAATTTGGCACAACAATGATGTGATAGGATTTTAGTAGAAGAGTATGGTCTATAACCTAGTTTTCAAACCAAACAAATTGCATGGTGGAAATTATCTCGCATGGTGAGAAGGCACACTAAGGCCTTTGGTAAGGGTTGAAAGGCTGCTTCTATCACCTAGCCTAAGTGTGTGATCACCATGCTTACATAATTTTCTTGCCTGAGGTCTATGATGTAAGAGTATCCATGTTCACTTGAAATCTTTCATTAACCCAAAAAATAAAGTGTATAAATAAACAAATTTTAGTTAATTTGTTTAACTGTTTGTTTGCATGTAAGCCTTTTATGTTTTTTTGCATAGCTTTTGCATGTGCGCTTGTTTACTTTAGTATAATTTTTTCGATGTGTGTAGTTGGAAATGAAGAGGTTTTAATAACTTGAGAAAAATTAAAATTTTGGACCTTTTCATAAGTTAATTTGAAAGGTTTTATGCAACTTTGGAACACACGTTTACATTTACAGGCAAAGAAGGAACACCAAGGTCTTGTGAAGCTTGCTATATGTTATTGGCAAATAATGACATGTAATAAAATGTTGGAGGGGAAATTGCACAACATTCATATGGAATTATTCATGCATAATTGTTTAAGAACATTTACAAGATCAAAATATGTGTACACGTTATCTTTATCGAGCACACTAGTGCCACGATGTGTTATTGGTGTAATGTGTTATGATGCATTGGAATAATATTGGGCATTTAATGATTATGATGAATTATGGGCATTTAATGATTGTGATCATTATAAGAATTTAATATTTTTAGAATTAGTTGGTATGTGAGAGAATCAATTTATGTGTGTTTTGTGTGTATATAAACAAATCCTTAAACTAGTCAAAGGGTTAGGAAAAAACCTATGATGAATAGTCTAGGTGTGACCATTGAAGTGACAATAAGTATATATTTGTACAAAGATCTATGGAAGGAATGAAGTGTTGAATCATGTCCTAATGAGGAATTAGGGTGATACTAAAATGTTTTGTAAGCATGTGGGTTGAATCTGTGTTGTAAGCCATATTTGACTAAGTGTGTAATATTTCATTTTTTTATTAATAAATATTTTCTATTGTTATTATATTACTATTGCATTACTTGTTTGTGGGGTGCACGATATAATAAATATCTTCATTGAGATCCATAATCATGACCTCATCAACTATAATATCTTATCTCTTGTGTTTCATTGACACATCATTATTATGCTTGTTTTATTTATTTTATAATTAATGTAATCTAAATAAGATAAAACTATCAAATATTTAGATTTATGTAAAATATGGAAATAATCAAACAAATCTAAATGTGAAAGAGAATATTTATATTACACTTACCATATTTAGAATTGGAAAATCAAGAGAGAAGAGATACACTTAGCTAAAAAATTATTTCTGTTGCTCACTGGTTTCATCACAATCTCCAAGAATGCTCTATATCTATTGTGTGACTACTCAAATTGGGAAATAGGACCTCTAAACTTGGGTGGACACTAAAAAAGAAGTTCATACCCATATGGAGACCAATGCTGTCCAATATCTATTGACACTGTCCTAATTGACTATGTAGGTCTGTGTTCCCTCAAATCACTATGCCTGCACCTATAGATTACTTTTTATGTGTGTTTTCCCTTAGTTGTATGCATTTTTCAATGATTTAATTATATTTTCCATTATATTATATTATATAAATTATAATATAATATATTATAAAGCATCATTATCTTTATAGATATTATTCTTAGATAAGTCTTTTTTTAATTGATTATTGTTTTTGATCAGAGTTAAAAACCAAACACAATAGGGGTGCAGTCCCTGAGAACTTATAGACCAACAATTTTCTCAGTCCTCAAGAACCACTAGACCAAAAAAAATGACCACCACTTAAATCATGAAATCAACTCAAACAACCAAATCCAACCTACAAGCTCTTAATGAGATTTAAAACTAGTTAGGCATAACCAACCCATCGACATTTCTTTGACACACACACACACACACACACACACACACACACACACACACACACACACACACACACACACACACACACACACACACACACACACACACACACACACACACACACACACACACACACACACACACACACAAACACACACACGCACACACACATATATTAAACATTATAATATTTCCTTTTTTAATTTACCAGTAATTTATAGATTGAATATAATTTCTTAATTTTTCTAGCCTTTACTTGAATACATTGTTTTATTTGATTTTTTAATATATTTATCTTTTCAAAAATATATTTCATTTTATATTTTATTTATAAATGTAAAATCCCAATTGGAAAGGAGGTTATTTCATGTTAGAATACAAAATAAGCATAAATCAATAAATAAAATAACATCCTAGGTGTGGTCCTCAGATTGGTCAAGGTCTAAGAGAATTTAAACAAATAAAAAGACATAAACCAAAAAGCTACACTTTCCAAATGGATTTGTTCTCCAGGCCAAATTTTAAGCATGTTCATCTTGGATTGTAAGCATTTTGGGCCCATATTGTAAGCATGTGGACGTGCTCTATTATGCTCTTATTATTGTGATCTATTATTATTAATATACTTTTGATAGTTATATTTGCATTCATTATTTTGAATTAGCTTGATTTATCTAAGTAATTTCATTATAATATTCTTTCCTTGAGGTATGAGTGGAGTGCATGAAATAACATTCATAAGATCTTGGGTAATGATGAAAATTTTGACCAAGGAGAAATGAAAAATGAAAAATAATTATGGAACCATCATGAAAACTAACGTGCCAAATTTTATAATAATAACAACATATAAATGAACATGTAGTAATTTTAGATTACGTAAAATGACCTTTTAGGGAATTTCCTTATATATATAAAGTGAAAATGAATTTTGTAGCATACCTCATTCTTATATTTTACCCTTTGTAAACTGAAGTATGGTCAAGTGGTTTTACATAAACATGTACTACACTAAAACATACAACAATGTGCAATTACTATCAAAATAATTTCACACAAATAAATAATAAAATTAGTCCTAAATGCAGTAAAGGAATATTATAAAATAATTAAAATTTGTAAATCTAGGGTTTTGAGAAGAATATTTGATTTTTGTATATCGATAGATTGTTTGAAGGTGAAATTAGGAAGAATAAGTCCAAGAATTGAGATGGATATAACTTATAAATTTTGGAGTAAGTTGACAACTTTTATATCTAGACTAGGAGTGGAGTGCTAACACTTTTGGTTACTATCAAGTGCATAGATTAGGGTTCAATTACACTCCTAGACACTATAAAAATTCTATAAAGAAAAAATTGAAAAACTCTAATCCTTTACTCATGGGCTCTAGAAACTTTGCTCAATTTCTCATAATTCGTTGTGCATCAACCACAAATCCTTCTCCTTTCTTGAAACACTAATTAGCCCAAAATACCTTGTAAAACCTTTAAAATGGTGTATTCAATTAGGAATCATGTCTAAATTACACCCTTATCCTTAGAAAAAAAAAAAAAAAAAAAACACTTAATGTAGTCTAATAGGAAAATGTGTGATGCAAGCCTTAATCCTTATATGTCTTTTCACTACATGAATGATTTGTAATGACACAAAGTTATGATATTCAAAGTGAATGTTATAATTTTGATTATCCTTATATACCTTTTCTTGGATTTCCTTTTTTTCATCTTATTCTTTTATCACTTCCCCTGTATGCAATAATACACATGTATATCTAGACTTTTTAAATTTAGATCAAAGAAACACAAACCCTTAAAATAACATGAAGTTAGGTCAAAGGGACCCAAAAAGACTAGGAGCGTAATATAAAATTCCTAGTAGGACCTTGAAATAATAAAGAAAAAACTTTAGCCAAATAGGTAAAATAAGGAGAAGAGAGAAAAAAAATTAAAAGGAGGCAAATAAGGCCCACCTTAGAGAAAACACATGCCAACCAAATACTAATGTGAAATGATAATTGATAAACACATAAGTAACATAAATAAATGTAAAATTACATCTAAAAATACCCCCCAACTAGAATTAGGTGTCTACATAATTCCCTTATTTGATGTGTGTGTGCACGTACGTATCCAAATAAAATAAACAAGTGTGCCTAGGAGGGATTGTAGAAGATCTTAGGGTTGAAACCTATAAGAGTTATTGAAGCTAATATAAGAAATTATAATGATCTAAAATTTAAAATGATAAGAGTTTTTACCTTATCTTAGTGTCCAAATCCTAAAAAAATAAAAAATAAAAAGAAAACATATACTCCTCAAAATATGTGCAAGTGTTCAAAATTACACTATGAAAAGCCAAGAATATCTTGGATCAAAGATTCATGATCATGTGCCTGGAATATGAAAACTTTTGTACTTGAAAAAATAAGGACCACATTTATAATTGAATCAATGCACATATAAATAGATAATCAAAGAACCATTGGAATCAATTAGATAAAATGAAAAATAGAAACAAATACCCATGATTGTGTAGGAACTATGAAGTTGTCTCTATGAAATCCACATCTCAAAACTTGTATCATATTTGAGTATGTGCCTCATTGAGGATACCAAGTGAAGTATGTCTTATAACACTCTTTTTCTATTTCCAAATGTAGGATTAAGGAAATTTTGCGTAATAGCTCTTTAGGACTATTGTGCATCACAATGTGACTAATGATAGAATAATGTTTTATCATATTCCTCCATATTGACATGTGGTATGAACATGTGAATCACATGTCTCAAAATAAAGGGATTAGGTGTACCATGTGTAAAATATGAAAAATAAAAGATCTGATATGTATTTAGAATAATATGTCATTGTGAAAGCATGTATGTAATAAGGGACCATGACCTAAGTGTGTCTAAGTCTAAGTTGTATATGTACTTATTATGTTTTGGTCTAGATTTCTCTATAGGAGTGCTCATGTTGATAATGTTATCATAAAAAATATCTTATATCTTACATGTCAATTTAAAGCATCTATTTATAAAATGACCTACAATATGATGATAATCACAATATGCATTAATATAATAGTTTTTTTGTGTATGTTATTTTGTAGATACTCATTTTTGGCCATTTTTATGTATAAACCAGGATTCAGACCAATTTCTAGCAAAAGACACAGTTTGAGCCTAGAAATCACCTAGATTTCACAAATTCATCTATGTAAGGGATATAATTTCCCAAAAACATGATAAGGCTTGCTTATTTAGGGTATTACCCTGTATGCACTAATAACCTAGCTTGGATTAAACCCTAGTCAAATAATGACCTAGCAATTGACATTTTTAGCCTATTGATCTATTAATGCAAAACATTTAAAACAATTCATAAGTTCTGAAAACCTGAAGCAATATTAATTAAAAAGAAAAATTCAATTAACTTTCTTAAGTAAAAATTCTAAATTGAATTAGGGAATTACATTTTCTAAAAAAGGAATTTTGCAATAAACATGAGGTCAAAGTGAAGGGAGCTAATAATTTGTTTTATTAATTCATAAAATTCCAAGAAAAGGTGAGTCATAACCTCATAAATATATTCTATGAGTTGTCATGGCTCATAAATATCTAAAATGAGTTGTCAAGCCTTCATGATCACTCTGACCCAACCTAGGGTTAACTTAAACTTAACTTAGGTTATTTTAGACTCAACCAAAGTTAGAACTAAACCTAACCACCCTAGGGTTAGAGTTAATTTTGAGACCTATAAATACAAGTGCCCTCACTTTACCCAAACAAGCTTTTGTGTGTAAGGTTATTTTTTAGGAATGCCTTTAAAAATCCCTCAAATCAATATCAATAATCTTCACACCAAGCCAAGCCCAAGCTAGGCAAAGACACATGTGGTCTTAAAGAAATGCTGCTAAGATGGAGAATGAATTGTTAAAAGTATCTAATGCCATAAGCTGAGTAAGAACATCTTCTATGCCAACAAGTGAAAACTAATTTTAACAAGGGAGGTAACATTGTTGTATGTTTTTATCTCTTATTTATAGTTTTGTTCATTGTGTTAAACTCACCCTAGTACTTAGGAAAGAGTGGTTTAGTTTCCATTGTATTGTTATATTTGAATTATCTTTTGATTCACTAACAAGGAACCAATGATTGTATTTGTTACTCTTCGAATTCCTAAAGCTATATAATGGCATGCCTAATGGGAAAGATCACATCCCATATGGACTAGATGAATGATGTACAACATTAAAAATTCATTACAAGATCATTTGCATCTTAAATTATTTAGTTTTATGCCTAAAATTCTTATCAATTTATTTTGTCACAAATCAAAAAATTTACCCAAATAATTGCTGACTTCACCTATTATATCATCTATTTTATGATTATTTATTTTGAAAAAATTGGTAACTTCACATCAAGGACTTCTCTAGAAATAATGACATTACCTTGTGGTGAAATCGGTAATATTGACCTATGTAAATCAACCTCTGTGTAATAGGTGACATCGACAAACATAAATAATGACTTTGATCCTGCATATTGATAGCTTAATTAGGTATATTTTCTAGTGGTTTCAATGACTTCACCTTATTTTAAGCCACAATCAGCAAATTCTCTTAGACTAATCAACAACTTCACCCATACCTAATGGTGACTTCACCAGATACCATTTTCTATCTATTTTGTTCCATAGTGAAATCGATGACTTCAAAAAAATTTATGACTTTTCTCTGTTGCATAATTGACAACTTCACTCTGTGTTAAACCAAAACTCAAAAGTTGAAAATGAAATGTTGTTTGTTGGTTGTTTTTTTGTATAAAAATAAGAGACCCCACTAACATTTTTTTAGGAACCTAAGTGGAGAAAGAGTGGTATAAACACTTCTAATTTTTCATACACACTTATGTTTTAGTGCCTAAAATTTATTTAACACAACTTGTCATTTTGTATTTCAAGTTTGACAAGAGAAAACAAGGCCAAGTGGCTAAAAATTCATTCATATCTGATTTGTTGCTTTAAAATGAATATCCATATTATATTAGAGCTCTTAAGAGATTATCTCTTTTTGTTTGTTAATTATTTTCAAAGTTCTTAGATTAAATTATTTGTGGAAAAATGAACTTTACATGTATGCTCTACCCCCATCCCCTTTAGGGAACTCAGGTGATCAAAAATGTCTTGTTTATTGCCTTTTTGTTTAGCCTATAATGGAATAAATGTCACTTATGAACTCCCCAAGCTCTAAGTGACTTGGGTGAAACAACCTCTAAAGTTCTTCCAATTTTCATTTGTTATTTTTATGCATTGACTTGTGGGTGGGAGTTCATCACCTCCTCACAAGTTATTTAGGGGTGTGTTGACCTAAGATTTTATCTCCCTGGTGGGGTATATAAATTGGGCATGTGATACTAGGATTGAATAGTGGCTAAGTGGTTAGCCTAGAACCTAACAAGAACCTAGATTAGTTCATGCTAAATATCAGACTTCACTAAGTAGTACAATGTTGAATTCATAGTGCAAAGGACTAACCTTTGCATAGTAAGTGAACAAGTTTGAATCTAATTGACATGATGCACCCTTATGTTAGATATAATTGGGACCATTTATATTATTTTGAAATTTATATATTTTAGTCAACCCCATTTTATAGTAGAATATCTTGCCAAATGCCGAGTGCTTCATACTCTAAGTTTGTGGCACATACCAATTCTTGAGAGACAGAGAGGGGATTAAAAACTCTACCTACATGCAATCTTTAAATTTTGGATTAACACTTAATTAATTTTGAGCATTGGTATATTGGTGGAAACTTTGGTGGAAGCTACATAAAGCTTGCTAGTGTTAGGGATAGGAAGTGTACTTAGTGTTTTTTCTATTTTATTTTACTAGATTGTGTCTTTGGATCTAAAATTATTTTTTTTGTCAAAGTAGAAATAAGTTTGAACCTTCACATATTATACACCACGTTGAACCAAGAGGTTTTACCTTGCCCATTTTGTTTCAAACTTTTTCCTTGGAGTTTATTCCAAAACCATTTGTGTGCCACTTGTTTAACACAACATTGTTATGCTGCTGATTTTGTTCAAACATTTGCCTTGGAGTTTATTACAAAACCATTGTTATACCATTTTTTGAAAGAGAATCATTATGCTATGCATTTTATTCAAACACTTTCCTTGTTTGAAACAAAGTTCCAAAACTATTCATACCTTTTATTTCAAAATGTGTGGTTATGTTGCCCATTTTAGTCTAGCCTGTTTGCCTTTAGAAAATTTGAGTCATTTATATTAAATTTGAAATTCAATCTTTCGAAGTTCATAGACTAAGCTAATTAGGTCTAGCTAAAGCCTTGTCTAATTTTGGCTTAGGTGGTCTACCTTTTGCATTTGGATTATGTAAGTTGGGTTGATTTCTCATTTAGTATTCAGACCTTTGCCTAAGATTTAGAGGTATTTTGTTGTGTCAAGTTTGTGACCATGTGCCTTGTTTAGAGTTTAATGTGAAAAGTTCCAAAATGTCATAGTTCATTTACCAAGTCTTTTGTGAGATAATTACTGTGTCTTTTATGAGCCAATTACTGAGTTTGTTTTACTGAGCCAATTACCTTAGAATTAGATTATTTTTTGATCCATTTACTAAGTTTATCCAAGCTAATTACCTTAGATTTAGGTTGTTTTAAATTTCTTGTTTAAATTGACCTTTGTTTCCAAGTCTAGATTTGTGACTTTTGACCGAAGGCCCAACATTATTTTACATGCTAATGATTATAACCACCTTTGAGAAAATCATTATTTTTCTGACCTAGTTTAGAAGTCTAGCTTTGTGACATTGGCCAAAGACCTAACACCTTTCCATTTCATTGTTAGAATTAGATCTAGCTTTGTGACATTGGCCAAAGACATAACACATGAAGAGATCAAGATCTTCACCATGAGATCCTCCACTTTGCTCCATGGAGAGAAACTTATCGAAACAAGCTCTCTTTTTTTAGTATTCACTTGGTTTCTCCTCCTATCATAGTAGCTTCACCTTTCACACAACCAAATAATAATATAAAACACTTAATTATGGATTTTTTCACCATGGATCTAATACCATATGTTAAGAATAAATTCTTGATACTACATATTAGGTCAATGAACTATATCATACAATATAAGGAAATAAATGCAAAATAAAAGCTACACAAAATAAAGACAAGTAAAAGTAAAAGCAAACATTGCATATAGAGTATGTGGAAAACTTTTAATGTGTAAGGAAAAACCATAGGAAAAATGGTATCTTTCAAAATTCATTAATAAACTCAACATCACTCTCTTCTCAATAGATCCTCCATAGTAACTCATTCAATGTTTCCATACAAATTACTCAATGCTTCCACCTAAAGCATTTATGTCATGAAACAAGCTAAAGAAGCCTATAAGATCCAACCTCTAAACATGCAATACCAAGGATTGTATGGATCCTCTAACAAGATAAATTATAATGAGAGAGCTAATGCATAATTATGCATTTTACAACATGAGAGAGAGAGAGGGAAGAAAATGAATAATGACACCAAATAAATTTTAACCACACATGAGTGGGGTGTCATCTAATCTCCATAATGTTTGTCACCATGTGAAAATGTATTCAAGGCATATTTACTTTAGACAATAACATGTGTCACCTCCATGTGTCTCTAAAAAACTTTATCTCTCACACACATGTGAGGTTAATATAATATAATAGATTTCTTATCTTCATTCTCCATGTGACCATTTGAGTCAAAAATATGTTTGCAATCATATTTTGACTATATACACACATGGGAATCATGAGATCCCTTAAAAATTTGACCCACATTAACCCTTTTGTAATTTTCACCATGTGATAATACCCATATGACTACCAAGGACAAACCCATGTGCTTTGGTGGAGTGCTATGTCACACTTTTATCACATCAACTTGATCACTCATGGGACACCCTCCATGGGCCCCTACCACATCACCAATCATCCACATCACTCATAAGCCACATCACTAAACATCCACATCACCATCATGCCACATCATTATGAATAGTGCCTATGAATAGTGATTCATGAATAGTGACTTTACATCCTAACATAACTGCCATTACTGATTACAACTGTATTTTAGAAAATCATTAGTTCCATCCCATTACTATTAGATAATGTTATTTTCTTCATTTTGAGGGAATGTTTGATGATTCTATTTTACCACTTGCTCCCTCAAAGGGGCATTCAGGGCTAATTGACCACCCTTTGGGGCATGAACCATTCATCTCAGTGACTTTTTAATTCTTTGAAAATATGTTATTGTCCCTATGTCTTGTAACAACTTCTCAAATAAGGGCAAATTGTAGACAATCATTTTTGGCCACTTTCATGTATAAAATAGGATTCAAACCAATTTATAGCAAATGACATAATTTAAGACTAGAAATCACCTAGATTATCCAAATTCATTCATTTAAGGGATATAATTTCCCATATATGTGTCAAGTCTTGCTTATTTAGGGTATTACCCTATATGCACCAATAACCTAGCTTGGATTCAACCTTAGTCAGACTATGACCTAACAATTTGACATTCTTGGCCTATTGATCTATTAATGTAATTTTTAAAAAAAAATTCATAAATGCCAAAAAACCTAAGCAATATTAATTAAAAAGGAAAATTCAATTAGATTGTTTAAGTAAAAATTCCAAGTTGAATTAGAAAATTACATTTTCTAAAAAAATATTTTTTCAATAAACATGAGGTTAAAGTCAAGGGAGCTAATGATATGTTTTATTAATTATTAAAATTCCAAGAAAACATGAGTCACATCCTCATAAATATCTTATATGTGTTGTCATGGCTCGTAAATTTCTAAAATGGATTGCCAAGCCTTTATGATTGCTTTGACCCAACCCAAGGTTAACCTAAACTCAATATAGGTTATTTTAGACTTAACCAAAGTTAGAACTAAACCTAACCTCCCTAGGTTAGAGTTAGTTTTGAGAGTTATAAATACAAGTGACCTCACTCTACCCAAACAAGATTTTATATGTAAGGTTATTTTGTAAGAATGCCTTCAATAATCCCTCAAAGTAATGTTATAATGCCAAATTGATATTAAGAAGCTTCACACCAAGCCAAGCCAAGAAAAGCAAAGCCACATGCTGTCTTAGAGAAATTCTCCCAAGATGGAGAATGCATTGGTAAAAATCTTTAATGCCATAAGCTAAGAAAGAGACTCTTCTATGCCAACAAGTGAACACTAATTTTGACAAGGGAGGTAACATTATTGTCTGTTTTTCTCTTTTTTTTAGTTTTGTTCAATGTGTCAAGCTCACCCTAGTAATTAGGCAAGAGTTGTTTAGTTTCTATTGCATTATTATATTTGAATTATCTTATGATTCACTAACAAAGAACTAACAAATTTGTTGATTTTCATATTCTTAAAGTTTTAATTTTGGATTGAGTTCTTGTGGAGGAATAAGTATGATAAGGTTGCACTCGATTAGCTTCTTTAATGGTACATGAGGAGGTGATGGTAATATTTAAAATTGCCTCTTTGATAGCATTGCTAATTATAATTGGTTTGTAGGTCATGATACTAAATTGACTATAATATTTTCCTCACTTTTATTATGAGTTGGTTTGACCTTATAGCTTGGATTTCTTTGAAACTTCATTGTTGAAGTAGTTGTAGGAGTGGATGTATACTTGAATTTTTTCAAATCTATTACCTTGACTTCTCTGTCACTTACTCTATGACATAGTTCCTCAAGGGATTTTAATCTCTTTAATATAATTGACTCATGGAGTAGTACCATAAATATTTACTTGAATATATATTTTATTTAATTGTCAGCAATAACATTAGTCATATTTTCTATCATAGTCTTATACTAAAGTACATAATCATTGATTGGCTCATTAGACCCTTGCTTGAGTTTAGAAGTTTATGCATTGGATAGATTCTCCTTAATGTTAATGGGAAAATGTGCTAGAAATAGTTTTCCAAGGGGTTGAATACTCTTATAGATTGGAGGGATAGATCATATAACCATTGCAATGCATAGTCTGTAAAGATCATTAGAAATAACTTGGTTAATCACTTGTCATTCAATGCATAGTCCAATCATGTTACATGGAATGGTATAAAGTGTTGTTTAGGATCACCTTTACCTTTGTATAATGTAATATTAGGAGTTATAAAAATTGTTAGTAAAGGATAAGCTACTATCTTAGGGGATAAAGGGTTACAAACTAAGGTGCGTGAATCCATGGAATGCCTAGCTCTAAATTCACCTTATTCTAGCTACAAAACCTTAGTGTGTAGAGTTGTAACACTATACTCAAGGTAATGTTCTGTAGGTGATGGAACACACATAGTCATCATGGGATGGGTAAAGGTTATCTATGTAGGAATAGGTATGGAAATATGTTAGAGGACTTATGTTATCCTAAAGCTTGTGTATATTTCACATAAGTCATTGGAGGTGTAGATGTAGGTATAGTACTAATAGTAGAGGTTTGAAAACTTGATGTGGAAGAAATAGATCGAAAGGATTGATTGATAATAGTAAAGGGATCTTGTAGTTATGTTTGAGATGTATCAAGATTAACTTAGTTTGTATATTTAAATTATAAGATAAATTAGATGATTCTACCCATGTCTTTAGGATATAGATAGAGTCCTTGACAAAAATTGGACAAGGCTTCAACTTGGTCAGGATTTCCCTCATTAAGTTCATTGGGATCAATTTTATCTAGATCTTCATAGTTATGTTGATTATTATGTTCATTTTTATTTTCTTGATTATCATGTTCTAATGGAGGCATATCAACATAATCATTTGTGTGCACATATTCGTGAATAATTGCATCATAAAAATAAAAAGAAACATTCATTGTATCCATTTTAACTGAAGTATAATGAATTTTATTATGATATATATGAACCCTACCTAATCTAATATTGTGTCTTAGAGTGACAAGGGAACTAGGCTTTTTGGATGACATAGGATAGGACCATGCAAATATGTATAAAGATAGGACCAAAGATGAAAAGCATTTATGTATAGAAATTAAAAATAAGATCTAAAACCCTAGGACAAAAAAATTGAAACATTTGAAAGGTGAAAATATTTTGCATATGGAAATTAAAACTAAAATTTAAAACCCTAAAAAAAAAAATTTAAAACCTTACAAGAATGGTTCAATCAATATTTGGGTTTATCAATATGTTTTGCCCTAATTTATTTTTTCAACTATACCTAGATATAAATTTGAAATGTAATTCAGATATTAAAAGATATGGCATTCAAGAATACATCTGAATGTAAAAGATTGAAAATTATTACAATGATTTGATAAGTGGCATATGTTAAATATAATAATCACAATAAAGGGATGAATACTTAGCTATTTTGACTAACTGTGACTATATTCTAGAAGTGGAAATTAAAGTAAATTATCTCATGATTCATTCTATTCAAGAACTATAATTTTATTTACATAGGGTTAGTTACGTTGGATTTAGGTCAATATCATCAGTAAATATTGAACTTATGTTAATAATGCCTTGTGTGGAAATGAGGGAATATAATTGTTTAGAAACCTTTGAAAATCTCTATATATTTTGTATGTGTGATCATGAACCACCCTAATGATGTGTGTAACTCTAAAAATTAGTCTCCTTCACCTTGAAACACTAGGTAGCCTGTAAGGGCTAGCAATATACAAAAATGAAGAAAGTGTAATGGGCTAAGCTGACCTTGATCACCCATGTTTGATGATTAACCACATCCTATGTATCTAATACTTCATATAAGGAAATCATGTCACACATAGTTCTCCCACCTCATGTGATTGTGAAATCATGCTTCTTCATTATATGTATGCACCTAATGATTATGTTTTTATATTTGACTTGGATTTAGAATGATTTAGACTTGGCTTATGACTACTTCTAGTGATAGATTCACAATTAAGGAATAATGGGATAGATTTCCTCAATGTGTAATAATGTGTACCAAATAAGTGATAAGTTCCTTTTGAATGAGACCTTGATTTGTTTATATGCATGAGTCCAATTGTGTAATTTATCATGACATAGACACACTAAGAAAATGTGTTAACCCTAAGGAAAAGTTTGATTTTTAAAAGTAGTCACTACAAGGAGAGTGTCGATTTAGACTTGTTCAAATAATTATCAATTGATGATACTAATGAAACCAAATTATGTACATGTGGAATGAACTCAAGGTTTGGAGATGTAGATGTAGGGTATTTATCAAGTTTTAAATAGATAGCGAGGTTCTTATAGGTGCATAATAGAAGAATAAAAGGGTCAAAATCATAAGATAAGATGCAAATGTGAAAGAATGGTGGCATTAAGATCTTGTTTCTATACTCAATTCATGTATGGTAAATGTGTGTCAATATTTCCATTATCAAGTAATTAATACCATATTTTAGCATCTACATTATAAAAATATAAATATTATTTTGAAAATAGAATGCATGCTGGTTGTTTTAAAAATAATAAATTATTGAAGGTGTAAATTTTGACTAGTCATAAGGCTGGTTCATAAAAGTATATTAAAGTTCAATTTATTTAATTTTTTATTTCTTTTTTATTATTTTTTTAAGAGGCATCTGATAGGATAAGGATGAGGTAACACTATATTAAAAATAAATAGATTGTTTTTACACTTATATGGTAAATAGTCCACTCAAAACTAATGCATGAACTATGTGTGTTCGACAATCTATTCAAGCAATGACAAGAAAATTACTGTAAAAAAAAATAATATTAAAATGTGATTCCCCAAAACTAGTTTTTGAATCTTGGATTGGAATCTTGGCCTAAATACTCATCTATGTAATAATATCCTCTTATTATTCCCAAAGGATATACTAAAGGAATACATTTGATTTAACTTTTGATTAAACCCTAACTTTTGGACCAATAAAAATTCATCATTTTTTATGCATTGAAATATTTGTAGTTTTCCAATAGGTACCTTTTGCATTTGCTAACAAAAATAATGAAAAAAACCCATTTATATGTGTTTTGATTGGTTGAAATTATGGACATGTTATTAAGGGGAAGAATGCTAACATCATGAACATTACATGGAAATAAATGTGTTTTCAGGATGTAAGGCTCAAAAAATCCTTGAATTATTACATGGGAACTGAGAATAGGATAGGTCCATTGTGTAGAGCATACATCACGTTAATTAACTTAAGGGATGTTACCATGACAAGATGTTGAAGAATATAAATAAATATCATGTGCCATTCAATAAATATTATTTCCTGGGCATTGAAATAACAAGCATCTTTCCTTTACCTAGGTAGTGGGCTTGGGAAGTGGGCACAATTTTTTTTAAAAAAAAGGCCAATGTTAACTATGTCTCTAGTTGAATTTTTGGAAATGCTACAGTAATCATACTTCTAAATCATTCCTTACTGAGAATAAATTGTCTCATTTTTTAGAAATTCATCATTCCTAGATGGGCATAAGGGTATACAAGCCTACCTATCATTACATATATTTTCAAATACATGAGTATAGTGGATTTGGAAAGAGGGCATGTTATTTAATCTACAAACCCCAACATGGACATTATTATAATATATTCCAGTAGTCTAGTATCTATGGAACATGAGGATATCCTTTAGACACACATTGAGGTTGCAAATAAGGGATATTAAGGAGTATTTGATCAAGTGGATAACTTTGACCAATAAAGATGTAATAAGGGAAGATGAAGCATTGATAAAAAAGAATCTGGGGTTAGTCAACATTGAGGACAACATTATTTTGAAGTGGAATGGTTTGATATGTCATTAGCCTATAACATGTATATGGATATGTTATCCAACTTGTGGCTATCATAACATTGTACATTTTCATATCACAATGATCCATGTTTTCATATTGTTAATAGTGTTAACCTGTGAAGTAACCATAAATGAGTAAGGTATATATATGAGGTAGTGGTTATTACTTGGGGATAATATTGTGAATTATGTTCTTATTTCATAGTTGTGGAGCTTTCCCCCTCAAAGTGGCTTAGTCTTATACTTATATTATTCTACTTTGCTATCACATTTTTGTGTGGGTGTACTCTATTATGATATTATTATTGTGATTTATTTTTATTTCTATAATTTTGATATTTATATTTGCATTCATTATTTTGAATTGGTTTGATTTATCTAAATAATTTCATTACAATATTCCTTCCTTGAGGTATGAGTGAAGTGCATGAATAACATTGATAAGATCTGGAGAAATGATGAAAACTTTCCCCAAGGATAAATGCAACAATGAAAAATAATTGTATAACCATCATGTAAACTAAAATGACAAATTTTATAATAATAACATATAAATGAACGTGTAGTAATTTTGGATTACGCAAAATGACCTTTTACAGAATTTACTTAGATATATAAAGTGAAATGGATTTTAAAAAAAAACCTCATTCTTACATTTTACCATTCCTAAATTAAATTATTGTCAAGTGGTTTTATAAAAAAATGCACTACACCCAACCATACAATAATGTGCAATTAATGTCAAAATAATTTCACATAAATAAATAATAAAATTAGTCTTAAATGTAGTAAAGGAATCTTCTATAATAATTAAAATTTGTAAGCTAGAGTTTTGATAATAATACTCTATTTTCATATATTGGTAGATTATTTGAGGGTGAAATTAGAAAGTAAGTCCAAGAACTGAGATAGACATAACTTATAAATTTTGGAGGAAGTTGACAAATTTTATATCTTGACAAGGGATGGAGTGATACACTTTTGGTTAATTTTAGGTGCATATATTAGGGATAAATTAAAATATTATACACTATAAAATTCTATAGATAAAAATTGAAAACTCTAATCCTTTACTCATAGGATCCAAAAACCTTGCTCAGTTTCTCATAATTCATTGTGCATCAATAAAAAACACTTCTCCTTTATTGAAACATTAATTAACTCACTAAACCTTGTAAATTTTTTAAAATGGTGTATTAAATTTGGGATCATGTATAAATTAGACCCCCATACTTATAAAAAAAACACTCAATGTAGTTCAATAGGAAATGTAGTGCAAGCCTTAATCCTTATATGTATTTTCACTGCATGAATAATTTGTAACAATGAAAAGTTATGATTTTCAAAGTAAATGTTATAATTTTGATTATCCCTCTTGAAATTTTCTTGGATTTATTTATTTAAATTTATTTCCTTATCACTTCCCCTATATTAAATAATACACGTGTATATATATACTTCTTAAATTTAGATCAAGACTTAAATGGTGTGTAAGCCAATACACAAAGTGAAATAATCTAAACAAAAAGAAGAAACCCCCCACACCCCCCCAAAAAAAAACAAAAATAAAATAAAATAATATACTTAGGTCAAAAGACCCAAAAATATTAGGATCATGATATCACATTCCTAATAAGGCCCTAAAAAATAAAGAACTTTAACAAAATAGGCAAAACAAGGAGAAGAGAGAAAGTAAACATAAAAGGAGATAAATGGGCCCATCATAGATAAAACACATTGAAATAAAATCATAATATGAATTGATAAGTGATAAACACACAAGTACCATAAATATATGTAAAATGACATCTAAAAATACCTCTAAAATAGAATTAGGTGTCTACATAATGCACTACTTTGATGTGTGTGTGAACGTACATATCCAAATAAAATAAATAAGTGTACCTAAGAGGGATCATAAAATATCTTATGGATGAAACATATGAGAGTTGCTGAATTCAATATGGGAAATTATAATGATCTAATACTGAAAATGACAAGAGTTTTTACCTTATCTTAGTGTCTAACTCCTATCAAATTAAAAAGAAAAAGAAAATATCTACTTAAAATCTGTGTAAGTGTCCAAATTTCCACTATGAAAAGATATGAAGATATTGGAACAAGGATTAATTATCATGTGCCTATAATATGAAAAAAATTATACTTGAAAAATAAGTAAAAAAATTATAATTGAATCAATGTAGATATAAATATATAATCAAGGAACTGTTAGAATCAATTAGAGAAAGTGAAAAATAGGAATAAATAACATGATTGTGTAGGAATTATGAAGTTGTCTCTATTAAATCCATATCTTGGAATTTTTATCATCTATGAGTATGTGCCTCATTGAAGATACCAAGTGAAGTATGCATTATAACACTCTTTATCTACTTCCAAATGTGGGAGTAAAGAAATTTTACCTAATAACTCTTTAGGACTATTGTGTATCACAATATGACTAATGATATAATAATATTATATCATATTCCCAAATATTTAGATGTGATATGAACTTGTGAATCACATATTAAAAGATAGGGATTAGGTGTACCATGTGTAAAATGTGAAAACAAAAAGACCTGATATGCATTCATAATAAAATGTCATTATGAAAACATGTATGTAATAAGGGATCACAACCTAAGTGTGTCTAATTATAAGTGGTATATGTAAGATATTATTATGTTATGGTTTATATTCCTCTATAGTCATTCCCATGTTTATAATGTTATCATAAATAAGATCCTATATCTTACGTGTCAATTTAAAACATCTATTTGTAGATTGTACCATAATTTGATGATAGTCATAATATGCATTGCCATCATAGTTCCTTTGTGTATGATTATTTGGATTGAGTTATTATGGAGGAATAAGTGTGATGATGTTTCAATTGATTATATTATTTATAATTACATGAGGAGGTGATGGTAATATTTAAAATTTCATCTTCAGTGGCATTGTTAATTATAGTTGGTTTGTAGGTTATGACATTGCATTGACTATAATATTTTATCACTCTAGTTATGAGTTAGTTTGATCTTATAGATTAAATTTATTTGAAAATTCATTGTTTAAGTATCTATAGGAGTTTATGTATACCTTAATTTTTTCAAATCTATTAACTTTACTTCTTTATCACTTACTCTATGAATAGTTCATCATAGGATTTGAATATCTTGAATATAATTGACTCATGGAGAATTGAATTGAATATTTTATTGAATATGTATTTTATTTCATTATCAAACATAACATTAGTCATTTTTGATATCATAGTATTGTACCGAAGTACATAGTCTCTTATTGGCTCACTAGAACCTTGCTTGAGTTTAGAATTTTATGTATTGGATAAATTCTCATCAAAGTTGATGGAAAAATGTTCTATAAATTGGTTTTCTAAGGGGTTTAATGGTATTATAGATTAGAGGGAGAGATCATATAGCCATTGAAATTCATATTCCTTAATGATTATTATAAATAACATTTTCAATAATTTCTCATTGCATGCATAGTCTAATCATGTTACATGGAATGGTATAAAGTGTTATTCAGGATCACCTTTACCTTTATAGAATGGAATATTAAGAGTTAAAAAATTGTTAGTAAAGGGTGAGCTAATATCTCAAGGGATACATTTTTATAAATTAGGGTGTGTGAATCCATGGAATGACTAGCTCTAGATGCACCTTTCTCTAGCTACAACACCTTAGTGTGTAGAGTTATAATAGTCTACTCAAAGTAACGTTCAATAGGTGAGTTACATGATTTAAAATGCATAGTCATTGTGGGAAGGGTAAAAGTTTTCTATGTAGGAATAGGTATGGAAATATGTTTGAGGCCTTGTATTGTCCCAAACCTTGGGTAGATACCCAATATGTCACTAGAGGTGTAGATGTAGGGATAATACTAATACTAGAGGTATGAACACTTGATGTGGAAGTAATATCTCAAAAGGAATTATTTTAATAGTAAAGGGATCTTGTAGTTATGTTTGAGATGTAGCAAGCTTATCTTGGTGTGTAGATTTAGATGCTAGGATCAATTTTATGATTCTACCCACATCTTTAGGTTATTGACAGAGTCCTTGATGAAAAATGGACAAGGCTTCAACTTGGTCAGGATATACTCCATTAAGTTCATTAGGATCAATTCTATCTATATCTTCATAATTATATTGATTATTATGTTCATTTTTATTATCTTGATTATCATGTTCTAATGGAGTCATATCAACATAATCATTTGTATGCACATATTCATGAATAATTGTATCATAAAAATAAGAATAAACATTCATTGTATCCATTTTAACTGAAGTATAAGTAATCTAGTTATGATCTATATGGGCCCCACTTAATCTATCATTGTGTCTTCGAGGGATAAGGGAAATAGCCTTGTTTGATGATATAGGATAGGACCATTCAAGTATGTATAAGGATTAGACCAAATATGGAAAAAATTGTGTATAGAAATAAAAAATTAGATCTGAAACCCTAGGATAAAAAAATTGAAACCTTTGAAAGGTGAAACTATTTTGTGTATGAAAGAGCCCTAGAACAAAAAAATTAAAACTTTAGAAGGATGGTTCGATCAATGTTCAGGTTCACCAATATGTTTTACCCTAATTTATTTTTGCTACTCCAATAGAATAGAAAATTGAAATGTAATTAAAATTTTATGATATGGAATTCAATCATACATCTAAATATAAAATATTGGAACTAATTACAATGATTTGAAAAGTGGCATATGATAAATACAATAATCACAATAAGGGGATGAACACTTAACTTGTTTGCCTAAATATGACTATATTATAGAAGTGGAAATCAGATTAAATTAGCTCATGATTAATTATATTCAAGAAATTTAATTTTATTTATGTAGGGTTAGTTATATTGGATATGGGTCAGCATCATTGATAAATACTATCTTATGTTACTCAGTAATGCCTTTGTGTAGAAATGAGGGAATCTAACCATACAATCACCTCTGCATATCTCTGTAAGTTATATATGTGTGATCCTAAACCCTGATGATGCATGTAATTATAAAAATTAATCTCGTTTACCTTGGAACCCTAAGTGTTCCCATGAGGGCTATAAATCTACAAATTTTGCATTGAGTTGAACCTAATCACCCATGTTTAATGGTTGACCATTTAATATGTATTTAATACTTTAAAATTATTTCTTTGAATTAGATTTAGAATTCTCTAGACTTATATTATGACTACTCTTTGTGATAGATTCATAATTTAGGAAGAATATGATATATTTCGTTAATGTGAAATAGTGGATAGATGTGTACCAAATAATGATAGACTTGAATGAGACCTTGCTTTAGTTATATACATGAGTCCAATTGTGTAATTTATCATTCCATTGACATAATAAGAAAATGGATTGACCCTAAGGAAATGTTTCATTTTAGAAATTAGTCATTGTAGGGTGAGTGTCAGTTTTGACCAATTCAAGTCATTATCAATAGATGATATAACAAAACCAAATTATGTATACGTGGACTTAACTCAACATTTGAATATGTCTATATAGGGTATTTATCAAATTAAAAATAGATATTGAGGTTCATATAAGTGCACAACAAAAGAATGGAAGGGTCAAAATCATAATATAACATACAAGTGTGAAACAATGGTGGCATTAAGACCTTGTTTATGTGTTCAAATCATGTATGATAAATGTGTGTCAAGATTTTCATTTTCAAGTACTTAATACCATATTTTGGTATATACTTTATAAAAAATTAAATATTATTATGAAAAGAGAATGCATGTTGGTTGTTTTAAAAATAATAAATTATTGAAGGGGTGAATTTTAATTAGTCATAAGGCTAGTTCATAAAAGTCTATTAAAGTTAAATTTATTTAATTTTTTATTTCTTTTTTTAAGAATCACTCGATAAGAGAAGGATAAGGTATCAATATATTAAAAACAAATCAATTATTTTTACACTTATATGGTAAAAAATCCACTAAAAACTAGTGTAAGACTACATGTGTCTGATAATCTATTCAAAAAATGACAAACAAAAATATTTAAAAAAAAAAAAATCTTAAAATGTGATTCCCCAAAACTAATTTTTGAATCTTGGAAGGAAAACTCAGCCTCAAGGCTTATATATTTAAGCATATCCTCTTATTAATGGTGGTTGTACCTTTTCCTAGGATCTAGGTATGTAATATTATACAAGTTTTTTACTTATTTTATGATATTCCCCCCACCCCCCAAAAAATAGATTTTTGATGTTTATCCCAACCTGAAATTCTACTACAGATTTGAAAATAACTAATTTCATGTTAAGATGTTTTAAAAGATAAAAATTTATTTATTTTAATTTTTTTATTAATCAATAATTACATATTTTCTATTTTAAATTTTTATTTAATAATAAGTAATGTTTTTGTCATTTATCTTATTAATAATGTAGGTAATCTTCAAATATTATATAATAATTAATTTCTAGTATTTTGATAGCATATTTCTTATTTTCACTAGTGTTCAACTTAATTTTGAAAAATTGTTGCAGGTATTTCATTTTAATAGTGAAATTATAATGTAAGTTAGATTTGAAATAAATAAACCTTCATGATTGACAATTTATAATATAAGTTAAAGGTGTGTAACATTATAATAACCATATGTTAGTAGAATGTGATGCAATTTTTGTACCACCTAGATGATTTATTATGTGCATATTAAATGGTGTTTATGGATTCTCTAAGATTTTCTCATGTTACTCTTTTAATTTTTGATATGTTTGATTTAATATTTCTATTATTCTTAGTTCTATATTGAGAGTTTGTAATTACATATGCTTATAACAATCTAAAGACCCCAACAAATTGTAATAAGGATTGTAGGGCGACAAATTAGCTTAATTTTTGGGGATATATTGGAAACCTTTCTAAAGATTAAAAAAAGTAATAAGGATTGTAAAAGTGACAAAACAACTTAAATTTCATGCATATATTGACAACCTTTTTTAAAATTATAAAAACTGTAATAAGGATCATAGAAAGTAACGTAAATTTCAAGAATATATTGACAACCTTTTTAAAGACCCCCAAAAATTGTAATGAGAAGAATATATATTGAGGAGAGAGAACATAAAACTAATAGGAGGCAAATAGGGCCCACCATAGACAAAATGTATGCCAATAAAAGCCTAATATGAACCAATAATCAATAAACACACAAGTACCATAGCTAGATGTAAAATGACATCTAAAGGTACCTCCAAACTAGTATTAGGTTTCTACATAATTTCCTACTTTGATGTGTGTATGCACATAAATATCCAAATAAAATAAACAAGTGTACTTAGGAGGGATCATAGATTATGTTATGGCCAAAACCTATAAGAGTTATTTAAGTCAATATAGGAAATTATAATGAACTAAAAGTGAAAATGACAAGATTTGTTACCTTAACTTAGTTGTAAAATTAAAAATGAAAATAAAGCATGTAATCCTCAAAATCTACATAAGTGTTCATATTTACACTATGAAAATGCTATGTACCTAGGGATATGATTCTAATATTCAATATATTTATAAATACCCTTAAGGTAGGGAAACACCATATAATACTCCTTTAGGAAAGAATAAATCCACAATGTCTCTTCGAGGGGACAACCTCCAATATCCTCTTACAATAGAAGACTCAATGCTTACTTGATATATTTACCATGATAATCATCTCCTATATATAGACATCTATCTAACCCATGGATGGGTAACCTCTTAATCCCAATGTAGGCTGACCATTACCCAATGTACTAATTCCACAAGTTACTCCATTATCCTAATATATTGTACCCATATAGATAACTAAGGGGATGTGTGCCACATGTTGGCATCTCCATCAACCCATATACATTAATATATCGTATCCCTAGGTACATAGTAGAAAAGCCATGAATATCTTGGAACAAGGATTCACAATCATGTGCTTGAAATATGAAAACTTTTTAACTTGAAAAAATAAGGAAAATACTTATAATTGAACACACCCACAAACACACACAAACACACACACACACACACACACACACACACACACACACACACACACACACACACACACACACACACACACACACACACACACACACACACACACACACACACAAAATGAACTATTAGAATCAATTGGAGAAAATGAAAAAATGAATAAATACACATGATTGTGTACAAAATATGAATTTGTCTTTGTGAAATCCATATATCATAATTTTTATCATCTATGAATATGTGCCTCATTGAGGAGAACATGTGAAGTATGAATTATAAAACTCTTTGTCTACTTTCAATTACAAGAGCAAGGAAATTTTGCCTAATAACTCTCTAGGACTATTATGTATCACAATGTGACTGATGATAAAATAATCTTCTATCATATTCCTCAATCTTGAGATGTGGGATGAACTTGTGAATCACATGTCTCAAAATAAAGGGATTAGGTGTACCATGTGTAAAATATGAAAAATAAAATATCTGATATGTATTCATAAAAAAGATGTCATTGTGAAAACATGTATGTAATAAGGGACCATGACCTAAGTGGGTCTAATTATAAGTGGTATATGTAATATATTATTATGTTGTGGTATATATTACTATATATGTGTGTTCATGTTGATAATTCTGTCATAAATAAGATCTTGTATTTTACATGTCAATTTGAATCATCTATTTGTAGAGTGTCCCATAATCTAATGATAGTCACAATATGCATTGTCATCTAGTTCCTTTATGTATTCTTATTTGGATTGAGTTATTGTGGAGGAAAAAGTTTGATAAGTTTGCACTTTATCAGCTTATTTATAAGTACATGAGGAGGTGATGTTAATATTTAAAATTTCCTCTTCAATGGCATTACCAATTGTAGTTGCTTTATAGGATGTGATTCTTCATTGACTATAATATTTGCCTCACTCTTGTTATGATTTGGTTTGACCTTATAGATTGGTTTTTTTTTTAAATTAATTTTTGAAGTAGCTTTAGGGGTGGGTATATAATTGAATTTTTGAAAATATATTATCTTGAATTATTTGTCACTTATTATATTACATAGTTCATCTAAGGAATTGAATCTCTTGAATATAATTGACTCATGGAGTAATGACAAAAATATTTTATTGAATATATATTATATTTCACTATTGGCCATAATATTAGTCATATTTTCTAGCATAGTCTTGTATTGATGTACATTGTCACTGATTGGCTCATTAGACCCTTGAGTTTAGAAATTTATGTGTAGGATAGCTTTGAATTGATGTTGATGGAAAAATGTTCTATAAATTATTTTTCCAAGGGGTTGGATGATCTTATATATCATATGAGGAGATCATATAACCATTTTAATGTATAGTCCTTATGGATTATTTGAAATAGTTTGGTCAATCATTTTTCATTTTATGCATAGTCCAATCATGCTGTATGATATGATATAAGGTGTTGTTTGGGATCACTTTTACCTTTGTATAATGAAAGATTAGGAGTTAAAAAACATATTAGTAAAAGATAAACTACTATCTTAGGGTATAAAGGGTTATACATCAAGGTTTTTGAATCCATGGAATGACTAGCTCTCGATGCACCTTGATTTAGATACAACACCTTAGTGTGTGGAGTTGTAATACTCTACTCAAGGGAATTTTTAGTAGGTGAGTTAGGTGATGTAACATGCATAGTAATCATGGGAAGGGTAATGGTTATCTTCTTAGGAATATGTGTGGAAATCTATTGGAAACCTTGTGTTATCTAAAACATTGGGTGGATGTCACATAAGTCATTGGAGGTTACATATAGGGATAATACCAATATTAGAGGTTTGAATACTTGATGTGGAAGTAATATCTTGAAGGTATTGATTAATAATAGTAAAGGGATATTTTATTTACATTTGAGATGAATCAAAATTATCTTGGTGTGAGACTTTATATGCTAGGATCAATTAGATGATTCTAACCACATCTTTAGGATATTGATAGAGTCCTTGATGAAATTTGGACAAGGATTCAAAATGTTTAGGATATAGCCCATTAAGTTCATTGGGATCAATTCTATATAGACACTCATAATTATCTTGATTATTATGTTCATTTTGATTATCTTGATTATCATCTTCTAATGGAGGCATATCAACGCAATCAATCGTATGCACATATTCATGAATAATTACATAATAAAATAAGAAGAAACATTCATTGTATCCATTTAAAATAAAGAATAAGGAATCTAATTATGATATATATATATATATATATATATATATATATATATATATATATATATATATATATATATATATATATATATGTCCCATTTAATCTAGCACTGTGTCTTAGAGGGAAAAGGGAATTAACCTTATTGGATGGCATAGGATGGGACCATGCAAATATGTATAAGGATAGGACCATGAAAGTATGTAGAAGGATATGACCAAAGGTGAAAATATTTTTTTATGTATAGAATTACAAATTTAGATCTGAAACCCTAGGATAAAAAATATGAAACCTTTGAAAGGTAAAATGATTTTGTGTATGGAAATTAAAAATGAAATTTAAAACTCTAGAACAAAAGAATTGAAACCTTAGAAGGATGGTTTGATCAATATTCAAGTTCACCAATATATTTTACCCTAATTTATGTTTACAACCCTATTAGGATATAAAATTGAAATGTAATTTAGATATTAAGATATGGAATTCAAGCATACATCTAAATGTAAAACATTGAAATTTATTATAATGATTTGAGAAGTGGTATATGCTAAATATAATAATCACAATAAAGGGATGAGCACTTAGCTTTTCTAGTTGACTGTGAGTGTATTCTAGAAATGAAAATTAGAGCAAATGCCTTGTGTGTAAATGAGGGATTTTAACTATATGGTCACCTTTGATTATCTTTATAAGTTTTGTATGTGCGATCCTAACCCATGATGATTCACAAAACTCCAAAAACTAGTCTCCTTAACCTTGAAACCCTAGGTGTACCCATAAGGATAGAAACCTACAAAAAATGGGAAAATGTAATGGCCTAAGCTAACCCTAATCACCCCTGTTTGATGAGTGACCAATTCCTATGTATCTGATACTTCAAAGAAGGAAATCAAGTCACATGCAAATCCTATGAAAAATTAGTGGAAAAAATGTAGCAGTAAATAATGTAGTAGTAAAAGTGTAGTATGACAAAACATAACAAGGAAAAAATGTAGCAGTATTGATAATATCATGAAGATGACACAAATTTCAACTAAAGGTCCAAACTCACAACATTAAATTTTACTCTATTATTTTGATTTTAAATTTGGTGCATTACTTTTCCACCATGAAATGTTAACTACTATCACCAACATGAACTAGATAATAAATAAATAATGTGATAATCACTAGAATGTCCCAATTATGCTCTTCATGACATTTTTGTGACATTACCAATACCACTACATTTTTCATCACTATATTTTGTCCTCATGACATTTTGGTCATAGTACATTTTTATCGTTACATTTTTTCCACTACATTTTTGTCTGCTACATTATCATATAGAGCTGTAATTCTCTCATGTAGTGTGATTATTCAATTGTGCCCCTTGATTATATATAATCACCTAATGATTTAGGTTTGATAATTGGAAATGATTACTTTGAATTAGATTTATAATGCTTTAGACTTGGTTTGTGACTACTCCTAGTGATCGATTCATAACTTAGGAAGAATAAGACAAATTTATTCAATGTACAATAATGTATAGATGTGTACCAGATAAGTGTTAAATTCCTTTTAAATGAAACCTTGATTTGTTTATATACGTGAGTCTAATTATGTAATTTATCATTCCATTGACACACTAAGAAAATGGGCTGACCCCAAGGAAATGTTTGATTTTTAAAAGTAATCATTATAAGGAGAGTGTTGGTTTCAACTAGTTCAAGTCATTATCGACTGGCAATACTAATGGAACTAAATTGTGTATAGGTGGATTGAACTCAAGGTTTGGAAATATTTGTTTAGGGTATTTAATAGATTTGAAATATATAGTGAGGTTCCTATGGGTGTGTAACATTAGAATGAAAGGGTCAAAATCATAATATGACATGTAAGTGTGAAATAAAGGTGGCATTAAAACCTTGTTTATGTGCTCAAGTCATGTGTGGTAAATGTGTGTCAATATTGTCATTTAGGTACTTAATACCATATTTTAGTATCTACATTATAAAAAACTAAATATTATTGTGAAAATAAAATGCATGTTAGTTGTTTTAAAAATAATAAATTATTAAAGGGGTAAATTTTAACTGGTCATAAGGCTGGTCTATAAAAGTCTATTATTATTATTATTATTATTATTATTATTATTATTATTATTATTATTATTATTATAAAGAAGCATCCAATAAGATAAGGATGAGGTAATAATATATTAAAAATAAATGGATTATTTTTACACTTATATGGTAAACAATCCCCTCAAAACTAGAAAAAAAATGGTGTGTGTCCAAAAATCTATTCAAGAAATGAAAAATAAATTATTGTAAAAAAAAAAACTTAAAATGTGATTCCCCAAAACTAATTTTTGAATCTTGGAAGAGAAACTTAGCCTCAAAACTTATGTATGTAAGCATTTCCTCTTATTAATAGTGGTTTTATGTCATGTCCCCGTATCTCAAATGAGACACATGCGGGAGTCCCTTAGCCTATCTCATTCTCATAAGCTATATCAAGTAATGTAAGGGAATAGTAGTGTGGGTTCACTATTCACTTGTTAATATTCACCAGCACTATTCATGAAATCACTATTCACTACAATTATTCATGGTGACATGGCAAGTGATGCAATAGTGAGGTGGATTATGAGTGAGGTGGCATGGCCCAAATGATAATATTTCATGGATCAAGATAATGTGCTTAGAGTGGGGAATACCACTCCACTTGGGAGACAAATTATAGATTTGATTTGTCTCTTCACATGGGTTGTCCTTGATGGGAAAAGGAAAGGTTGGCACTATTTTTTATAACTTCATGTTGAAGGCATGTAGATTAGTCAAAAAGGTAAAGTTATTACAATTTTATGAGGGTACATGTTGGAAGCTTATGGAGAAGTCAAAAGTGAAGGATATTTGGCACATGTGAGAACATGGGTGAATAAGAACTTAGTCCCATAATTTGATTCCCTTACCATAGAGAGTGAGGAACAATTATGAAAGCATGAGAGGAAGTAATCATTATTGTATTTTGCACATGGTGTACACTTATCATCTTTGACAAATTGACCCTCCATGTGAAATTTTATGCCCCATATTCTCTCTCCTCACTATTATTTCATTTGTCTTCTCTCTTTTTAATTCCTTTAAGTATGGGTTACTCTCATTTTTAATGCATATTTTGCCAATCAACCATTTAATCTATAGCTTGATGCACTTGTGATTCAACTTAAAGATTCAATGATGAAATCCCTTAGGTGATCAACTTCAAGATTCAAGGATGAAACCCCTTGGATGCTTATATAATCAAAGGATGAAAACCTTGTAGTTCATGGAGGCGATCTCATTTATAGATTACAATTGATCTTTAAAAAGTTTTAATATTTTAGTGTGGTTTTTAGTAATATATCTATGTGTGTGTGAGAGGTTGTTTTTTATGTATTAATTTCATAAGTAATCAAACATATTAGATTGGTGTTGTTTCTCATATGTGTTTCAAGGAGTTCATTCTATATGTGCCTTCATACTCATATAAATGTGTTCATTCCAAAGTTGTTAATTTTGAATTTATTGGAATTTTAGTATGTTTATATAAATATCCCATTTGGGATATTATAGTGGTATTAGATTTGGTGATATGTCTAGCCTATAGGTCTTGTGTGTTTGATGCTTCTAAGTGACATGGAAAGCAAGTATTGGAGAATAAAGCAAAAGAAATAACAACCAAAATCTTATTAGCTTGTGAAGTTGATTTAAAAATCATGGAATTCTAAATATTCCCAATATATGGAATGAGGATCCTTAATAAAAATATCACTTCACTTCAAAATATTCTCGATTGTTAGGTTGTGGAGATAAAAGCTTCAACTATTGCAGACATGGAGGAGGTTGCTGAGTTCCAAGGATACCAGCGTCGGCAGTGGGACCGACGTCGGTCATTTACAGTGCAGAAGGGAAACCGACATCGGTAGGAGTCAGCTGACGTCGGTCACCTCCAGGTAGACAGGGACCGACGTCGATCACCTGTGGCGGTTCCAGAACTGTTTGTTGCATAGACAGTTAGTTTGTTGGACCAAGTGTTTGCATGTTAAGGGCTAATTATAGTCTCGAGCTGTGTGTTTAATTATTGTAATTAGAGGTCTAATTATTGTATGCATGGGATCCTATTTAAAGACCCATGAGGCATGTATTGTAATTAAGGCAAGTAAAGTATTGAAGCAAGAAAGCAAGGTCAAAGAAGATCTGCAAGGTGTAAGGTCAAGGAGATCAGCTGAAGTATTTAAGGAGGGGATAATAACTTAGGTTGTTGAGTTGGTTGTGGTTGAGCAAGAGAGAGAGGGAATAAGTCCTTGAGGTGTGGCAAGCCTTAGAGGTGGAAGAAGAAGTGGCATCTTCTTTATTGTATTTTCTTCTGAAGATTATTTAATACAAGATTGTGCATTGTCTCTCAAATTCTTTGCTGTTTCAAGTTTCTAGTTACTTAATCATTCTGGTATAATTCCATGTTTAATTGATTATAAGAAAAGTAATTGATTGTGCTTCTTTGGATGGGTTCCTAACAGTTGGTATCAGAGCTAAGGCTGCAGGGAGCAGGTTATTGTTTGATTACAGGTCATTCATAGGGGTTTCTGTTTGAGTGGGATTATAGCAATGCCAGAAGAAAGTAAGCTACGAATGGAGAAGTTTAATGGCAAGAATTATCAACATTGGAGGATGTAGATAGAAGATTATCTGTATCAAAAAGATTTGTACTTACCGTTGGGTGGGGTTGCATGCAAGCCCATAGATATGAAGGATGAAGAATGGAATGTTCTTGATCAGAAGGCTTTGGGATCCATAAGGTTGAGCCTTGCATCATCTGTGATTTCCAACTTATCAAAGTGTAAGACAATGAAAGAGTTGATAAAATCTTTGGCAAATTTATATGAAAAGCCCTCGGCTTCAAATAAGGTATTTCTTATGAAGTAGTTATTTACTTTGAAAATGCAGGAAGGTGGATTGGTATATACTCATCTTAGTGATTTCCATGGTTTGGTAAACCAGTTAGCTTTAGTCAATATTTTTTTTGATGATGAAGTAAAGGCTCTCTTAATTTTATGCTCTTTACCTGAAAGTTGGGATAGTTTGGTAATGGCAGTAAGTAATTCTGCATCTGATTCTAAAATCTTAAAAGTTGATGATGTTGTGAGTGTAATCTTGAATGAATAAATACGCAAGAAAAGCATAGGTGAATCATCAGGGAATGCTCTAAGTGCAAAAAGTAAGGGAAGGCAAAGAGAGAATGTCGAGCAAGGAAAATCAAGGTCGAAGATGGGAAGGAGATCCGAATCCAGAGGTATCACCTACTGGTTTTGTGGAAAGAAAGGACACACAAAGAAAGAGTGTTGGTTGAGGGATAAAGAAAATCAACATGAAGGTAATGAAGAAGCAAAGGATGCAGGTATTGTGGCACATGATGCTCTCATACTTTCTTTGGATAGTCAATTAGAATCATGGGTTTTAGAATTTGGTTCTTCTTTTCATGCAACCCCAAATAGAGATTTGTTCCATGAGTATGTCTAGGGAGACTTTGGAGAGATTTATTTAGGGGATGGTATGCCTTGTCAAATGGTTGGCAAAGGGAAAGTGCAGCTAGAATTGCAGATAGGCAACACATGGGTGTTGAAGGAGGTTATGCATGTCCCAGTCTTGAAGCAGAGTTTGGTTTTTGTAGGAAAGTTGGGTGATGAGGGATGCATAGTAACCCTCACAGTGGATTCTTGGAAGGTTACCAAGGGTGCACTTATTTTAGCAAGAGGCGAGAAAGTAGGTACTCTTTATCTATCTACTTGTATTACTGATTCTACTTCTGGTTTATCTACTTCAGCTGTAGATTCAAAGATGTGGCTTAATAGGCTTGGTCACATGAATAAAAAGGGAATGGACGTTCTTGAGTCAAAGGGTATGAGTTCAAATTCGGAGGGCATTTATCGAGTTCATTGTAGGAAAAGGAAATTTGATGCTTTTGATAAGAACAGGGAAGCCTTGGTGTTTATGGAGGAGATGATGGACAAAGATCAGTCACAGGGGCTGAATAATTTTGAGCAGGGTAGTATGGATAGGGTTTTGATCCAAGATGAGCTTGTGGATAAATAATTCATCACTTACAAGAAAACATAGGTACTGACATTGGTCACATGGAACCGACATCGGTCAGGCAGGTACCGACATCAGTCATGTGTAAACCAACAGGGTCGGTAGTGTCGGGCAGTATAAGACTGACATCGGTCAGACATGAACTGACGTCGGCAAAAGGGACACTAGTGTTAGCCAGGGAAATGACGTCGGCAGTTAGGGTCAGTGCAGGGAACCGACATCGGTTGGGTGCAGACTGGGAGATGGCTGAGATCGATCACTGGAACGGATGTTGGGCAGACAGTAAGCTGCCAAGGAGTCTCAAATGCCCATATGGAGGTTAGAAAGGGTAAGTGAACCTCATATTCATTATTCACCTTATTTATATTACTTGTTGCTTACTGATGGTCGAGAACCAGGAAGATGTGAAGAGGCAATGAAGGTAGAATCCAAAAACAGTGGGAGCTTGGCATGGATGAGGAGTGTGAGTCCTTGGAGAAGAACCAAATATGAGTTTGTTGGTGGAGTTGTCAGCTAGAAGAAAACACTGATAGAGGAATGGATTCCCAGGTTAGAAAAGAGAGTGCATGGACATGTGAGATAGAAGGCCAGGGTATATGGTCTTGAGTAGGCTGCACGGCAATGGAGGTTTAACCATTGTGTTTTCTTTTACCAAGTTGGATAATATTAGCTACATTATCTTGTTACTGTATGTTGTTGCTTATTGCAGAGTTACACATGCAGAGAGTTGCTGAGCTAAGGGTAAAGTTAGTTCAGAGGTATGTCATGAAGAATTTGGGAGCAACAAACTTCTTTTGGCATAAGAGACATGGAAGATCACAGGTTGATTTTGTCTCCAGTGGGAGTTGTTAGAAAGTTCAGATGTGGCAGGGGACTTGGATGATAGGTATAGCATCATAGGTTTTGTGGTGGTTGGTCTTCAAGAGTGATCTTGAAAAGGGATACAAAGCCAAGGGAACAAACTAGATGATGTACAGGTACAGGTATAGTTGCAGCTATTTATCTCCAAGTGGGAGATTGTTAGGTTGTGGAGCTAAAAGCTTCAACTATTATAGACATGGAGGAGGTCGCTGAGTTCCAGGGATATCGGCATCGGCAGTGGGACTGACATCGATCATCTATAGTGCATAAGGGCAACCGACATCAGTAGGAGTCAGCCGACGTCGGTCACCTCCAGGTAGACAGGGACCGACGTCGGTTGCTTGTGGTAGTTCCAAAATTGTTCATTGCACGGATAGTTAGTTCGTTAAACTGAGTGTTTACATGTTAAGGGATAATTATAGTCTCGAGATGCGTGTATAATTATTGTGATTAGAGGTCTAATTATTATATGCATGGGATCTTATTTAAAGACCCATGAGGCATGTATTGTAATTAAGGCAAGTAAAGTATTGAAGCAAGAAAGCAAGGTCAAAGGAGATCTGCAAGGTGTAAGGTCAAGGAGATCAACTGAAGCATTCAAGGAGGGGATAAAAACTCAGGTTGTTGAGTTGGTTGTGGTTGAGCAAGAGAGAGAGGGAAGAATTCCTTGAGGTGTGGCAAGCCTTAGAGGTGGAAGAAGAAGTGGCATCTTCTTTATTGTATTTTCTTCTGAAGATTATTTAATACAAGATTGTGTATTGTCTCTCAAATTCTTTGCTGTTTCAAGTTTCTAGTTACTTAATCATTCTGGTATAATTCCATGTTTAATTGCTTATAATAAAAGTAATCAATTGTGCTTCCTTGGACGGGTTCCTAACATCGATGGCATGCAAAATTCAATTCTAGCCACAACATCTCAGAAGGAGGCTAAATTTCTCATAAAAAGAAAATAAATAGTAGAGTCTATAAGTCCTTTGTTGAATTAAAAGCGTAAAGAATATCATAGTATATCTAATGAAGTTAAGGTAGCCTTATCTTTGAATGAATATTTAGTAGTGGAAATAATCATTTTCAAAGAAGATTATGAGAAAGAACAATAAAAGAATAAATTTTTGATAATAGAGTGGGATCCACAAGAGTGCATTTCAGAAGAAAGAATGGAACCGAAGGCACTCATTGCCTTAGAAGATGATGGTGTGGTGAAATCAAAATAAGATCCAAAAGCCATCATGAAACAAGAACAAAAAGGACCCTACCTACAAGTTAAGGAGTTCACAATAGAAAATTTTGAAGGAGGGTCCTCCCTTATAGGTTTACAAGAGGGATAAAGAGCAACCATGTTGATTAATAGTGGGTCTACCCAAAATTTCATTGATTTAGGATTGGTAGAGAGGAGGAAACTTGAAGCAAAAGAGTTTTAAGGCTCCAACATCATTGTAGCTGATAGGTACAATATATCATATAAGAACAAGATTCATAATCTTGATCTAGCCTTCAGATACCATAAGGTTTGTAATGATTTTTATGTTATTGGTCTAGGAGATATTGATATGGTTTTAGGTGTGAAGTGGATACATTATCTAAGAGAATACTCTAAAAATCATGGGAATATGGATTTCGAGTTCAAAAATGAAAGGAAGGAGGTGATTCTAAAAGGAATTACCAATGGAGCCCCACAAGTAGTTGTAGATATAGGAGTGGAAAGGCTATTTCATAAAATCCAAGTCTCATGGGTTGTTAGTTGCTTGACAATGGCACAGGATCCTTCAAATGGTAATAATGTTTTAATGTAGGTTGATATAAACAATATTTTGAATAAACATAGTATGGTTTTTAGTGATAAGCATTCAGGTTTACCTCCCGAGAGTGGATTTCAACATATCATAGAGATGGAACCAGGATCAAGTCCTATCATGACTACACCATAATGATATCCAAAAGTGTAAAAAGAGGAGATTGATAATGAAATAAAGTAATTAATGTATATGAGGTACATCAGACCCAGTTCTAGTCCTTTTGCATCTTCTGTAGTATTGGTGAATAAGAAGGTTGGTACTATGTGGATATGCACAGATTAAAAATCACTAAATTATAAGACCATCAAGAATATATACCCAATACCCAAGATTGATGAATTAAATGATGGGATACATGGTGTTGTATTTTAATCAAATATTTATTTGAGGTATGGGTATCACCAAATACACATGAGAAAAAGAACATATTTAGAAGGCTGCTTTTTAGTGTTACTTTGGGTGCTTTGAATTTTTGGTTATGCCATTAGGGATTAGAAATGCACCAAAAACATTACAATATGGTATGAATAAGGTGTTTGGTAAGAATTTAAAAAAGTTTGTTTTAATATTATTTGATGATATCTTCATTTATAGTAAAATTTGGGAAGAGCATCTTAAGCATCTAGATTTAGTTTTGACTATTCTTAAAGAACAATCATTCCTTGTAATATGTCTAAATGTGACTTTGGATTTGATAAAATCCTAAACTTGGGTCATGTGATTAGAGATAGAGGAGTTCAAGTGGATCCACGTAAGATCCAAGCCATTATAGATTGGCCACCTCTTATAAGTCTAACACAACTTTGATACTTCATTGAGTTATGTAGTTATGATAGGAAGTTTGTTAATTGGCTTTCTCAGCTTGGATTTTCTCTCACTAAGTTGAAAAAGAAGGGATAAATTGAGTGGAAATAAAAAAGGATGAGCTAATTTTTAGAAATCAAAGGAGGTAATAGGTTCATGCCTAGTTCTATCTATTATAGATTTCTCACTTCCCTTGGTTGTAGAGTGTGGTGCCTTAGGTGTTGGAGTTGGGGATATCCTATCTCAAAGAGAACATCCCATAGCCTTCAATATCATAAAAATTAAGTGTCATGAGGGAGGGATACATATATATGATAAATAAATGTTGGTTTTACAAGAAATTTAGGTAATATCTAGTATGTGGAAGGTTTGTTGTTAAAATAGTTCACAATAGTTTGGAATTCTTTCTAATCCAACAAGGTTTCAATGATAGACAACATAAGTGGGTAAGGAATTTTCAAACATATTATTATGATATTGAACATGCAAAGGTAAAGAACAATGCAGTAGTTGATGCAATCTCTATATTTCCCACTCTCTACAATATTTATACTATTTATATAGATTGGAAGATTTGTATCTTAGCTAATTATGAGAAGAATGCTTCTAATGCTAACATTCTTGATGAGTTAGATAATGTTAATAGGTACACAGTAGTAGATGGGTTGATATCATTCAATAATAGAGTGTTCATTGTTCCTAAATCAAGGTTGAAAAGGAAAATACAAGGATCATGTCATGAAGCACCATCGATAAGACATCTAGGTTTCTTTGAGACATACAAACAAAATAGAGAAAGATTCTATTGGAAGGATCTCAAGGAGAATATTCTTGTACATATCCAAGAATCTTTAACTTGCCAACGAAATAAGGGATAATAATATTTTTTGGTGGGTATGTTACAACCACTTCCCATTCTTAGACAAAAATAGGAAAGTATCTCCATGGAATTCATTGTGAGACTGCCCAAGGTACAAAGAAAAGATTGCATTTTTTTAAAAGTATATAGATGGATTAGATATGCATATTTCTTTGCTATCTATACTAATTACAAAGCAATTCAAGTTGCTGATTTATTTGTCAAAAAACTCTTCAGATTAAATGGGATCATGAAAATTGTAAACAAGAGGGTGGAAAGGTATTTGAGAAATTATGTCTTAGTTCAACAAATAGCTTAGATCAAGTGGCTTCATAAGGGAAAATTTTGTCACAACACAACTCATCACATGTTTATGGGTATGCATTAATTTAAAGCATTTTATGGTTATAATGCATTCACATTTCCTGATTTGATATTTTTAAAGAGTAGAGTACCTGTAACAAGTGGCTTGGTTAACCCAAGCCAAAATACCCTAAGGTTTTTGAAGGAAAGGTTACAATAGGCACACAATCAATAGAAGATATATGCAAATAGGAAAGGGACATAAAGGACATCTAAGTTGGGTGATATGGTGTACTTAAGATTGCAGCCAAACAAGTAATCTTATATCAAAATTAGTGGGAAGGAGAAACTGAAGCCCATATTATATAGTCCATATAGGATTATCAAAAAATAAGCTATTGGATTTCATATACTACTTTCCATTGATAAGGAAGGGAAGATAATTTTGATTTTAGTAGTTGTGCTTGATATAAGGGTGAATAATATTAGAAACATATGCATAATAGAACATCTCACTTGATGGAGAAATTTTCTAGTTGAGGATGCTACTTGGAAAGGTCCTAAAATTTTAGAGCATCCGAATTTGAAATTGCTTATGGGCAAGCAATTTCAATAGGGGAGGATTGTCATGTCCCCTTCTCCTAAATTAGACAAATGCAAGAGTCCCTTAGCCTATCTCATTCTCATTATATATATTAGGTAATGTAAGGGAATAGTAGTGTGGTTTCATTATTCACCTATTACTATTCACAAATATTATTTACAAAGTCACTATTCACTATCATTACTCATGGTGACATGGTAAGTGATGTAGGAGGTGATGCAATAGTGAGGTAGATTGTGAGTGAGGTGTTATGGCCCATAGGAGAATATTTCATGGATCAAGAACATGTTCTTAGAGTAGGGTGTACCAATCCACTTGGGAGACAAATTATATTTGTTTGATCTCTTCACATGGGTTGTCTTTGATTTGAAAAGGAAAGGTTGGCACCATTATTTGTGATTTCATTTTGAAGGCATGTGGAGTAGTCAAAAAGGTAAAGTTGGAATAATTATATGAGAGTACATGTTGGAAGCTTGTGGAGAAGTCAAAAGTGGAAGATCTTTGGCACATGTGAGAACATGGGTGAATAGTAACTTCATCCCCATCATTTGATTCCATTCACATGGAAAGGGAGGTGAAATTATGAAGGCATGGGATGAAGTAATCATTGGTATTTTACACATGGTGTTGTAGGATTATCATATTTGATAAATTGACCCTCTATGTGGAATGTTGCTCCCCATATTCTCTCTCCACTATTATTCCATTTGTCTTCTCTCTTTTTAATTCCTTTAAGTATGGGTTTCTCTCATTTATAATGCATATTTTCCCAATCAACCATTTACTATATAGCTTGATGCACTTGTGCTTCAACTTCAAGATTTAAGGATTAAACCCCTTGGGTACTCAACTTCAGGATTCAAGGATGAAACCCCTTGGATGCTTATAGAATCAAAGGATGAAAACCCTACAGTTCATAAAAGGTGATCCCATTCAGAGATTACAATTAATCATCAAAGAGTTTGCATATTTTAGTGTGGTTTTTAGTAATATCTCTATGTGTGTGTGAGATGTTATTATTTATGTATTCATTTCATAAGTAATAAAATATATTAGATTGGTGTTGTTTCTCATATATGTTTCAAGGAGTTCATTCTATATGTCCCTTCATACTCATATAAATGTGTTCATTTCAAAGTTGTTGAATTTGGATTTTTAGAATTTTAGCATGTTTGTATTAATATCCCATTTGGGATATTACATTTTACCTTTTACTAGGATCTGGATATGTAAAAAGATAAAAACATAGTTATTTTTATGTTTCTTGGTATTTATCCTCAACTTATACTCTAGATTTTCAAAGAACTGGTTTCATCTTAAGATCTTTTAAAAGATAAACATTTATTCAATTTAGTTTTTGTGATTAATCAATAATTACATACTTTATCAAATTTTCTTCAATAAATAATACTATTTTTGTTGTTTCTCTTATTAAGAATGTAGGTAATATTCAAATATTCTATGAGAATTAATTATTAGTATTTTGATAACATATTTCTTGTTTCCAGTAGTGTTCAACTTAAATTTGAAAAAATTATTTCAGGTATTTATTTCAATAGTAAAATTTTAATGTAAGTTGGATTTGAAATAAATAAATAACCTTTCATTTTTGATAACCTAGAACATAACTTAAAGTTGTGTGACACTTAAATAACCATATGCTAGTAGAAATTGATGTAGTTGTTGTGCCACTTAGATAATTGATTGCATGCATGTTAAATGATGTTTGTGGATTCTCTAGGATTTTCTCATGTTACTATTTTTGATGTGTTTAACTTCCTATTTTTGTTATTCTTAATTTTATATTAGGAGTTTGTATCTATCTATGCCTACACCAATCTAAAGATCCAAAACATATTGTGATAATAATTGTATTGGTGATAAATCATATTAAATTTGATGGATATATTAGAAAAACATTCAAATAACTAAACAATTTTAATACGAATTGTATGGGTGACAAAGCAACTTAAAATTCAAGAATATATTGACAAATATTTTAAACATTAAAAAAAACTAAAAGGGATTATACAAAGTAGCTTAAATTTAAAGAATATATTGACAACCTTTTTAAAGACCCCCCAAAAATGTAACGAGAAGAATATCTATTGAGGAGAGAGAAAAATAAACTAAAAGGAGACAAATGGGTCCCACCATGGAGAAAACACATGCAAATCAAAGCCTAATATGAATCGATAATTGATAAAAACACAAGTACCATAACTAGATGTAAAATGACATCTATAAATACCTCTAAACTAGAATTAGGTGTCTACATAATGCATTACTTTGATATGTGCACACACATACATATCTAAATAAAATAAAAAGTGTACCTAGGAGGGATTATAGAAGATCTTATGGCTGAAACCTGTAAGAGTTATTGAATTAAAGATAGGAAATTATAATGATCTAAAAGTGAAAATGTCAAGAGTTTTAATTATCTTGGAGTCCAACTCCTACAAAATAAAAAATAAAAAAAATCATATACTCCCCACAATCTACGCAAGTGTCAATATTTTCACTATGAATATCCATTAAGATCTTGTAACAAGGATTCATGATCATGTGCTCTAAAATATGAAAACTTTTGTACTTGACAAAATAAGGAAAACATTTATAATTGAATCAATGTATATATAAATAGACAATCATTGAACTATTGGAATCAATAAGGGAAAATGAAAAATAGGAATAAATACACATGATTATGTAAGAACTATGATTTTATCTCTATCATCTATGAGCATGTGCATCATTGAGGAGACCAAGTGAAGTATGTCTTACAATACTCTTTGTATGCTTATAAATGTGATAGTAAGGAAATTTTGCCTAATAACTCTATAGGACTATTGTGTATCACAATGTGACTAATGATAAAATATTTTTATATCATATTCCACCATCTTGAGATGTGGGATGACTTCTAAATCACATCTAAAATGAAAGCGATTAAGTCTACTATATGTAAAATATGAAAAATAAAAGCTCTGATATGTATTCATAATAAGATGTCATTATGAAAGCAGGCAAATAATAAGGGACCATGACCTAAGTGTGTCTAAGTTTAAGTGGTATATATATGTTATTATTATGTTGTGGTCTATATTACTATATAGGTGTGCCCATCTCAATAATGTTTTCATAAATAAGATCTTGTATCTTATGTGTCAATTTAAATCATCTATCCATAAAATATCCCACAATATTATGATAGTCATAATATGCATTTCCATCATAGTTTCTTTATGTATGCTTTCTTGGATTAAATTCTTATGGAGGAATAAGTGTGATAAGGTTGCACTCAATTAGTTAATTTAGCAGTACATGAGTAGGTGATGATAATATTTAAAATTGCCTCTTTAGTGGCATTGTCAACTATAGTTAGTTTGTAGGTTGTGATACTACATTGACTATAATCTTTGCCTCACTCTTGTTATGAGTTTTTTTGACCTTATAGATTGGTTTTATTTGAAACTTCATTGTTGAAATAGTTTTAGGAGTGGATGTATACTTGATTTTTTTCAAAATTATTATCTTATCTTCTCTGTCACTTACTCTATGACATAGTCCATCAAAGGATTTGAAGCTCTTAAATATAATTGACTCATGGAGCAGTTATAGAAATATTTTCTTGAATATATATTGTATTCAATTATAGGCCATAACATTAGTTAGCTTTGATAGCATAGTCTTATATAAAACTATATTGTTACTGATTAGATGATTAGACCCTTACTTGAGTTTAGAAATTTATGTGTAGGATAACTTCTCATCAATGTTGATGGAAAAATTTACTATAAATTGGTTTTACAATGGGTTGAATGATCTTACATATTGGAGGGAGAGATCATATAACCATTCCAATGCATAGTCCTTAAGGATTCTTGGAAATAGTTTGGTCAATAATTTTTCATTTTATGCATAGTATAACCATGTTGCATGAAATGATATAAGGTGTTGTTTGAGATCACCTTTACATTTTTATGATGGAATATTAGGAGTTAAAAAACCTATTAGTAAATTAAAATTTGTTATTTCAAGGGATAAAGGGTTATAAATCAAGGTGTGTGAATCTATGGAATGACTAGCTCTAGATGCACCTTGATCTAGCCATAACACCTTAGTGTATGGAGTTATAACACTTTACTCAAGGGAAAGTTTAGTAGGAAAGGTAGGTGATGAAACATGCGTAGTCATCATGGGAAGGGTAAAGAGTTTTTGTGTAAGAATAGGTATGAAAACTTGTTGGAGGCCTTGTGTTATCCCAAACCTTGGGTGGATGTCACATAAGTCACTATAGGTGTAGATGTAGGGATAATACCAATATTATAGGTATGAACACTTGATGTGGAAGTAATATCTAGAAATTATTAATTAATAATAGTAAAGATCTCTTTTAGTTGTGTCTGAGATAGAATAAACTTAACTAGGTGTGTGGTTTTAGATGATAAGATCAATTATATGATTCTACCCATGTATTTAAGATATGTAGGCACTATTTTTAAATTAAATATCACATCAGTATTGTACACTTGGAAAATACATATCAAGGATGTAACTTCAAAATTATAGACCTTTCCCATTGCAAAAAGGCTCAAATACACTATCTGTCTATGCCAAATTACTTATCTCTTAGTCTAACCTATGTTATTTTGATGACCTAGGCCTTCTATCTTACCTAAAATTTTGTAAACCCTCTTATATTCCATCTTTATAAGTTATAGACGCGTACCTACTTTTATACTTCCCAAAAACTTGCATCTCAGTTAGATGCCTATGTAATGTGTCCTAACTTAACGTAAGTGTCTAGTACCTTAAAGTCATCCAATTTGAAAATGAAATGTATACCTATGATCAGCTTAGGTGATTTTATGAAAGATATTGTCCAAGGGGATATATATACATATATATATATATATACATATATATATATATATATATATATACATATATATATATATATATATATATATATACATATATATATATATATATATATATATATATATATATATATATATATATATATATATATATATATATATATCAACCCTCATTCATTCCTCACATAACATAGACCAAATAAATCACAAGACAATTTATCAAAGGCATTCAATCAAACATTCAAGTGAGAAAAACTTCCTTATTTTCTCCTATTTTCATATTAATCATTGGACAACACATCTATAGGTCTTACGTACTAAAGGATCATCCCATGAGCCACATTTTCTAGGTTACAAGCTAGTAACTATTTCAATTTCTTATCACAAATTTTATGATGCACACACAAGCCAACACGAAGGGGAGAACTACATAAGTCTAAGGCTCTCTTCAAAGTATTGGATATGTAAGTATCCCTCATTTATAGAATGGTATTTGGGAAAGTTGGATACCATGTTCCCACTAAGCCATTTCTCCCATAACTACTATAAAGATGAAAAACTATGATTTTCTCATTTGACAAGGAGCGATAGTCTATGGACCATATCTGAATGCACTAGAGTGAAGGTGACACATAACCTAGAAGCATTTAGGTGGTCACATATAGTTTTAACAAGTATTATATACTAGACACCTACATATAATATAGAGAGAAGCATCAATTCAACTTGTATGCATCTAAATTTGCTCACTTATATTATTATCACTAATAATCCTATTAGTTGACACTAATTCTACTTAATCAAATTTATCCCGCTAATTAATCCACTTTTTAGTCATTTTTCCAATGTCCCCTTCTTTATATTTCATCATCTACTAACCTTATTCTATCCTAATTCATTATTAATTTATCCTAAATCCTCATTATCTTATCCTAATCCCCACTTATCTATTTTTTGGGAATTTTAAATTCCCATCGCCCACCTACCCACCTACACTAGCCTATTCCTAGGCTCTCCTACACCCCTAGTCCTTAATCACCCATATAATCCCTATATAATCCCCATATAATCATCATTAGTCCCTAAAATAGATTCTAGAACCCTCCAAATCTAGAACCTTCTATATTCTCATCTCTCCTCTCTAGAAGCCTCTAAATCTATAGGCTTCCAAGGAATTTTAAATTCATTTTAGTTATCCACTCTTGATCTCCCTCATCTAACTTTAAGTCTCCACCATTGATCTCTCCCTCCATTTTCTATTTAAACAACCTCATCCCTCTATGGGAGCTAACTACAAGCTATCTAGTGAATCTATGTTAACTAATGAATTAATCAAGAATCTCCATCCTTGAGTCCATAATAAACAATCCATGATCATACCATCATATTGTAAATTTTTTGAGTCCATAGCAATCAACCATCCACTTGAAAATCTTGGAAGGAGGCTAGCTGAAACAAGGGATTTGGTAAGATTTATCTTATGATTTTGATTTGTTTCCACAATCCTTCCTAATAGGTAGTTTGATGTTTTGAGTTCAAATTGAATGTTTATGTGTAGTTTAATCAAATAATTTAAAATTTACTACTACATTTTGGTAACCACAATGGGAGAATCATGATATTTCCCCTACGAGAGTCATGACCTTGTCTTGATAATCATGATATTGCCAATGAGAGTCATGATATTGTAGTTATGGATAAAAACAGTAACCCTCATGAGTTATCCTCTGATTTGCAAATTTTATTTTGATTCTATCTATTTTTTAGGAGGCCAATATTCATTAAAACAATCACATATCCCCTTGTTTCACATCTTATTTCTTAAAGTGGAAAATTTTGCTAACCACATCTTATAACCAAATTTGTCTCTATCAAATTTTTTATGTGGTTGGTAGGTGTAATAGGAGAAAAGATAATGGAAAAAAAGATCATCCAAAGACAAAAATAGACACAGGCCTTAACCTTTTCCCCTCCTATTACAAAGCCATAGATCACAAAATCTTCAAAATAACGACATTGCTCTATGGAATCATGGTATTGTAACCTAGTAGAAAATTTTCACTTTTAATCTAGTTCTACTAATTTTGTCATTTTAAACTAATCCTATCTATTGATAGTTATCATTGAATTCTATAGGGTAGATATCTAATTAGCACATTTTTTGATTAATCAAAATTTTTGAGTTATTTTGGTAAAAACTTGAGAGGTCATTTTAAAATTTTGATAGATCCCAATTAGCTAAAAATCTACTATAATCATCTGGAAATAGACATTCTTGGAATATAATTATTCTATCACAATCTGTTAAATTATCTATTATTATCGAGGATCAAAACCTTGGGGTTTTGTAGTTTATCACAAAACCACAACTCTCAATTTATTTTCAATAGCGATTTTGTTAGTTGCAGTTGTGCTCCTATTTAATTATCATGGTTTTATAAGGTGACCATCACAGTTAACTAACCACTACAAAATCATAACTTGTAATCTATGATTTTTCCTTAGAGTTATGATTTTACACTCTCTGGTTGTGATTTTGCACCATGTAATTATGATTTTGCATTAATTTTTGCCTTTGATTTGGTTTATTTTTAATGCAATTTTAGAGTCATTTTTTGTTATTTTTGAGTCATTTTGAGCCTCTTACAAGGCCTAAATTATCTTTAGCATTGGGGTCTCTGCCCCTCAACCCCACCCTATATTGTGATAGGGAGCATTCCTAGAGCATTGCCACTAAACCCCAAAAGGGGTGATACACCTTGAACCTACTAGGGGATACCTCCCCTAGACCCCTACATCAAGGCCCAGTCACTTAAAGGAATTATAGAACCAAATCATGATTTTTATGGTGTATTTCTTAAGGCATATTAGACAAACACTTTGGTTCTTATAGGGGTAAATCTAGTGGATATTTTATCTAACTAACATCATCTTTTTTTAGGTTATATTTTGGTCTAACATTTTGAATTGTAGGTTAGCCCTCAAGATTGTTAAATAAAACTACTAATCCTTGACTTTCAAGTTACCTCTTTTAGTGCCACTTGAAACTACTAACCTTGTGCTTGCAGGTCACCTATAAAAGACCCTTTTTAGCACTTCAAAAATAATTTTGAATATTTTTTTATCATCTAGTCATACATATATATAAACACACACACATATATGTATGTATGTATATATCATTTTATCTTGTATATATCACACACCTAATCTTAATCGGTTAATTAATACTTTTTGACTTCTTGTTTATATATCGAGGGCTATGGTTGGTGTATTCTCTCCCCATTACATCCTTATGATGATTATTAGGGGATCAAAAACCACCTATAAAACCTTCACCCTTTTTATTTTCTAGAGGGCTAGTGACCATGGATTTCACCACCACATACTAGTCCAAACTCTGTGTTCTTGTAAAGTCTAAAAATTAGGAGTTATTGTTAGATGTTTAAGTGGAATTCCCCATAAAGGGTTCTATAGGTTGAAGGGTGGTTAAGATCCAATACATAGGGAAGTCAAATAGACTTTTATACAAGCTTGGTCCCTACTATACCTTTATGTATATAGGGTATGCACATGGAAATCCTTGTGTATACCTAGTATATGATCCTTCAATTGTAATAGGTACCTCACTACTAGAGTCAGTATCAGCTCCTAAGTATCCATCATATGCAAATAAGGTTGAGAAGGATTGTTCTATTCTCTAATGGGTCATTGGCCTACAACCTCACCTATAAAGTCATTGGTTGGTGAAAGCATTGGGTTACACACCCTTGAGTTTACTAATCATAGGTCATGGTTTGCCTGCTTGGTTGTATGTTATGCTAAACTGGTGTTGTTTGTGAGCCAAGTCAACCTCCACCCAAAAATATATACACCTAGTTAGGTCCTTTGCATAACCCATCATGTACATCCTACCACCATTTTGTACATATCTATCTTGTATATTATTGCTTCAATAAATATCTCATCTCATCACCATCACCTTACCTTCTTAGTCTCATTATATCCACCTATCTTTGGCCATCACCCCATTACATTATATATCCTTCCCTAATCATCATATTTTATATCCTTGTCTTACCCTCTTGTATATGACTTTTATTCTCTTGTATATCCTTTTAGTTATATCCCATCCTAGTCATCACCCATCATTGGTTATTTCCCCCCCCCCCCCCCCCCCCCCCCCCACCCCCCCCCAACCCCCCCCCCCCCCCCCCATCACCTACATATCCTAACCATATCTCATCATCCACATCTTGTCCTAAAGTCCATAACCAATCATTTGTCTTGACCTTTTATTCATCACCCATCTAGTCTATCCTTGTCCTAGTTAGTTCTCTAGGTCACACCTATGTCCATACCATCCACATCCCCTATTTATCTTACCCTTGATCATTTCATCACCACCTATCTATATTTATCCTTATTCCCTTAGCCTTACCATTTTCATCACATAATCCTATTCCATCCCATCTTGAGAAAATTAATACAAATCTTGAGCTAGTCTTTTTATCCTATCCATATCATCTTATCATCTTAGTCAAACTATTGCTCATCACTCAGTTAGGTATCATACCTAGTCAATATATTGTTAACATCTTATAACTTTGTTATTATAAATTTATCAATCCCATCATCATCAATCTAGTCTCTATCATCCTTGCCTAATCATAACTAACACCCATAATATTGTCATCTTTCTAGTTTGAATCTAGGAACTCATCACAAATACTCAATATTTTTTTCTAGTATGACAACTAGTCATTGTTAATAGGTTGTTAACACCTATTTTAATCCCAATATAAAGTCTAATCTTAGTATTTAATCCATTGGTCCATCTCATCCACATCATCACCTATAATACTAGCTTGGGCTGTTAGATCTACTTTGTTCAAAAAGCCATAAATAATCCTTAGTCTACCCATAAATCAATGCCATTAATCATCCATATTTATCTATCCCCATGGATTTATACCCATTTTATATATATCAATAATATTAGATAATAAGGATGATGTTATTTTTCAAGATTTAGAAATGGGTACTTGCCTACCTTTGGACCTTGATCCCATTCACAAAAACCAACATCCCATATCCTTCCTCATCTACAACCCTCTATCCTGTCAAAAACAATCCACACATTCCTTGATATGGTCACCCTAATCAGTAAATACATCATAAAAAAAAATTAAATTACTCCTACAAATACTAAATATGGGTGCCCACCTTTCCAATGATGTTGAGCCTAAAATCCTAATGACTTCTCCCAAGAAAGTTCCTCCTCAATCCTCATCCCTATCCCATTCCTTTCCACCATAAACTAGTCTTAATCCTAGCCATGGCCTCTCTAATTCACAAATTTCCTCATTTTATAAATATCTTGATGAAATCCATAGGAAATTTTCTTGTGGATCCTTGAGATGAGTGTCCAATTTCCTGATGACCTTGACCCCATTCAATTCACCTTACTCTTTATCTAAACCCATCCATATAAGTCTCCTTCCAATCCCCCATCCAATAGTCATAGTTAGTCATCTACTCCTACCTATATTATCAAAGGGAATTCTATCCTATCCACCTCACCTACTATCATTTCACCTACCCAATCACATCAACAATCATCTGATCATAAGTCTAATGATTCTACATCTAAGTGACATGGTAAAGTGGGTCTTTATACTCCTCTTCCTATGTCATTAAAATCCTTCTTCAACTAACTTATCACCACTAACATTATGGTTTATCCACCTATATGACACCTTGATCCCACTAAGCCCAAGTCCTCTTGATATAAATTAAATTGATATTGTGTATATCATAAAACATGGGGGCATTCCATTAAATTATGTAAAAAATTCTAAGACTCATTAACAATGGTGACATAGTGATCAAGGATGAATTAGATGAATTTAAATATTTGGGTGAACAAGAAGAGGAATGCCAAGATTCTATTCCCAATCATGATCAAGCCCTTCCCCTTCCAAGCCAAGGTCAAGACATCCTATCCATCTTTCATAATTCCCCCATAATTGACCAATCCTCCATCAACCACAAGTCCATTTTCCATATGCCTAGTCCCCATATATCTCATGAATCCTTCCATGGACCTCTCTTTACTTAGTCCATCCTTTATCTATCATTTCCCTCTCATTCATCACATCACATATCCCATATTAAAATGTCAGTCATGGAAAATTACTCCCCCAATAACAACATAATATCATTTACACCAAAGTTAGCATCAGATCCACTATAAGGATCATGTGCAACACCAACATCTACATTAGATTCCTCATCAAAAACATCATCCCTCATTGATATTACAATAGATGATGTTAATGTCTAATATTATAAAGATAATCATAAATTAGATGATAATTAGTCACCAAGTATATATTTTGATCCTAATCAAGATGATGAAGTCATAACTAAGTTTTTACAAGCTCTATTTATCAAATATTATAAGATTGGATCTGATCCTACCTTGGACACATGTCTTAATGATCCTTTTAATATTTTTGAGGACACTTTCTTTGACATTGAGGCTAGGGATCCTAGTGACCTTTATGAGGACTATGATGCCCATTATCCCCTTACTCCCTCACACAATGTTCATCATCCACCTCATCTCCATAATACCTATGTCACACTCCATAAAGGGAATACATAAGAACATGCATCATTGGATTCCCCTCTCTATTAAAAATCATGTACCATGCATCCAAATATCTAAGACCATACTTTAAAAGTCATAAATCAATATCAAATAATCTTTAATCTTATCAGTCAAAATCAAGCAAAGACAAATCCTTAGCATAATACAAAAATGTCTTCCCCTTGAGAAGCCTAATATCAGGTGCTAAAGGACCATCAAAGTTAAAATAACCATTATATATCAAGTCCAAAATCAATTATCCCTAGTGAAGCCCAACATCAGGCACTAGAGGGTAGTCAATATCAAATCCAATCAACAAATAAAGCCAAAAATCATATGGTTGACCATGCTCTCAATGTTTGGATCAAAGAATTAGCAAGTCAAAAATGATTGGATCCATTAATATCATGGAACCAATGTCAAGAGTCCCCTCCACCATATCTAATAGTGCATGGAACTATTAAACCCCATTTACACTCCCCATACCATCATATCATCCATCATGATCATATCCCTCCCTCACATCATATATCCCATTATCATAATCATGACATGTTCCTATCCATACTATATCACCAATCTATAGGTAGCATTATCCCTTGTAGGGGTTACAAATACACTTGGTTAAAATACTCGAAGGATGTTAAATCAAGAATCAATAAAGGCCACTAATACATTAATACATCTAGTGGTGATAACATGGTCCTAACCTCACACATCTCTAGAACTGATATTTTCTAAAAGCTCCATCAAATGTTTGCATCTAACATCTCTCCCTTACCCAATAAATTTAGATGCCATCACAAAAGTAAAAAAAAAATCATCTAATGGTGAAAACCAATATTCTAGTGCCTTGGGAAAGTACATAATGAAAACTAGTTTCTAGAATCATGGTAGAATAATTAATTATTTTGTATTATACCTCAATACTTGAGAGCACAAATTCATTCATCCCTTGTCAATCCCCTCCATCTATTATTATTAATCCATTACCATATCATGCATCTTATCATGCATCCCTTTCTAGTCTTGACCTTTCATAAAGGATTGGAAGGCATCTTAAGAAATGTCCTCAAACCATCTTGGCATGTCCTCTAAGGACACTTACGTAACTATAAAACATCTGGTTCCTTTAATTATGTGGTAATTGGTAATCCCTAGTCCCTTCTTCATTAGTCCTCATCTCATTTTCCACATCACCCTCAACCCTTTTCCATCCATCCTCTTTTGGGTTGCTAGGCTTGATATTCCCTTTTGATAGTAACTCCATTTGTATAGTGTACATACATATTCCAAAAATCCCTAAAAAATAAAATGTAAAATTTAAAACAATAAAAAATATTCCATGATGTCTTGTATTATGCATAAACCCATAGTCACATTATACTATCCACTTTACCATCCTACACCACATCCACTACCCATCCCATAAATATCATTATCATTATCACCACCCCAAACAACCATCTACTATCAATATACTATTCCATCTTAGAACCCACTCCTAATGCTCACCCATCCATATATTCATCCTCATCCTTTTTGATAAAGGTATTATCAACATACACAAACTTGTCAAAGAATTAAGTCTAGCACCCATCACTTCTTTATCATTTCCTCTTCATATCTATGACCTATCCAATCCTTATTTGATAGTATGAAATGTATATGATCCATCACCTCTCTATCAATTCCTACCTAATACCCATCGAATCACTATTTTAATAGTATGGAAAGTATTTGAGCCCATCATCTCCTAATATTTTTATATATTGGACTCTTACAAGGTTTTTTATTTTAGTAATCCTTGGTCATATTCACATCCATATCTTCATCTCTATCCTTATCCTAATCCTAGTCTCTCATCCAAGTCCATACCTTTATCTAAATAACTATTCAAAAATCATCATCATCACTAGTCTATCCCCAATCCACATCTATTCTCAGTCCATAATCAAATTTGAATCCAACCCATCACCCAATCATTCATCCCATCATTAGACAAGACATTATGACACTACATGTAGATACTCATATGTATTACTTGTTTATTTTGTTTGTCTCATTTACATGCCTTTAACATGTAAATATTTGATTTTATTTGTCTCTTTTTTCTATTGTTCAATGAATATGAAGGTTATGAGGTCACCCAAAGCTATAATAATGCTTATAAGTTCCTTCAAGTATGTAGAGTTTGTTATTTACCCACACACTTTGGCATCATGTCCTCTTGGTCATGCTTATATGATGGGGGATACTACCTAGTGACATATTTATTAGATTTTTTAGATTATGATGATGTTTATGACATTTTTGAAGGCTTGATTACCTACACCTCATCATATATCTAATCATCTAATCATCTTTGTTCTCATCACTAATCCAATCTTCATAACCCATTCGACTAACATCATATATTTTATCCTCATCTCATCATATAAGTCATATCCTTTAATCACTAACATCATCTTGTAATCACTAGTCTTCATCATCATCATCATCATCATCATCATCATCATCATTACCTGCATACAATAATTATCATTTATATCTAATTTAGAACTACGTCAGCTTGAGGTCTTTTTAGACTATGTAGGTAGCACTTGGACACTTTTTGATGCCCAAGGATAGTTTGACCATTATCTCCTCTCTTGATTTCTTAAATGTGTGTTTTCTAGGGGAATAATTGGTACTCAATGGTCACTTGATCATATCAATTCTTCTCTATCATCATATTAATCATATTAATCAGTTTAGCCTTGAGCTACACCCATCGTTAATCATCATTGTCTTATCTTGACCAATAGTTATTGCTTGTGTGTATCCTTGATTGTGATACATTTATAAATTACAACCTTTTTAATAATATTATTATCATGTTATGGTTTATTCCTCCTTTGGATGTGTTAACAACCATGGCACAATTATCTTTACTCCCTGTACATGTGTCCTTGCAAGGGGCATAATTAATTTATATCTCATTGTTTGAGTCATATCCTTTATCTTCTTCACCATATATCTCAAAAATATCATCCCATACCCTCATCTATCCATCACATCCCACCCCTTATTCCTCCTTTAAGTGGCCATCCATCTAATTCTTCCCCACATGTCCCCTTGATGGGGCATCGTATCCCCTAACATAATCTACTGACATTTATCCATGACATGGTTTTTATTTGAAAGGATATTACTCCTATTTTGATATACTTGCAATGAAATTTCAAAAAGGGGAAAAATGTATGCATCTAAATTCACTCATTTATATTATTATCACTAATATTCCTATTAGTTGACACTAATTCTGCTTAATCTAATTTATCCTACTAATTTATCCACTTTCTAGTCATTTATCTAATGTACCCTTCTTCACATTTCATCATTTAATAACCTTATTCTATACCACTTTAACATTAACTCATCCTAAATCCCCATTATCTTATCCTAATCCCCACTTATCTATTATTTGAGAATTTTAAATTCCCATGGCCTACCTATCTACCTACACTACCCTATTCCTAGGCTCTCCTACACCCCTATTCCCTAATCACCCATCTAATCCCTATCTAATCCCCATTTAATCATCATTAGTCCCTAAAAAAGATTATATAACCCTCCAAATATAGAACCTACTCTATTCTCACCCCTCCTCTCTAAAATACTATAAATCTAAATGCTTTCAAGAAATTTTAAATTCTTTTTAATTATCCACCCTTGATCTCCCTCATCCAACTTTGAATCTCCACCATTGATATCTCCCTCCATTTTCTATTTAAGCAACCTCATCCCTCCATATGAGCTAACTACAAGATATCTAGCAAATTCATGCCTAACTCATGAAGCAATCAAGAATCTCCATCCTTGAGTCCATCATCAACAATCCATGATCATACCATCATAATGTCAAAATTTTGAGTCCATAGTAATCAACCATCCACTTGAACATCTTAGAAGGAGGCTAGCTAAAACAAGGGATCTGGTTAGATTTATCTTGTGATTCTAATTTATTTCCACAATCCTTCCTAATAGGTAGTTTGATGTTTTGAGTTCAAATTGCATGTGTATGTATAGTTTAATCAAATAGCTCAAAATTTCCTATTATACAACCATACCAAGTTGATACAAGTGTTTGCAGCTGTAGAGGGCATTTTTACAGAATCAAGTGATTCATCTAGAATCTATATCTAGTCTACTTTCTACCTATTATAGATCCAAATCTATATTAACATCAGAACCAACTAATTATACTGTTTTCATTATCATTGTAATATTTATCATAATTATGCTTTCCATTTTTAGCATATCTCAACATAATAAATTTAGTTATATTTTATCTAAGTTTTATAATTAATTAGCATGTTATAGAGATAGTTTATCACCATGTTCCCTAGGCCATATCTACCCCTTAACCCTAGATTCTAAAATATAATTTTATGGTTAAACTTTTGGTGAACCTAAAGTTTTGTCCACAAAACCTTATATATTGATCTAAGGTTCCCTGATTCTTTATTTCTAATTTATGATTTAATAAGTTCTTACAAGTTGAAAATTATCTTTTAATTTGTTATAAATATGTGCAATATGGATGCATCTATAGGCTATTTTAGGCTATAATTTGCAATTGTACCTAGTTTGTTACTATTATTGCTTAAAAATATCTTTGATTCAATGAAATAAGCAAAGTTGTCAATATCATGAAAGGGTTTTAAAGCAAATTCAACACTCCATCTCTCTTAATAATTCCTTTTGCAATGCTATAGAACCAATATCCAAATGCCAACATGCAGTTTGTCAACCATTTATTCCACCTATATCTTATTTGGATTACAACTACCATCCCATACCCATTATTTACCAATGGATTATATTTGATTCTGTAGTCCATGCCATCACTACTCAAAAAAGTAAATTTTCAACTTGTTGATATGAAATACATGCCTCCTAAGCTAAAACTTGTGATCGAATATAAGGGATATTATCTTGTTGACCAATTGAGAAGCACACATGATAAGATTTACATCTTTTAAATTATAAAGTAATTTAATATCTATAACGATATCTTATATGAATTATTATGTGAAACCTAAGTTTCAAGTGATATTGAGCCTACTTACTTTATGGATATCATGCAAGATATAAAAAATAATGCAAAATTATTCACCTTTGATCCAAAATATTTACCTTATAAAGATGTTATTGACCAAGAGTTAACTTTTTTCATATAATTAACTATGCATAATAAGGGTATCAAAAGGGTGATCATTGATAATGGATCAGGCTAAAACATTTTTAACATAGATTTACTAACCACCATGGGTATTAGTACCAACCTTATTCAACAATAATTTATGAATATCAAAGGATTTTATAATTCACATTATTTTACTTAAATTTTGGTTTTTATCTATTTATAAAAGAAAGGTAAAACTAAAAGAGGGGTAGAGGTTAGTTGAACCTGGATGTGGTGTACACTCCATAATCTAGACAGTTGTAGATACTCTTTTTTGGCTTGGGAAGATGACCTATAATAAGAGAGAGATATAAAAGGGATGGTTAGTTAAGTAGGTTGGATGTATTGCCTAGCAAGCTAGATCTAAGAAGTGTGAGATATCTAGGAGGTTGTCAATCCACCTTTTGATACAAGTTAATGTTGAAAAAAAAAGGTTGGATAACATAAAAGTACTAGATCTAAAGAAATAAATACTTTACAAATGAATAATAGTGTTCTAATAAAATAAAATTAAAGTGAATACTAAATTATTAAAGAATGCTTCAAGTAGGGTCAAGTTATTATTTCTAGTCTGTGAGGTGATAGGGGTCAAGAAAACAGGGTTTTGCTTGAGGTTGGGTTGGTGGTTAATGGTTGCTAGTTTTTAGTCAAAAAAGTTTACATAGTGATTGTCAATGGTTAGAATGATTATCAGTGATCAGAGGGACTAATAACAATTTGACAACCAACCATCAGTAATTAGGGTGATTATCAGTAGTTTGATAGTTGACCGTCAGTGGTCAGGGTGACCATCAATGATTACTATTGATAGGTCTAATTTAGGTAAAGGTTGATCTATATGTTAGAGATCAGAGGGCAAATAGTAAATAGGTATAATAGGTTATTGGAGGTTACTTAATTGGTCAAGAGGTTAGAGGTAGCAGGTTAGAAATAGGAGCAATATAAATGAATACATGAAAACAAATACTTAGCTCATGTTGGAAGGTTGACTTGCTATATATGTTGGTGAGGCTTGAAGTGATTTAGGCAAAGTAATGGTACTTTTCCTAAATAATGATTTTGGTAGAGGTTTGGGTCTTGGTTGTTGATATTATAAGAATGAAAACTTGCTTGTTTGTGGATCCTCTTTCATGATTTTTCACCTCCTACTCCCCTCCTTTTATAGGCAAAGTGATATGGAGGTAGAAGGTTCCCTAACAGGTTTGGTTGATGATTTTGAGGATTATGATGTGATAGTAAATGGATAAGGTAGACATATAGATAATATTTTGATGTGTTAGCCTACATATGGATCAATTTGGTAAGTTTAGGTGTTGACCATCAATGGTTAGAGTGCTGACCATCAGTGATAAGAGTGTTGAGGATCTAACCATTGATATTCAGAGTTATCATTGATGTTCAAGGAGCAAAGGGCAAAGGGTTGAAGAGTCAAAGGGTTAAGTTTGGTCAAAGAGTGTTAGAAGTTGAGTTGGTCAAAGATTTTTTCAACTCAATTTTTTAATAAAAAAGGGTATGAATGATAGGTTAGGCATCCATGGGTATTTCAACATCTAGAACCATAGTGTGCAATTTTCTAGTGTCTACATTTTGCCCCTTTTTATTAAGTATTTTATATCAAAAAGATATAAAATAAAAATGGATTATGGGTCAAAGGTTTGGTTACCTTGAGCATGGGAGGAGGTGATTCCCCTCAAATTGAGAGTTGATGAGGTGAAATGAAATTAAGTATATGTTTGATGAGTGGTTATGTGGGTGAAAGGTAGGTGATAAGGGTGGTTGGTGAGTTTGGGCATTAAAGCACAAACATATGCACAAAAATGTGATTAAGTGAAATAGTCAAATAATGCATAGACTAATTTGTCAATGTTGGTTAAAATAAACTCATTTCTAATAGGATAAGTGACAGGGTAAAAGGGCCACAATGTTAGGCATAGTTGATTGGGTCATTCTTATCAAGTCTCCTAAATAGGGTTGATGTTTTTGTAGGTATCTGAGGATCCTAAGAAAACATAAAATGGTTGGTTGTGCATGAGGTGGTTCATATTCAAAGGTTTTAACATGGTAAGGTAATTAGTGTTGTCAAAAGGACCAAAGTAAGGTCATCACAAAATATGCTATAGTTTGGGCCAAAATGGCCAACATCGAGGTGGACATAGTCAAATGGTTGGTTAGTTGGAGAGGGTGTTATCCAATGGTTCATGGTTGGTTTGTGGAGAATAGGTGATATTTGAAGGTTGGTTAGTGGTATTCAAATGGCTTTCCCTAATTTGGTGTACCACTTGACTTAGTTGGGTAAAAGGTTTGGCAGAGAAAGGTAATCTCAAATGGTTGGGGTTGATGGAGAAGGTGCTCTCCAATGGTTCATGGTTAAGGTAAGGTGGGTTAGTTGGTGACATTCAAATGGGTTACCAAAATTTGGCATACCACTTGGTTTGGGTTGGTTTAAGGTTTACAAAGAAAGGTATTCTAAAAAGGTTGGGAGAGGAGGTGACTCCCCAATGGTTGGATGGTGTTTCAAATGGCTTGCCCCAATTTGATGTACTACTTGGTTTGGGTTTGGTAGGAGAAGGGTAATATCCAATGGTTTGTGGTTAAGATAAGTATAGGTTGGATAAGGGTAATCTCAAAAGGGTGGGTTTTGGTTTGGTGAAGGTAATCTTGAAGGTTTGATGGTTTAATAGAGAAGGTTCTCTCTAATGGGTCATAGTTAGGTTAATCAGTTGGTGGAGAAGATGACTTCAAAAGGGTGGAGAAGGTGACTCCAAAATAGGTTTATTGATTAGTTAGTTTGATGGGATGGTTTCAATTACTTAAAATGGGGAAGAAACATCTTCATAAGTGGTCATAAAAGTATAAGGATGAGGATATATGCTCTGATTGACAAAAACTATGATGGCAAGATGGGTGGGATTATGGACATAAACCCTTGTCATGTTTTTGATTTATTGTTAGGTCGATGGTTAAAAAAGGTAGCTTGATCATATAGTGTCAAGTAAGTTAAAAAATTAATTTATTTTTAGAGGACAAAAGGGGAGATGGAGGATAGGTAGTGGGTGATAGGTAGGGTGATCTTATTATGGGGATGGCTTGTCCCTTCTGTAGGTGACCTAAGAACCATGATAGACAAGTCTATGCCATAATTCTAGGTGTAGACTGATAGATGTGAGAAGTCTACTGATGTTGAATATGAAAGTTGATTGTAACTTTCTTAGGATTTATTTTTTAATTTTGATATAGGTTTTATTATTACTCTATTTGATATGTTTAGGAAGCTGATTGATGCAAGAATATTTAAATGATTATTTTTGACAAAATTGACTTAGCCATCCTTCAAGGTAGTGGTCTAGGTTTGGATTTGTTCATGTTTTATAGTTGTATTTCAAGGGAGCATTCCACCTTAAGTTTAATCAATTTTGATTGTTTTGGGGTAGCTATATTTCAAGGGAGCATTCTGTATGCTAGAGATGTTGACTCAAGTGATAGTTTGGTATCCCAAATTATTTATATGATGGTTTAGACATAGACTGTCTATATAGGCCTAAGGTTTCCATTTATGGATGTAAATACATAGCACAAGGAGGTAAATGGTGGGTAAAATAGTTGATTTAAGTGATAATGACCATGGGAATCCATCTTAAAAAGGTTAAAAACTACCATGAGGAACATGTCATAGGTAGAGCCATGGTATCTCTATTTAGAATTAGGTTAAGTTTATGATGAATAATCACATGATCCTATTTTTAATTGGTTGTACTTAAAATAAGGAAATGAAGGTGATTGAAAATAAGGGATGAGCTTAAGTTAGACACAAGATGATAAGAAACTTGGTTTAACCAAAGAATAGGTGCTCAAATGAGAAAGTATTTGAGGAGATTGAGGTTCTACTATGCCCCAGATCCATACTTGTATAAATGGTTGATGTTAATCAGGAGAGTATATGTCCCCCAATTACTTTCCAACACTTGATTATATGTGGAAAATATTTGGATTGACAAAAAAGTGATATTAGTTAACTGATATTTTGGTGGAGAAGGGTAGTCTCCAATAGTTTTTTGGGTGGTGGAGAAGGGTAATATCTAATGGTTAGGGGAGAAGGTAACTCCTAAATAGGTTGGGTGTTATCTAAATGGGTTATTATAATTTGGTATACCACTTAGTTTAGGTTGGGTTGATGGAGAATGTACTCTCAAAGGTTGGGGGAGAAGGTGATTCTCCAATAAGTTTGGTTGGGGGAAGGAGAAAGGTAATCTCTAATAGTTCAAGGTTGGTTGGTTGATAGCTTTGAGTGGGTTTGATTTCTTAGGTAAGGTTGATGAGGTGGGTTGGTTTGATAGGTTAGGAAAGGTTGATAATTTGGTTTGATAGGTTGAGGCAAAAAATGCCAAGGGTTAGTTTGGTTAACTGTTAAGGTATGGTTTGGGTTGATAAATGGTCAAAGCCTTTTGGAGGGAAAGTTACCCTAGTTTTCTCTTTCCATGGATGGTCAAACATGGGAAAATGATCCCAAGGTGAGGTGTTTGTTAATAAGAGGGTTTAAAAGGGTGAATATGACTTCATCTACCTTCCAAAAGGGGTTGTTAGTTGTTAGTTATTAGTGGTTAGTATGCCAAATTTATAGGTGGTGTTTTAAGTGGGATTTCCTCTATTATACCAAAGCTAGGGAAATGTAGTTGGATCTAATTTAGGCAAGTTAGGGTAGGGTTGGTAGGTTTGATGGGTTGATCTTGGTTTGGGTTGTTAAATAGGTTGGTTATGGTTGAGTTAAAGGTATGTTGATTATGGTTGATTGATTTGGTATAGAGGTTGGTTTAATTGGTTGAGAGAGGTAAGATAAATGGTTAAGTTGGTTTGGTTTGGCTGGTGAGGTAAGGTTGGGTGGATAGTTATAGGTAAGGTTAGGTTGATGGTAATTTTGGATGGGTTAATGGTAGGTTTGGTTTAGTTGATGGTAGATGAGGTAGGGTTAATGGTTGTTAAGGTTAGGTTGATGGTTGTCAAGGTAGGGTTGATGGTTGTTAAGGTAAGGTTGGTGGTAGGTTCCATAAAATTGTTAAGTAGAAGAGATAGGTTGGTTCCACATGGGTAAGTGAAAGAGGTTGATTGGTTGGTTATACATGGGTAAGTAGAAGAGGTTGGTTGGTTGGTTCCACATGGGTAAGTAGAAAAGTTTGATTGGTTAGTTCCACATCGGTAAGTGGAAGAGGTTGGTTGGTTTGTTCCACATGGGTAAGTGGAAGAATTTGGTTAGTTTCCTTGGTTGTGATTTTGAAGGAAAGTTGAGAAGGAGAAGGTTCCACTTGGTTAACAAGTGGTTTAGTTAAGGGTTGGATTATGGTTTTCTTAGTTATAGGTTGACTAAGAACTAAATCTAATGGATGGGCCTCATTATGCTGAGGGATTTGGTTATTGATGTGCATAATAATAGGTGAAAAAAGAGGTTAAATGATGGATTTATCTTAAGTTTACAAGAAAATCAATTGGTTTGATGAAGTTAGTTGGTTTGATAGGTTTGGTTGAGGTGATAGGTTGGGTGGGTTTGATTATTTGGGTAACATTGACAAGGTGGGTTGGTTTGATAGGATATGTAAGGTTGATAAGTTGGTTTGATAGTTTTTGGTTGGATAGAATAGAGGATAGACAAAATATCAGTGTTGAAATAAAGAGGGTTGCCTCAAAGCAGGTTGGGGTAGTTGATATTATGGTTAGGGTAGGTGACCCAATGGTTGATAAGGTTATGTTGGGTGAATATTTTGTCATCAAATAACTAACAAAAAAATGAGTATATCAACGATAACACAATGAGATTTATATAGAAAATGGGTGTGGTTACCACAACACAATGAGATAAATCTCTTCTCTTAGCAAGGGGAGGTTCCCTATAAACTATAATATACTAATATAAAATAAAAATAGACTCAAGGGTGAAATCATACCATCCATGTCTCCTTTTTTAGAGATGATTTTCACAAAATAAAGGAGAATTTCTTGTGTAATTATTGAAGGCATTTATCTTCTTTCAGAAATGATGTTCAACAAACAACAAGAATCCTTCCTAGGTAGTAACTAGATTCACAAGAAACCCATGAAAGCATAAAGTCTTTTGTTATTTCTCCTACTAATTTAGGAGAAAGTAACATAGTAGAATGAAGTACAACATAAAGTCTCCACTAAAAAATACAACAGAGTAAAAGATTATGAAGGATAAGGGGAGCTCAAAGTCTCTCCAATATCCTTAAACATAAAACACACACAGACTAAAGACAATTATGGCAGCACAAAGTCTCCCACAGTCAACTTCAGGACATCTTTAAGATTATTTCCACTTGTTCTACTTATTTGATTAAATGGACAAGACTATATTTAAGAAAAAGACATAAGGATAATTTCCTAGATAACACAAGATATTTCAACTCAAAGTCTGAAAGGTCACTTGCTTTCTCATTCACTTGATAAAATATGATTAACAGTCTGAGCTCAAAGTCTCAAGAATGCCTTTCAATTTGGGTGAAGTTTCACTTCTAATAATAGAGAGATCCCCTTTCTACAAACTGAGAGATTACAATATGTAACATTAAAAGAAAGACTTGGGTTCTTGTCTTCATGAAATGACCCATGCTGCATTAAATGCATTAGAAATTTTGTGAAGGGGCCATGTTAGAATAGGTTATCAGCCTTAACTTTTGGCATTATAAATCATCTCAAATGTCTTCTCCAAAGCATGGGTCACTTGGTCTTCTTTATGATGTTTACACGGCTATCCATTCATCTTTACTCAATGAAGAAAAATAGGCCATGCCATTGAATGCTAGTGCTCTCTGAGGTCCATCTGGCAAATTGCTCCACCTACTAGAATAACTCTTCCACTGATGCTTCTAAATTATTTGTTTGATTCCCTCTTTCCGTTCTATATCTTGTCTCTTTTTGCTAATTCAAGCTCTCGGGGCTATCTTCACGCCTTCTACTAGCTTCTTCAACTCCTTTCTCAGTGGATAGCCGAGTTTATCTTCAGGTCTACATTATTTTAAAATCAATGGTTATTCTATTACCCTAAATTTGACATCCACAAAGACATCACCGATTGCTTGAACCAATTTTAACCTTGAACCCTTTGAACCTTTTGAACCTTTCAGAGTTCAATGGTTCAAAGTTTAACGGTTTGACAGTTTGGCAGATCAGTGTTTTGTAAAGCGCTGTGTTCACTTAGTCTTATTTAGGAGTTTAATGTATCATTGAACCATTTAGTTTAATTTTTTTATATAATCTTCCATTTGAACCATTCACTCAAACTTTGAACTTTGAATCTTTAAACCCTTTGAACATGTTGAAGCTTTGAACTCGTTGAACCTTTGAACTTTTTGAACCTTTTAAAGATAGAGTTCAATGGTTCAATGGTTTAATGGTTCATTCCATATTATTGAACCCCACCATTTAACCTTTGATTGAACCTTGGTGTTGAACCATCCTTACAATTTTTTAAGAAATGCCTTAAGTGTTTTGAGATTTTTCCTTGCGAAAGCCTCCCTTTTAAACCTATGATTTCCTTAGCTAAAAAGGCTTGTGTGATTTAATAACTTGACTACTCAAAACATTTTGAGAAATAAAGAGACCATTTTGGTCTATAGGACTGAAATGGTTGACATGTTATCCACAAAAACAAATGACAGATTTTAGGAACAATAGTTGGCTCCAGTTGGGGAACTTCCATCGATTGTATTTTGAAACAATCAAAGGGAGTAGAATTCAGACTCTAAGTGCCTTCATATATGCCATTGGGCTATGGAGTCATGCCATCCAAAAAGAGAAAGATGCCAAAAACCAAACAAATAACATGAAACAAATAAAGACTATACAAATGTAAAACTAGACTTATCTAATACTTCAAGGATTAAAGTGCTTCAGATGCTGCCCATTGTGAGGTGAAAATGGCATTTCATCTTGATATTTTAGCAAGAAACTATTTTCACTACTTAATCGATGAATGGAAAATGAACCTCTCGATAAGGAATCTAGTTTTCCATGCATTCCTTTTGGTTCTCTCGTCTTGTCCCATAACAAGACTTGATCTCTAATCTGAAAATCATGAATCCTTGCTCTTTTGTTAAAGAGTTTCTTTACCTGATTTTGATGTGCAGCAGTACGGTCCACCACCATAGTTCACTACTCATTTATTTTAGTCAAGCACATGATCCTCTTATTGATAAAATCTTCAAATATTTGATCTTTGACTACCTTTGCCAACTTTAGTGTTGGTAGTTCTAGGGTGATTGGTATCTTTACATTCAAACCATACAAAAGTTGAAATGGTGACATACCTATCATCCTTTTGGGTGTAATCTTATTTGTCCATAAAGTGTCAAATAATACTTTATGCTAGGTTTTCTAATTATCATCTACCAACTTCCTGATAATGGTCACCAAGTTCTTGTTGCTTGATTCTACTTGACCATTTCCTTATGGATAATAGATAGAAGAGTGGGAGAGGATAATCCCATAGTAATAATAGAACTAGGTAACCTCATGAGAAGAGAAACAAGCTGTATTATCTATTACAATCTTGGTTGAGACTCCAAATTAGGGAATAATATTTTCCTTGATGAAATTACATACTACTTATGAAGTAGCATGCTTGACTGGAATGTCTTCCACCCACTTGGTAAAATACTCTATGGCTGTGAGAACATAGTCATGTTCAGCACTCGAGGATGGGTTTACAGTGCCAATAAAATCAATACCTAATTGTTAAAATGGCTCTTCAATTACCACTAGCTTGAGAGGTAATGCAGCCAACTTGGGTTTCCCAATGAACTGTTGACATAGCTCACATTTACACACCCAAGTGTATGAATCTTGAAATAGAGTAGGCCAATAGTACCTATCTTATAGAATCTTATGGGCAGTCATAGGTGTAGAAAAATGTCCTCCAAAAGCTAAATTGTGGAAAGAATCCAAAAGTTTGCTCTGTTGCACTTTATCCATGAAACAAATAAATACCCCATCAAGGCTTCTCTTGTATAAACCATTGTCCCACAAAACAAAGTTAGCAGCTTTCAACTTAACAGTCCTCTTTTCTTTATGAGATAGGTGGGCATGACACTCACTATAGGTAAGAAAATGAGCGATATTGGAATACCACTCATTCATAGTAGTGACAAAGAGAACTATAGGCATGTCTTCAACCTCTTTTTCTTCATGCCTTGCTTCTTCTGGTATGTTATCAAAAATTAATTAGCAGAGACCTCTTCCCCGCAAAAGCTTCATGGGTTTGATAATAAGATTAAACTCCTAGATTTTAGCAATCCAATTTCCCCTTTTAGTTCTAAATTCCTATTGAGTTAGAATATACTTTACTATTATATCAGGAACCAGAGCAGAAGTGTGTGAGTTTAAGATGTAAAAATGGAAGTGTTTTATTTTCTTAACTATAGCATAAGCATGCTTCTCCATGTTTGAATATTTCAGATCATAAGCTTTGAGAGGACAACTCATGAAAGATATGGGAGACTCCACACCTTCTTTATTTTGCTGAACAAAAATGGCTAAAATCATGTGTTCAAAATCATAGCTATATATTATGAAGTCTTTAGTATAATCAAAACAAACTAGGATTGGGGCATGGGCGATATCTTTCTTGATTTCTTGAAATGATAACTTGCCTTCTTCAGTCCAGTGAAAAGTAGCTTTACCCTTCATCATATTGACAATGTGGTGAGTCTTCTCTATGAATTCAGGGATGAACCTTCATAAAAAATTCACCTTTCCAAAGAAAGAATGGACTGCAGTCTTACTAGCAGGAAGAGCAAGCTCTTAGATGGATTTGACTCTTTTTGGGTCAATCTTTATGCCTTCTCAGGATACAGTGTGACCAAGAAGTTTCCCTTATATAACTCCAAAAACTGATTTATTAGGATTGAGAGAAATGCCATTTTGTCAACATCGTTCCATCACTTATTGTAAATGATGCACATGATCAGGATGATGTTTGAAAAATATAGTCAAGTCATCAAGATATACCACAATAAACTTCTCCATTTCATTTTTGAAGGCAAGATCCATTGCTCTCTAGAAGGTGGCACCAGCATTGATTAAACCAAAAGGCATTCTGTGATATGCAAAGGTGCCCCAAGATGTAGTGAAATTGGTCTTATGTTGGTCAGCTTCACCAAATTCCACCTGATTATATCTTGAAAAACCATCTAACATTGATAACATCTCTAAGCCAGTCACTATCTGTAGTAGTTGATCTATGATGGGTAGGGGTAGTTGTCTTTTAAAGAGGATTGATTTAGATTTTTGAAATCAATACAGAGGAAACTTTATTCATTCTTTTTTCTCATAGGGACTATGTTCTTAATCTAGGTGGAATAATGGATTGAAAAAATTATTGTCATATTTAACATTTTCTAGATCTCAGAAAGAATAGTACTTGATATCTTAGGGTTGTACTGCCTTTATTTTTGCTTTTGAGGCAATGACCCAACCTTGAGAGGAATTTCATTCCAAATTTCTTCAGGCCTAAGAGATTTCAGATCATCATAAGAGTATGCCAAAACATCAATGTAATGGTGAAGCAGAGTAATGAATTTGAGTTTTTTATCAGGAGTGTAACAATTCCCAATGTTGACCATTTTGGGATTATCTTCTGTACTCAAATTAATTTGATCAAAATCTTTGGAGGAACTTGAATCCATTTGTTTCTTCTTGATAAACCTATCATGCTTATCAAATAGCTTCTTAAGATAAACTAACTCTTTGGAAATTTTATTCCCTTTGAGATGAAGGAACTCTTCACTAATTTTTAAATTTGTTTTGAGAGCTAATTCCTACGGTGAAGATTAACTGTCTTCAAAATAAAGCTCCTCAAAACTATCCATCTATTCTAAAAAAGCAATGATTTAGTTGTATTCATTCAACACTTGCCAATGGTTGGCATTATCAAGTACACTTGGTCAAAAGACCAACTCAATAGTGTACTTATTCCTTTTAAAATCTTGGTGAGGAACTATGAGAGTTGCAAAGACGGCCAATAAATTTGCTCGATTGTTGAATTCTCTAGGCATCATAGAAATACTGAAAGCCTCAAAACTTTCAAGGTAGTCCCACACTATATTGATATAATATCACAATCTATCATTCTTAGTTTGATACAGGTTCCTCACCTGATAAACCACTAATTCAACATCTCTTCGAGCATAAAGAAGCTTAACATTTTTACCTTGAGTAGCTTTTAATTTGAGCAACAAAGATTCATACTCGATGGTGTTATTGGTATTACTGAACTACAACTTATACAAATAGGGGAAAATATCTCTTTGTGGAGATATTAAAATAATTTCAGCTCTAGAACTGTTAGAAGAATTGCTGCCATCAAATTCTAGAATCCAAACATCATTAGAATTCGATCTCCTTTCAGACTTTTTTTCATTAGAGAGGGAAGATCCTTTTTCATCTAAACAGTGCTCTACCAATTCTTCTAATGTCTTACTTGAATTTTTTGGATTCACTTACAGAACTTTCATTTGATGAAATAGAAACATCTTCTGTAGACATAAAGTAGTTACCCATTCCTAAGGATTTAAATAAAATTTGAGTTTCAAGGTCAGATGTTTAAGTGACAATATATTTTGATTCCTTCTTAGGAAGTAGCCTTTACATGATGCCCTTGATAGGTATCTTCACCTCAGATAGGTCCATGTTTAATTCTCCACTAACATCCTTGCAAATTTTTTATTAAGCAGAATGCCATAGGAAGCTAGAACGTTGGCCACCAAAACTATCATTTTAATCCTTTTTTCTGGGAAGGCTATGTTGACCAATTTTTACCCACAAGCAAAATTGTGGTCACCTTCTTCTGCTGCAGATTAAATCCAGTCATTTTTATTTTGCAAGTCCATTTTCAAGTTCAAGGCTACTCGATTAAAATCTTGGTTCAACAATGGTTGAACCAAACTATTGAACCAAATATTGGTTCAACGGGCTTGGTTCAAGTCAAAAGTTTAAGTGGCTTGGTTCAACATCTCATTTCAACAAGCATTAAACCACTGAACTGTTGAACCAATCTTTGGTTCAAAGGAAAAGGTTCAATGCTTTGGTTCAAGTGGGCTTGGTTCAATGCTTGGGTTCAATGGCAAAGTTCAAGTGGGCTTGGTTCAAGTCAATGGTTCAACATGGCGGTTAAAGAAATGGTTCATCAGCCTTTGGTTCAATTGTCCATCGGCATGCTTGGTTGAACCTTTGAATCGTTGAACCTTTTTGGTTCAACGGCTTGGTTCAAAGGTATGCCCCAAGCCAAAGGGCAATCAAATGGTAAAAATGCCCTAGTGGAGGGCCGACGCTTCAAAAGGAAAGTCGGGTTCAAAGTTCAGTTCAAGGTTCAATTGGCTTGAAAATTGACTAAGTTTGAATTCCTTTGGACTTTTTGTCTGAAGGAATTCGGGCCGATTCAAATACAAAGGAATGAGCTCGGGCAAAATTTCGACAGACTTTTTGTCCATGGGAAAATGTCTGCAGACAAAAGACCGCAGAAATACAAATGAAAAGCCACAGTCAAAAGACTCAGGGAAATTAACCCAGGGAAATTGTCTATGGACAATTTGCCCATGGGAGCCCAGGGAAAGTCTAAGATAGATAGAGATTTGCTGAAGGACCTCGAAGGGCAGGTACCCTTACGGGGGACTTCCAGCCAAACAAAAGGAATTTTCAAAGGGCCAAAAGGTGCCGAAGGGAAAATACAAGGCAAGAAGGCCTGAAGCTGGTGAAGGATCTGATGATGTCTACATGGCCATCAAGTTTAATAAAATGAAATAGCCGTTGGTGTTTGAAATACGAAGGCCACGTGGACGTCAACTTTAGTGCAATAAAATGGCCATTTTTTTTCAAAGCATAGAAAGTGCTAGCCAAGAAGGAGCCAAAATGCAACGATCTACTTAAGTGTTCGCCCTAAGGGGCCAAAGAGCAAGAAAGACAAAACTGAGAAAAGACAAAATGACAAAGTGACAGACAAGGAGAAATGACATGGTGTAGAAGTGACAAGGTGGTCCAAGTGGCAAGAGAAGGCAATTTATTGCCTGTTAATCCCCAAATGGCACAAACAACAAGTAACATGGCCCATGCATTTAAAAAAAGGGGACAAATTTCATCTGTTGATAGAAAAGAGGCACGACCCATGCTTCCACATTAAAGCTCGAATGCCAAAGTCAAATTTGGAGATTATACATCATGGTTCTAGCAGGCTTCTTCTAGAATGATGACAACACAATAGTGTTTTCCTCTTTCTAATGGGACGTGATAGGCCAACTTGTGAAAGAAGCGCTAAGTTTCTTTCTCCTTTCTTTTATATATTGTAAGTTCTCATTTTTGAGAAGAATCGGTTCTTCCACTTTTGAAAAGGCATAGCCCTAGCAAAATTTCACCTGAATCAAATAAAATGCAGTCTGTTACCTCCATTTGGATAGATATTTCAGAGCATGCCTTGAGTGTTTGTCTGTGTCCAGTCATTATTTATTGATGCTCTCACAGGTTCAACACCAGTAGACCTATCATCTACAAGGTGCCATTTCTACAGCTGAAAGGAGAAGGGCTGACATTTGAGAAGACCAGAACAAAAGGAGTTATAGTGTGCATTTCACAGTGCCTCAGTGATTTTTTATTTCCTATGTTTTCATGAAAGCCTCCCTGCCAGTCTTTTACAGCTTGGTCCTTCTACCAAGTGTGTAGAGTATGTGTGTATTTGTCTGATTCTGAGAGTGGATGTGTGAAGGTTGACCTATTTTGGTGCATCACCTCTTTAGAGTAGGTTTGTCTTCCTACATCTTTCTCCCTTTTCATCCCCCATTTTATCTATATATATACCTATTAACTTTTGCTGGAAACAATACAATGCATCAAAGGGAGCTAGCCCTTATCTAGAGACTCTCCTCTCCAGCTTCATTGTACCACAGGTGAGAGAGGAGTTTTAATGTTGTGAGGAGAGGGCAAGAACTTGTTTTCCTACCACTGGGTGCAATTTCCTGCGTCAACAGGCTACAAATGCAAATTGGCCATCTTTGATCTAACCCAAAAGTGGCACTTGCTTATTTTCCATGGAGAAACATCTCCTAAAAGTTTTAATTAAGGTAATACTGAGAGAGTCTACTACCTTGGTGGGCATAACATTGTTAGAGGCTCCAGAGTTTATTATGCAGTTATTTAGCTTATAACCATTTATCAATAGGGAAACATAGAAAGGTTCTATCTTCCCAAGGGCAACATGAGGAGTAATAATAATATTGTTTTAGGTGGATGTGTTCTTTGGGGGATCATGAGTCACCTTTGAAATATTTTGTCCTATAGGGATAGTTTTGTTTTTGATGCATTCAACTAGCCTATCCAACTGCTCAGGGTTGGCTTGTATGTATTCAAACTTAGACATTTAGATCTTGGTCTTCCTAGTATGGTCAATTATATCAAATGATTGAAAAGAACTAGGAACAAAGGAAGAAAGTCCATCATTTTGGGTTTGGTTAGGTGTGGTACTAGTTTGAGAAATTGAAGCAAAAGGTGTAGGGTTGTTTGAGGTACTTACTTTTTTATTGATCACCAGGTCCTTTGATTGGAAAGGCAGTGAAGACTTCTATTTAGCAACTAAAATTACGAGTTGAGATTCTTCCCCTATTTTTCCCTTATCATCTTTTTGGGTTGACTGGTTCTGGGACCTAGTAAAAACAATGTATGATCCATCAAACACTTCTCCCTTTCTTCTAGCTTCATCTTGGTAATTTAGGAAACCAATATTAGAGTCACCAAAAAAATTTCTTCTCCTTCTACAAAGATATTAACGTCATCTTCTTAGCCCAAATTAGGTTAGAAAGAAAAATCATGTTCAAATTCATGATAACCAACTGCTATGTTAGTCGGTGCTGCTTCAATGACAAGCTTCCTCTGTGGGGGAGGAAGGTGATTTAGTTACTCTTGATTCCTAGTAGCATTTCCTTGATATGACTAGTTGGGAAATGTCCTCCTTGGTATATCCTGATAAGGAGGCACAAACATCCCTTATGCCATTTAATTTTTTAGAGCTAGCAATTCATTTTCTAGCTTTTGCACCATAGGATCAGTGGTGTATGTAGAGAAATTTTTAGAAGAAGAAGATTTATTTTTGTTAGGATCTCTTCTTATCTTTCCTACTAAGATAAGATCATCTTCAACTTCAGTGGCCAAAATTTGAGTTGTAGCAAGATCTATGTGGCTAGCCCACCTCAATAGGAAACTCACTTCAGAAAGCTAAGAATTGATGAAGAAGTACTTAAGATTTTCTGGCATCGGCTAAGCGATTGTAGGAATCATATTCCTTAGCTTGTCAAATTTAGCAATGAAGTTTCACATGGGTTCATGAGGCTCCTTCTTCATTTGCATAAGCTAGAATAACAAGGCATGTGCATCATCCGTGGGTTTGAACCTAGCCTCAAACTTGGCCTTAAGAGTGTTTCAATTAGTTACTATTTGTGCTTATAGATGATAAAACCAATTTACAGCAGTGCCTTACAATGTTTCCACAAATAGCCTGACCGCTATATCTTCAAATTCAATACCTATCACACCAAAAGGTATGTAAAAAGATACAATATGCTCATCAAAATATATTCTCCCATCACCATAGAACTTGGAAAAATTATTTCTTGAACTACAGGGTAGTTCATGTAAAGGTGAGGTTAGATTCAAAGAGCTGAAAGTGTTACTCCAAGGGCCTTGGGCTGCCATGATATGATGATTGAAAGGAGGGATAACGAACCTATATAGGGTATGTATAGATAAAGCTTTGATATCAGAGGAAATAAAATCTTTGCTTGGTATTGGGGACCTGATGTCTATAGGAAGAAAACTTCTAGTTCGCTAAAGGCAAGATTGTGGAGGAGAAAGGTCAAAATTATTTTGCTGCACAAACTCAAACATAGGATCAATATTACTTTAAGCTCCTTGGATTCATGTATACCATGGATCTACCAGAGTGTAGAATGGAAAAGAACTGGAAATGCTTCAATTTGAAGCTTGAGGCTTCAAATTACACATTCTTCCCCAGTGGAGTCACCAAAAACTATTGGGTGAATATTTTGCCATCAACTAACTGTTGGCAAAATGGGTATATCAACCACAATATAATGAGATTTATATAGAAAAATGGGTGTGGTTACCATATCATAATGAGATAAATCTCTCCTCTCAGCAAGGGGAAGTTCCCTATAAACTATAATATACTAATATAAATTAAAAATAGACTCAGGGGTAAAATCATACCATCCATCTCTTTTTTTGATAGATGATGTTCAAAAAATAAAGGAGAATTCTTATGTAATTATTGAAAGCATTTATCTTCTTTCAGAAATGATGTTTAGAAAACAACAAGAATCCTTCTTGAGTAGTAATTGGATCCACAAGAAACTCATGAAAGTACAAAGTCTTTTGTTGTTTCTCTTACTGATTTAGGATAAAGTAACACAGTAGAATGAAGTGCAACACAAAGTCTGCACTGAAAAATACAATAGAGTAAAAAATTACAAAGGATAAGGGGAGCTCAAAGTCTCTCCAATATCCTAAAACATAAAATATACATAGACTAACAACAATTATGGTAGCACAAAGTCTCCCACAATCGACTTCAAGATATCTTTCAGATTATTTCTACTTGTTCTACTTATTTAATTAAATGAACAAGACTGTATTTAGGAAAAAGATATAAGAATGATTTCCTAGATAACATAAGCTATTTCAATACAAAGTCTAAAAGGTCACTTTATTTCTCATTTACTTGATAAAATATGATTAATAGTCTGAGCTCAAAGTCTCACGAATGCCTTTCAATTTGGGTAGAGTTTCACTTCCAATAACAGAGAGATCCCCTTTCTACAAACTAAAAGATTACAATATATAAAATCCAAAGAAAGACTTGGGTGCTTGTTTTCATGAAATGACCCATGCTGCATTGAATGCATTGGAAAGTCTATGAAGGGGCCATGATGGAACATGTTATTAGCCTTAACTTTTGGCATTCTAAATCATCTCAAATGTCTTCTCCAAAGCATGGGTCACTTGGTATTCTTTATGATGTTTACATGGCTATCTATTCACCTTTACTCAATAAATAAAAATAGGCGATGCCATTAAATGCTTGCACTCTTTGAGGTCCATCTAGCAGACTGCTCCACCTACTAGAATAACTCTTCCATCGACACTTTTAGATTCTTTGTTTGATTCCCTCTTTCCTTACTATATCTTGTCTCTTTCTGTTGATCTGAGCTCTCGGGGATATCTTCATGCCTTCTACTGACTTCTTCGGCTCCTTTTTCAATAGATAGCTGAGTTTGTCTTTGGGTTTGTGTTATTTAAAAATCAACAGTTATTACATTACCTTAAATTTAACATCCATAGGGATGTCACCAGTCACTTGAACCAATTTTAACCTTGAACCCTTTGAACCTTTTAAACCTTTCGAAGTTCAATGGTTTAAGGTTCAACGATTCAAAGTTCAACAGTTCAACAATTTGGTGGTTCAGTATTTTGTAAAGAGCCGCATTCATTTAGTCTTCTTTAGGAGTTTAATGTATCATTAAACCAATTATTTGAACCATTCAGTTGAATTGTTTGGTTGAACCTTTTTTTGGAATCTTTCATTTGAACCATTCGATTGAACTTTGAACTTTAAACCCTTTGAACGTGTTGAAGCTTTGAACTCGTTGAACCTTTGAACTCATTGAACCTTTCAGAGGCAGAGTTCAATGGTTCAACAGTTTAATGGTTCATTCCATATTATTGAACCCCACCATTGGACCTTTGATTAAACATTGGCGTTGAACAATCCTTACAATTTTTTAGGAAATGCCTAAGTGTTTTGAAATTTTTCCTTGCGAATGCCTGCCTTTTGAACCTACAATTTTCTTAGCTAAAAAGGCTTGTGTGATTGAATAAATTGATTGCTCATAACATTTTGAGAAAGAAAGAGACCATTTTGGCTTTTAGGACCGAAATGGTCAACATATTATCCACATAAACAAGTGATAGATTTTGGGAATAATAGCTGGCTCTAGTTGAGGAACTTTCATCGATTATATTTTAAAACAATTGAAGGGAGTAGAATCTAGACTCTAAGTGCCCTCATCTATGCCATTGCACTGCAGAGTCATGCCATCTAAAAAGAGAAAGACACCAAAAACCAAATGAACAACATGAAACAAATAAAAACTATACAAATGTATAACTAGACTTATCTGATACTTCAAGGATTGAAGTGCTTCAAATGCTACCCATTGTGAGGAATTGAAAATAATGTTCCATCTTGATATTTTAGTAAGAAACTATTTTCACCATTTAATCAATGAATGGAAAATGGACCTCTCCATAAGGAATCCAATTTTCCATGCATTCTTTGTGGTTCTCTCCTCTTGTCCCATAACAAGACTTGATCTCTAATCTAAAAATCATGAATCCTTGCTCTTTTGTTGAAAAGTTTCTTTACCTGATTTTGATGTGCAGCAATATGGTCCACCACTATATTTCACTTCTCATTTAGTTCAATAAAACACATGATTCTCTTGTCGATAGAATCTTCAAATGTTTGATCTTTGACTACCTTTGCCAACTTTAGTGCTGGTAGTTTGAGGGTGATTGGTATCTCTGCATTCAAATGATACAGAAGTTGAAATGGTGACATACCTATTGCCCTTTTGGGTGTAATCTTGTCTACCCATAAAGTGTCAAATAATACTTTATGTCAGGTTCTCTGATTGTCATCTACCAGCTTCTTGATAATGGTCACCAGGTTCTTGTTGCTTGATTTTGCTTGACCATTTCCTTGCAGATAATATTCAAAAGAGTGGGAGAAGATAATCCCATAATAATAGCAAAACTGGGTAACCTCGTGAGAAGAGAAATAGGCTGTATTGTCTGTTATAATCTTGGTTAGGACTCCAAACCAGGAAATTATATTTTTCTTGAGGAAATTGCATGCTACTTATGAAGTAGCATGCTTGATTGAAATGGCTTCCACCTACTTGGTAAAATAGTCTGTGGCTCTGAGAACATAGTCATGTTCAGCACTCAAGGATAGGTTTACAGTGCTAATGAAATTAATACCCTATTTTTGAAATGACTCTTCGATCACCACTAGCTTGAGAGGTAATGCAACCAACTTAGGTTTCATAATGAACTGTTGACACAGCTCACATCTATGCACTCAAGTGTATGAATTTTGAAATAGAGTAGGCTAATAGTACCTAGCTCATAGAATCTTATGGGTAGTCACAGGTGTAAAAACATGTCCTCCACAAGCCAAATTGTGGAAAGACTCCAAAAGTTTTCTCTATTGCACTTTATCCATGCAATAAAGAAATACCCCATCAAGGATCCTCTTGTATAAACCATTATCCCATAGAACAAAGGTAGCATCTTTCAACTTAACAATCCTCTTTTATTTATGAGATAGGTGGGTAGGGTACTCACCATAGATAAGAAAATGAGAGATATTAGAATACCACTCATTCGTAGTAGTGATAAAGAGAACTATAGGCATGCCTTCAACCTCTATTTCTTCAAGCCCTACTTCCTCTAGTATGTTATCAATAATTAATTGGCAGAGAACTCTTCCCCACACAAGCTTCGTGGGTTTGATAATAAGATCAAACTCTTAGATTTTATTAATCCAATTGCCCCTTTTAATTACAAACTCTTGTTGAGTTAGAATGGACTTTACTATTGTATTAGGAACTAGAGCAACAATGTATGAGTTCAAAATGTAAAAATAGAAGTGTTTTACTACTTTAACGATAACATAAGCATATTTTTCCATGTTTAAATATTTTAGCTCATGAGCTTTGAGAGGACAACTCATGAAACATATAGGGGATTCCACACCTTCTTTATTCTGCTAAACAAAAATAGTTGAAAGTGTGTTTTCAAAAGCATAGCTATATATTACGAAGTCTTTGGTATAATCTGGACAAACCAAGATTAGGGCATGGGTGATAGCTTCCTTGATTTCTTGAAATACTGACTTGTCTTCTTCAGTCTAGTGAAAAGTAGCTTTACCATTCATCATGTTGACAATGTGGTGAGTCTTCTCTGCAAATTCAAGGATAAACCTTCATAAAAAATTCACCTTTCCAAAGAAAGAATAGACTACAGTCTTAATAGCAGGAAGAGCAAGCTCTTGGATGGATTTGACTCTTTTTGGGTCGATCTTTATGCCTTCTTGGGATATAGTGTGATCGAGAAGTTTCCCTTCTATAACCCTAAAAACTAATTTTCTAGGATTGAAAGAAATACCATTTTGTCAACATCATTCTGACACTTGTTGTAAATAATGCACATAATCAGGATGATATTTGGAAAAGACAGTCAAGTTATCAAGATAAATCACAATGAACTTCCCTATTTTATTTCTAAAGGCAAGATCCATCGCTCTTTAGAAAGTAGCACCAGCATTGATTAAACCAAAAGGCATTCTATGATCTGTAAAGGTGTCATAAGGTGTAGTGAAAGTAGTCTTATGTTTGTCTGCTTCACCAACTTCCACTTGATTATATCCTGAAAAACTATCTAACATTGATAACATCTCTGAGCTAGTCATTGTCTATAGTAGCTGATCCATGATGGGTAGGGGGTAGTTGTCTTTAAAAGAGGATTGATTTAGATTTTTGAAATCAACATAGATGCAAATCTCTCTATTCTTTTTTCTCACAGGGACTATGTTCACAATCCAGGTGGAATAATGGATTAGAAAAATTATCCTCGTATTTAACATTTTTTGGATCTCAGAAAGAATAGTTCCTGATATTTTGGGGTTGTACTACCTTTATTTTTTCTTGTGAGGTAATGACCTAACCTCGAGAGGAATTTCGTGCCACATTTATTTAGGCCAGAGAGATTTTAGATCATCATAAGAGTATGCCAAAACATCAATGTAATGGTGAAGTAAAGTAATAAATTTGAGATTTTTATCAAGAGTGCAACAATTCCCAATGTTGACTATTTTGGGATTATCTTTTGTACTCAAATTTATTTGATCAAAATATTTGGAGGAACTCTAATCCATTTGTTTCTTCTTGATAAACCTATCATGCTTATCAAATAGCTTCTCAAGAGAAACTAACCCTTTGGGAATTTTATTCTCTTTGAGCTGAAATAAATCTTCACTAGTTTTTAAATTTGTTTTGGGCACTGATTTCCATGATAAAGATTCACTATTTTCAAAATAAAGCTCCTCAAATCTATCCATCTATTCTAGAAAAGTAATGATTTAGTTGTCCTCATTAAACACTTGCCATTAGTTGGCATTATCAGGTACACTTGGTTGAAAGACCAACTCAATAGTGTACTTATTCCCTTTAAAATTTTGGTGAGGAACCATGAGAGTTGCAGAGATGGCCAAGGAATCTTCTTGATCATTGAATTCTCTAGGCACCATAAAAATACTGAAAGCCTCAAAAATTTCAAGGTAGTCCCACACTAGATTGTGATAATGTCATAATTTTTCATTCTTGGTTTGATACAGGTTCTTCACTTGACAAACCACCAGTTTAGCATCTCCTTGAGTGTGAAGAAGCTTAATATTTTTAGCTTGAGCAGTATTTAATCTGAGTAAAAAAGATTCATACTCAGTGGTGTTGTTAGTATTACTGAACTACAACTTATATGAATAAGGGAAAATATATCCTTGTAGAGATATCAAAATAATTTCAACTCTAGAATCGGTAGAAGAATTACTGCCATCAAATTCTAGAATCTAGACATCATTAGAATCTGATCTCCTTTTAGAATTTTCTTCATTAGAGAGGGAAGATCCTTTTTCATCTAAACAATGCTCTACCAATTCTTCTGATTTTTTGTCTATTTTTTTGGATTGTCACTTATAGAAATTTTATTTGATGAAATAGAAACATCTTCTATAGACAAAAAATAGTTACCCATTCCTGAGGATTGAAACATAATTTGAGCTTAAGGTCAAATGTTTGAGTGATAATATATTTTTATTCCTTCTCAGGAAGTATCCTTTGTATGATTCCCTTGATAGGGATCCTCATCTTAGATAGGTCCATGTTCAATTCTCCACTAACATCCTTGAAAAAATTTTGTCCAAGCAAAATGCCATAGGAAGCTGGAACGTCGGCTAACAAAATTATTATTTTAATCTTTTTTTTGGGAAAGCTGTGATTGCAAATTGGGCATCTTTGATCTAACCCAAAAGTGGCACTTGCTTATTTTCCATAGAGAAATATCTCCCAAAAGTTTTAGTTAAGGTAAGACTGAGAGAGGCTGCGAACTTGGCAGGCATAACATTGTCAGAGGCTCAGAGTCTATTATGCAGTTGTTCAGCGTATGACCATTTATCAATAGGAAAACATAGAAAAGTTATGTCTTCCTAGAGGAAATAGGAGGAGTAATGACAATATTGTTTCATGTGAATGTGTTCTTTGGGGGATCATGAGTCACTTTTGAAACATTTTGTCCTATAGGGACGGTTTTGTTCTTGATGTATTCAACTAGCCTATCCAACTACTTAGGGTTGGATTATAAGTATTTAATCTTAGAAATCTAGATCTTGGTCTTCCTAGTATGGTCAATTATATCAAATGAATAAAAATAACTAAGAGCAGAGAAAGGAATTCCATCATTCTAGGTTTGGTTGGGTGTGGTACTGGTTTGAAAAATTGAAGTAGAAGGTGTAGGGTTGTTTGAGGTACTTACTTTTTTATTGATCACTGGGTCCTTTGATTGGAAAGGCAGTGAAGAACCCCATTTAGTAATTGAAATTACTAGTCAAGATTCTTCCCCTATTTTTCCCTTATCAGCTTGTTGGGTTGATTGGTTCTGGGACCTAGTAAAAATAGTGTATGATCCATCAAACACTTCTCCCTTTCTTCTAGCTTCATCTTGATAATTCAAGAAACCAATGTTGGAGTCACCAACTAATTCTTCTTCTCCTTCTACAAAGAGATTAGTGTCATCTTCTTGGTCCAACTCAAGTTATAAAGAGAAATTATGTTTAGCTTCATGATAACCAACTATTGAGTTAGCCGGTGTTGCTTCAATGGTAAGCTTCCCTTGTGGGGGAGGAAGATGATTTGGTTTCCCTTGATTCCTAATAGCATTGTCTTGATATGACTAGTTGGGAAATGTCCTCCTTAGAATATCTTGATAAGAAGGAGGGGTAGACATCCCTTGTACCATTTGCTTTTTCAGAGCTAGCAATTCATTTTCTAGCTTTTGCACTATAGGATCACTGGTGCCTATAGAGAAATTTTTAGAAGATGAAGAAGATTTATTTATGTTAGGATCTCTTATTATCTTTCCTTCCAAGATAAGATCATCTTTAACCTTAGTGGCCAAAATCTGAGTTGTAACAAGATCTATGTGGCCAGCTTGCCTCAACAAGAAACTCACTTGAGGAAGTTTAGAATTGATGAAGCACTTAAGATTTTTTGGCATCAGCTGAGTAATTGTAGGAATTCTATTCCTCAGCTTATCAAATTTAGCAATGAAGTCTCGTATGGGTTCATGAGGCTCCTTCTTCATTTACATAGGCTAGACTAATAGGACATGTGCATCTTCTATAGGTTTGAACCTAGCCTTATACTTGGCTTTGAGAGTGTTCTAGTAAGTTATTAATTGTGCTTGTAGATGCTAAAGTCAGTCTGTGGTAGTGCCTTGCAATGTTTCCACAAATAACCTGACCACTATATCTTCAAATTCAATGCCTATCACACCATAGGATATGTAAAAAGCTATAATATGCTCATTAGGATGAACTCTCCCATCACCATAAAACTTGGAAAAATTCTTTCTTTAACTATGAGGTAGTTCATGTAAAGCTGGGGTTAGATTCAGAGGGCCAAAAGTGTTACCCCAAGGGCCTTAGGCTGACATGATATGATGATTGAAAGGAGGGATAATAAACCTCTATAAGGTACGTATAGACAAAGCTCTGGTAGCAGAGGAAAGAGAAGCTTTGCTTGGTATTGGGGACCTGATGTCTGTAGGAGGAAAACTCTTAGTTTGCTAAAGGCGAGATTGCGGAGGAGAAAGGTCAAAATTATTTTGCTGCACAAACTTGAACACAAGATCAAAAATACCTTGAGATTTTTGGCTTCATGTATACCATGGATCTACCAAAGTGTATAATGGAAAAGAACTAGAAATGCTTCAATTTGAAGCTTGAGGCTTCAAATTGTGCGTTATTCTCCAGTGAAGTTGCCCAAAACTGTTGGGTGAATATTTTGTTATCAACTAACTAATGGAAAAATGGGTATATCAACCACATCATAATGAGATTTATATGGTAAAATGGGTGTGGTTACCATATCATAATGAAATAAATCTCTTCTCTCAACAAGGGGAGGTTATCTATAAACTATAATATACTAATATAAACTGAAAATAGACTCAAGGGTAAAATTATACCATCCATCTCTTTTTTTTCAGAGATGATGTTCATAAAATAAAGGAGAATTCTTGTGTAATTATTGAAGGCATTTCTCTTCTTTTAGAAATGATGTTCAGCAAACAACAAGAATCCTTTCTGGGTAGTAACTAGATCCATAAGAAACCCACGAAAGCACAAAGTCTTTTGTTGTTTCTCCTACTGATTTAGGACAAAGTAACATAGTAAAATGAAGTGCAGCATAAAGTCTCCACTAAAAACTACAACATAGTAAAAGATTATGAAAGATAAGGGGAGCTCAAAGTCTCTCCAATATCCTGAAACATAAAACACACACAGACTAAAGATAATTATGGCAGCACAAAGTCTCTCACAATTGACTTCAGGACATCTTTTAGATTATTTCTACTTGTTCTATTTATTTGATTAAATAGACAAGACTATATTTAGGAAAAAGACATAAGAATTATTTTTTAGATAACACAAGCTATTGCAACACAAAGTCTGAAAGGTCACTTGATTTCTCATTCACTTGATAAAATATGATTAATAGTCTAAGCTCAAAGTCTCAAGAATACATTTCAATTTAGGTAGAGTTTCATTTCCAATAATAGAGAGATCCCTTTCTACAAACTAAGATATTACAATATATAACATCCAAAGAAAGACTTGGGTGCTTATTTTCATGAAATGACGCATGCTGCATTAAATGCATTAGAAATTCTATGAAGGGGCCATGCTAGAACAAGTTATCAACCTTAACTTTTGGCACTCTAAATCATCTCAAATGTCTTCTCTAAAGCATGGGTCACCTGGTCTTCTTTATGACGTTTACATGGCTATCCATTTACCTTTACTCAATGAAGAAAAATAGGCTATGCCATTGAATACTTGTGCTCTTTGAGGTCTATCTGGGGGACTGCTCCACCTACTAGAATAACTCTTCCATCAATGTTTCTAGATTATTTGTTTGATTCCCTCTTTCCTTTCTATATCTTGTCTCTTTCTATTGATCTAAGCTCTCAGTGCTATCTTCACACCTTTTGCTGGCTTCTTCAACTCCTTTCGTAGCGGATAGCTGAGTTTGTCTTCAGGTTTGTGTTATTTGAAAATCAATAGTTATTCCATTACCTTGAATTTTACATCTATGGGGATGTCACCAGTCATTTGAACCACTTTGAACCTTGAACCCTTTAAAACTTTTGAACCTTTCAGAGTTTAATGGTTTAAGGTTCAATGGTTCAAAGTTAAATGGTTTGGCAGTTCATTGTTTTATAAAGAGCCACATTCACTTAGTCTTCTTTAGGAGTTCAATGTATCATTGAACCAATTATTTGAACCACTCAATTGAATCATTTAGTTGAACCTTTTTTTGAAATATTCTATTTGAACCATTTGATCGAACTTTGAACTTTGAGTCTTTAAACCCTTTGAACATGTTGAAGCTTTGAACTCGTTGAACCTTTGAACTCTTTGAACCTTTTGGAGGTGGATTTCAATGGTTCAATGGTTTAATGGTTCATTCCATATTATTTAACCCCACCATTTAACCTTTGATTGAACCTTGGTGTTGAACCATCCTTATAATTTTTTAGGAAATGCCTTAAGTGTTTTGAGATTTTTCCTTGCAAAAGCCTGCCTTTTGAACCTATGATTTCCTTAGCTAAAAAGGATTGTGCGATTGAATAACTTGACAACTCTGAACATTTTTTGAAAGAAAGAGACCGTTTTGGCTTGTAAGACCAAAAGGGTTGACATGTTATCCACAAAAATAAGTGACAGAGTTTGGGAACAATAGGTTGGATAGGTTGAAATTGAGGTTGGTTATAATAATTATTAAGTTGGTGTTTACGTGTTATTGGTTGGGTATGATAATGGTTAAATGATCATTGATATGTTGTTGGTCATTTGTAGTTTATATTTTAATGTTTTTAGGTGATGGTTTATTGGTCATGGGTAATGGAAATTGATGACTCTACTTTGATTATCCAGTCCATTAACATTGTAACTAGATTAGGTGGTAGTTGATGTTTTGTTGGTTGTTTGTAGTTGAGGTTTGATATATGATAGGTTTGGTTTGATTGATTTTAGGTGAGGTTGGATTGGTTTTCGATAAGGGTAGGTTAGTTTTAGGTAAGGTTAGGTTAGTTTTAGGGTAGGTTAGGTTGGTTGTAGGTAAAGTTAGGAACATAAGTGGCTTGTGATGCATGATATGATATTGATATTTAATATATGTAGAAATACCCTTAAGATAGGGCAACACCATATAATACTCTTTTAGGAAGGAATAACTCCATAATGTCTCTTCAATGGGACAACCCTCAATATCATGTTACAATAGAAGACTCAATGCTTACTTGATATCTTTACCATGATAATCATCTCCTATATATAGACATCTATCTAACCCATGGATGGGTAACCTCCTAATCCCAATGTAGGCTGACCATTACCCAAAATAATAATTCCACACGTTACTCCATTATCTTAATATATTACACCCATATAACTAAGGGGATGTGTGCCACATGTCAGCATCTCCATCAACCCATATACATTAATCTATCATATTCCTAGGTACATATAATTACTTCCCTCCTTGACATGTTTCATCCCTGAAACATAAGAAGAAACCAAATAATGAGTGTGCTTCAAATCATTGCACCTTTATCTCCAATATCAATCATCTAGCCATCTATATGTGATCTTGATAGGTGATAGCTCTCCAAGCTTGTTTCCAAATTCCATTTTGCTCTTATGATTTTTTTCATGATCATAATTATACTTCTTTAGTGTCTACACATAATTATTCCTCTTTTTATTCCATGTACCATATTCTATTGCGCTACTCTGATTCTAACCATGACCATAGTAGGTATTCTTCCATGCATAATCATAGTGATTTCCCCATTCATTCCATGTGCCATAGTATTTTTTTTTTGGATTCCATGCATATTCATAATTATTGGAAATTTTATTTCTTGTATAGATAAAATTATTGTTGTTATGACCCTTCCTCACCTGGTTCCATGATTGTTTCCTCTCATGATGATTTGGGTGTCTATATACCTCAATTTTTTCCAATATTTTGACCTTATCCACCTTTGCTTCTACCTCTTCCACCTTTTTATTCTTTGTCTCTTTAGTAGATGAAGTGTTCATTTCTATTTGTAGTGTGTCTCTATCTATATCATCTGAATGTTCATCATGCTCTTCATCACCTGTTTCAATCTCATCCTCATGATCTACCTAGATTGTTATTTGTGCCTTTTTCACTATGATATCTTGTAAAGTGATCTTCTTTTTCCTATACCAAAACTTCATGAACTTTTTCTGAACATTAATATTCATTATTCCTAAAGTCTCTAACCATGGATATCCAAGAACTATATCCACATAATCCATATCCAAAGCATAAAAATCTGAATGCAAAACATATTTTTCCATAATTAGCTTCAAATATTCAAACATTGAAATATTATTACCATCTACTTGAAATTCCTTAATATTATTTGGTTAAACATGTATATTCTTAGACACATTTATGTTAATGAAGTTATACTTGCTGGTCGGGTTTATGGATACAACCACCTTCTTCTTTTTAATGCATCCATGAAATTGAAAAATTGACTCAAATTTATTTGGAGCCAAATTATTTGAACCCTTCTCTTCATCATCATCATCATCATCATCATCATCATCATCATCATCATCATCATCATCATCATCATCATCATCATCATCATCATCATCATCATTATTTTCTTCCTCTTCTACATCCTCTTTTTCTTTTATACCCCATCGATTTAGGAAGATTTATTCCATTGCTTCCCATGAAGAAAACTATTGCCCAAAGCTCAATTGATTACACCACCAATGTTGTACAGGGCCATATAAAGAAAGAGATAATTCTATTTTCCATAATTTTTTTTTAGTTTTATTCTCCTTAAAATTGAGCCACCATTCTCTAGCATCAACATCATCTTCCCCTAAAATTTTTTTCAACTCCATGATCCACAAAAAAAAATAGGGTTCATGAAACCCTAAAATGTCAATAATTACTATAAAACTGATCCAAAAAAATCCCAAATTTTTAATTTATATTCCTCTTATGATATTGGAACCTCAGTAAAAATTTTGTGAAAAAATGTCACAAATTTTGACCTTTAAATTGAATATACTAAAAACCATAAAATCACAAAAAATCACTCAAAAAAACTTCAAAAATTCTAAAATTTTTAATGTAATTCTCTTATATCTTCTTACATCTCTAGTAAATATTTAGAATAAAAATTCCTTATATTTTGGAATATATAGTGAAATTATTATAAACCCTAAAATAGCAATAACTCCCTCAAAAATAATCAAAAGATCTCTATTTTTTTATTGTGACTTATTTAAAATATTATACATATTTAGTAAAAAAATTGTGGAAAAATTATTAACCAATCAAAATTTATTGATGATTTAAAAAACTAAGGTTTTGCTCCACACAAATTGCCCAAATTGAAGCTTTGATACCACTTGATATGATCTTGATATTCAATATATGCAAAATACCCTTAAGGTAGGGCAACACCATATAATACTCCTTTAGGAAGGAATAAATCCACAATGTCTCTTCGAGGGGACAACCTCCAATATCCTGTTACAATAGAAGACTCAATGCTTACTTGATATCTTTACCATGATAATCATCTCCTATATATAGACATTTATGTAACCCATGGATGGGTAACCTCCTAATCTGAATGTAGGCCGAACATTACCCAATATACTACTTCCACAAGTTACTTCATTATCCTAATATATTGTACCCATATAACTAACTAAGGGGATGTGTGCCACATGTCAACATCTCCATCAACCCATATACATTAATGTATCATATTCCTAGGTACATAGCAATGCAAGGTATCACTCTAAGGCAAGATGGTTATTCTCTAAGATATTAGAAAAGTTAGGATCTACAAAAGACAATATAGGTTTGTTCCCCATTAGACAAATAAATAGAGGCAAGATGGTATACGGTAGGTTTTTTACAACTTAAACAAAGACAAGATAAGAAAAAAAGTCAAAAAGGCAAAACACATACTAAAGTACATTACCTCCTAGGGTTATTTTTAGTCTCTCTTTTTACTTATACCTTAAGTTAGAAATAATGTTGAAAGACTTGGATTGTAGAGAAGGTACTAGAGAAAGAAGTCTATGGTTAGTTTCAAGTTACTTATGGCTCTCAAAATCTATATTAAAAGTTAGTACATAGCTTGATGTTGGGGCCTACCCCCTCACTTCACACACTGCAATGATAAGGGGGTTGGGTAATTAGCTAGTATTTACTAATTTCCAAAGTTATAACTCAACCAAAGAGCTGAGATTTAATTTCTCTTCTTGGTAGTGAAGTCCAAGTAAGATAGCCAAAGGGTGAAGTTTTACTACTAGGTGCTGAAATCCTAGTCAGGCCTTATGTCAGGTGTTAAGATGTGTTGATTGATAAGTGGTTTGGTATGATGTGTGATAAATAAGTAAATATACAATTGATTAATTTGATTTTAATTTAACTAAATGAGATAAACATACAAGCAATCAATGTATGTAGTTAATTTTATACCCAAATTAAATTTTCAATTTTGTTGTATGAGTACATAATAAAGAAGAAAATGGGACTAGATGTAACTATGTCCCATTAGACGTGCCAAAATGTTTTACTTGAATTTTGATTTTTATCTATTTATAGAAGAAAGATAAAACTAAAAGAGGGGTATAGGTTATTATAACCTAGATGTGGTGTGTGCTCCTAATCTAGATAGTTGTAGATACTCTTCTTTGGATTGGGAAGATGACCTGAAATAAGAGAGAACTATAAAATCATTGGTTAGTTAAGTAGGTTGGGTGGATTGCCTATAAATCTATATTCAAGAAGTGTTAGCCATATATGAGGTTGTCAATCCACCTTTTGATACAAGTTAATGTTGAAAAGAAAAGGTTGCATAACATAAAAGTACTAGATCTAAAGAAATAAATACTTTACAAATGAATGCTAGTGTTCTAACAAAATAACATTTAGATGAATTCAAAGTTATTAAATAATGGTTCAAGTAGGGTCAAGTTATTTTTTTTGGTCTGTGAGGTGACAGGGGCCAAGAAAACAAGGTCTTGGTTAAGGTTGGGTTGGTGGTTAATGGTTGCTAGTTTTTGGTCAAAAAAGTTTACATAGTGACCATCGACAGTTAGAGGGATCATCGACAGTTAGAGTGACTAACAGTAGTTTGAAAGTCAACCATTAATGGTCAAGGTAACTATCAGTAGTTTGATAGTTAAAATTCAATGGTCAAGGTAATTTTCAGTAGTTTGATAGTTAAAATTTAGTGGTCAAGGTGACCATTAATGATTACTATTGATAGGTATAGTTTAGGTAAAGGTTGATCTATAGGTTAGAGGTTAGAGGAAAAGTGGTAGATAAGTACATTAGGTTGTAATTGATTGAGAGGTTAGAGGTAGAAAGTTAGAAATAGGAAAAAGATAAATGAATACATGAAAATAAATACGTAGCTCATGTTGGAAGGTTGACTTGTTGTAGATGTTGGTGAGACCTAAAGTGATTTAAGAAGAGTAATGGTACTTTGGCTAAAGAATGATTTTGGTAAAGGCTCAAGTCTTAGTTGTTGTTTCTATAAGAAAGAAAACCTACTTGTTTATGGATCCTCTTTCATGTTTTTCCACCTCCTAATCCTCTCCTTTTATAAGAAAAGAGAGATGTAGATAGAAGGTTCCCTAGGAGGTTTGGTTAATGATTCAAGGATTATGATGTGCTAACAAATAAAAAATGTGGACATCTAGATAAGATTTTGATGTGTTAGCTCACACATGGATCAAGTTGGCAAGTTCAGGTGTTAACTGTTGATGGTTAGAGTGATAATTATTAGTGATTAGAGTGCTAAAGATCTAATCATTAAGAGTCAAAGTGACCATCAGTGGTCAGGGTTCAAAGGGTGAAGGGTCAAAGGTCAAAGGGTTAAGTTTGGTCAAGAAGTGTTAGAAGGTAAGTTGGTCAAAGAGTGTTTTGATTTGAATTTTTAGTCAAAAAGGGTGAAAATGGTAGGTTGGACATCTAGGGGTATTTCAATATCTAAAACCATAGTGTGTGGTTTTCTAGTGTCTACACACATAGTCCACTAGTCGACTAAATCATAATGGATGTGATGTTGGGGCCAAAAATAGTTCCAACCACTTTTTATGTAATGTATTAATCATTACATTATAATTTCTTTTTGGGTCTACCTTGGAGACATACCATAGAATTTATCTCATCTAATTTGCATTGGTGTTTAAAATTCATACATGATGTAACCTTATTGACAATGTTTGTCATTGATGGACCTTTTAAATTTTAGAAAATGATACATTTTGATACAAAAGATATTCCTATAATGGTACCTCATACACAATGTATTCATCTTGAGTGTATCCAAAATTATGAAATGGGTGAGTCAATTACAATGACTCTATTATTTCTAAATGTAGATAAGGAACTAAACACTAAAGTGCACATATATGTACATCAAGAATAAGAACCAATACCAAAAGAATCAATGATACCAAAACTACAAGCATCTCTAATATTTGAGCTTCCTTTATTGGTCAATACTAAGCAGCAAGATGGTCATGTTTCAAATTACTATGATAGTTATGATGGTGTCTCATATGATATGATAGATGAGAAAATGCACAATCTAAATTTTGATCCACTTGAGCATATTTCACATAACCTATTTGAACCTATAGGTCTAGGTACATATAAGCTAAACTCATCTTTAGAGGATATATAACCAAATCAGGATAAGGTAAAAACACAAAATGTAGATGATCATGTAAATTCTTGTTATTCTATACATCCCTCTTAGATACACACTTTGAGTCATCCTTACAAAGGTCAAATATAGCTACATCATGTGAACAATGTGGAGGCTTTTCAAAACTCTCCACAATAGATTATATATATTTTATCAAAATAGGTTGCTTCAAATACATTACTTTCTATGTTACTTGAGGATCACATGATATTTGTATCTCCTAATAGGCACATATCAAGTAACAAACTTATTCCTAAAGAGGGATTACCATATTGTAAAGATCATCAAATCAAAGGTCATTATACAAATCAATACAAGGTGTTGAAGAACCAAATTTAGAAATACAAGAATGAAGGACGCATATAAATTGTGTCTAAAACATGGAAATGACCAAATAATTCTAATTTTTCAAAAGAGAACAATCCTTCAAAGTGTCCAAAGCATGAAAATCTAACCATTACCATAAATATTAATGGGTACATTACTTGCACCTCAAGTTTGATATAAATAATTATGAAACTACTTGTAGTATTAATGCATTATAATAGTTGGGACATAATATATATGAGTTATGCCACTCACCAACTATTTCATAATATCTTGGGTATCATATTACCCATTAGATGTGGTTTAAATGTAGTGGATCTTGTTATATGGGTAATGGACCAAAAACCATACTTGACTTTGCACCTTGGATAATAATGGTTGACTAATGTGAAAGCAGTTATTAGTGTTACATATCAATGTCTTATTTTTCAACATGACAACAAAGAGGTTTATATACCATATAATGAATATGGGGGATGATTTAACAATTTCAAGAATATTGGTGTATTATTCCTAATTTAGTTAAAGGGTTTGAGTAGTAAAATTAGTAAATAAATAGACAATAATGAAGATATTAATTTATGTAAATTAATTGTAATTTAGACTTTTCGAAAAATAGTAATGAGAGGGAGAAAATCAAACTTCACTAGAAATTGATTGATCTGACTGATAAAGAGGTTGGAATTCACTATGTAGGACTAGGAAACTATTGTAAACTAAGATCTAAACTTAATTTTATGATTGGATAGAAGCACCAGAATTAGACAAGAGTGGCACCAATGCTATAGTCCACCTCTGTCACTGTTGTCCTGAGGATCTGAGATTTTTGAGTTTTATTTATTATGTATATGTGACCCTATCTATGAAGTTTTGATAGTTGGGAGTTTATAGAGCTCCCTGTAGAGAAAATTTTTCTTCAAACCCTATCTTCCATTGTGCTTTGACCAATTTTAACTAAGAGGGGGGGAGTTAGTGTGTGTAAGATTCAATGGATATGGATCCACACCCCTTTTGTGGGCACATTACCTACATACCAATACTCTGAAGAGATATCAAGCCATATGTAGTTCTCCCACTTGATGTGCTTTGTGTAATTATGTGTATGAAGATGTTGAATGCTAAATCGAATGTGATTGAGGTGGCTAGGGGCTGGTATAAGGAATTGAATAAGATTGTAAGTGTATTGGCTAGATGTATACAAAGAATAGGGAAGATTACTTCAGTATTATTACTTTCTTAGTGATAATTTCCAACCTTTTCCCAAATGAAATTTGAATGGGCTTGTATAGGGATTTATTGGTCATGGGTTGAATGTGCTCACATTAGGCTGACAAGGATAAGTATGGGGAACCAGAATAAATTGACCATTGGGGCTAGAAATAGACTTGGGCAATAGCACTAAAAGTGGCACTAGTGCTATAGTCCTAGTGTGACACTATTTTCTTAAGCATATGGGACTTGGGGGGATTTATTTTTTATGGAAAGAGGGGTCTAGGTCAGTTGGGATCAAGTATAGAAGGATATAAATGATTGGGAATTAGTGAAAATGATTCCTATGAGGGTCATGAGAGAAAGAAAGAGAGACCTATGGGTTGGGTGTCATTAGCCACACTCAAGTTACCAATTTTCATATTTTATATGATTACATTTCATCCCCCCCCCCTTATTCTAGTGATGCAATAAAGTGAAATACTAGGATAAAAGAAAAAGAAAAAGTATACCTAAACTTACCCACAAGGATAAAGATCATGAATTTATGTGATGTTTGGTATGCATAGATAGAGAACATTGTGAAGTATGAAACTACAAAAGAAAACAATAAGTAGATAAATTCTTACTAGATACGCTATATCTAAAGTAAAAATATATAAAATCTAGGTAAAAGAGAGATGAAGAGAAAGTAATCAATACACCTCACCAAGTATGTGAACTAATACAAAACCTATTGTGATGTTGAGTGATGTTAGGTATGTGATGAATGATGTTTTACCAAGAGTAATATCATGAATGGAGATGAGTGCTCAATTCCCTGATAGTGGCTTAAGAAAACAAAGGCTAGCACTTTGTCTCCATTGTCACCCACTAAGTAAAGATAGATGATCATGCATGTGCTGATTGATGTTTGGACTATGTGTTCAATCCCTCTTAATAGATGGATCAAGAACACAAAGGCTAACTATTCCTTTGGCTCCATCCTTGCCCTATGAAGTGAAGCTATGAACTGATATCGGTATGAAATGTATGTCATGTGACATGGATATTGAAGCCCATGAATGTACTATGATCTAAAAATGTTAGCATGGATAACCAAATGTATTATAGAAATTAGGCCACTCTTGGCTGCTTTGAAAGATGGATATTAGGCTTGTATGAAAGCCACTCTAAAACTAGAAACTAGGCTTATATGGAATCCACTCAGGAACTCAAGAACTTAGGTATGTGGAAGTTAGGCTTATATGAAAGCCATTCTAAAATTATGCCAACCACCTAAAAATGGAATAAGGCATGTACCTATTAAGAATGCATGAGTAATACTAAACTTGGAAAGAAAAGAAAAAAATGTGCCATGCACATTGCCCCCAATTATTGGTGTCTGAAACATGGATTATGATCTAGAAGTTATATCAACTATTGTATCTAAAAATGGAAGTGAGAGCCATCATAATGTGTATGATGGCCCCTATATCTAGATTCTTTAAGCAAAAGTGTATTGAAAATTACTGATTCTAAACTGGTCTAGCTATGCAAAACTGATCTAAACCTACTTTTTTGCCTACTGGAAAGTCTATTTTTTCTACTATTTGTACAGGAGCACCAAAAATGGAGACTAGTGGCACCAACACTATTGTCCAAGTTGGGTGCTATTTTGTAAGGCTAAATATGGTAACTATTATAGATTCTTAACTATTTTCTTGGTCTATTCTAATTGGTTTTTCTGTTTGGTTGTTATTTTAGGTGTGTTAAAAACTACTTTTTTTACCATTAGGAGCTCTGATCTCTGTGACAAAACCCCTATTTATTACCACCTCTTCTAAGGGTAGGAATGAAGACCTTGTAATGATTTCCATCAGAAGAAAGAGCCCTACAAGTGTGTTATGCTAAAAATATACATGATATAGAAATTATAATTGATAAGATATCTCAAGATATAACATGATTTGTATTGAGAGATTGTTAGATCAATAGGGTATTCCTAGATGGATATAATAATGTAATAACATGTGTAATGTATTAAATTGGAAATGAAATTCTAGTTAGTTGTTAGTTATAGGGATGGAGTATGATGTCCATCATGGCATCCAAGAAAGCAAGATAAGTGCATGATGTTGATCATGGCATTGAAAATAACGAGAAGAAAATAAGCAATAAGCACACAAGGCAATAATCAAGAAGCAAACAAGGGACATGGGAACATGTCACTCAAACTAGAAAGAAAGCATACAAGGAATGTTCACATGCCATATACACATATAATTTGAAACAAGCAAGGTTGGTGTGGAAGTCATAATCACAATGAAGAGTACAGATAAAGGATATTGGAAAATATCCTAAGGCACACACATGAATAGAGGCAAAGGACATTGGCAAATGTCCTAAGGCACATATAGGAGATAATCAAGAACTGGAAAATTCAATCATATCAAGTCACATTAAGTAAGAAAATAAATCATGAAATAATTTGAAATACAATCACATCTAACTAATCAAAGTAAGATGGAAAGTATGCAAGACATGTTAGTACAAGACTAGGTATATGCTAAGAAATACACAAGTGTTATATACTAGTGAGTGTCGATAGAGTAATCTATGTAAGCTAGTAAATACTATAGATCAACATGATAACTAAAGTGTGTGGTGTAGGAATGACATAATTTAGATGGTGTAGTCATTTAGAAGATGCCCCCACTGGGTATGTATATCGATGTCTATCTCGATGTAGAATTAGGATGCCCCATCAATGGGTAAAGTGAAGTAATCAAAGAGATGGATGTTATTACACACACTCAAAGAAGATCAAGTGAAGCATGGTAATGTATAAAAATTGATAAAAAATAGCATCTAATAGTAGATGTAAGTCTAGCATGATATAAAAAATATAAATCATGGATAATACATACAATCAAAATGTTTTTGATGTTTTGGAGTTCTTTGTATGTTTTTATATTTTAAAATATTTGAATGTTTTTGAATTTTTGATATATTTGAGCTATGTACAATCAATCATAAGAAAATATGTTTAGGTAAGTAGGGAAAGGATGAATCTAACCAATGAGTCTCATGGGATACTCCCTATCATGGTGTCCTATATCAAGAAGAGGAATGGTGTGTGTTTATGAAACACAATAGAAATGTTGAGACTATGGATCTAAAATTTGTATATGATGTAAATCCTCTAAAATACCTTAAGTAGAAACCAACTATTGGGTCCCCCTATAACTTTAAGAAGTGGATGCAATTGTAGGGCTCTTAGGGATCCATCTGGTATTAAGAGAAGTTCTCTGAACATGTGTTCCATGAGTATATTCATGAGATCTCAATGATACTACCTTGGGTGTGAACATTATAGCTAGAAGATTTTAAGAATCCTAAAGCTGTGAAGGTGTATGAACTCTCTATTCTAACAATGGATGCCTTAACTATGTCTAAATCAGAACTAGAGGATGAACTATAACTAGTGGTAAAACTAAAAATGGTGGCAAAATTGAAACTAGTGGCAAAACTAAAAATGGTGACAAAATTGAAATTGGTGACTACAAAGTAGAAGATGGCTCTGAAGTGGGGAGTGGTAACTCATATGGAACTCTACCAACTATAATAACTTGATTAGCAAGAATGCATTTCACGCATCTATGAATTGTATAATGTACTTCTTGAAGTTTCTAGATCCATGGTCGACCAAGTAACATATCAAAAACTTCTACACTAGGAACTATAGTGAATGGTGTGGCCACATGTGTTAGGAAAACTTGTATAGGAAGTATGATATCACTTAATGAACTATGTATGTGTCCACTAAATCCACTTATAACTATGTTGATCAGGGTAATATCCTACTCTGAATATCCCAAATACTGCAGTAATGTTATAGTGCACATGTTCACACTAGATCCATTATCTATGAGAACACTATGAATAAGATGATTATGAATGTAAGATTAGATAAAGAGTGCATGATAATTCATATCATCCTCAATGATATCTTATTCTAAGAAGGATATGGAATGTCTAGTTAGAACTCTAGAATTGTATACACAAATCATGTTGCTCAAAGGATGTGTCTCAACTGAAGGTGCCCTATATGTATCTAGTGGGGGATGTGCATGATATGCATGGTTAACCCTTGATGTATCCATTATTTCTTGTTTGGAATTCTATAGAAAAGAATTTGAAAATATTTTGAAAGATTTATCCTAGGTTTGCTTTGCCTGAGGAGGCTCAACTGAAGTTCCAATATCAATATGATTTCCATCTATCAAATCTTGTATCTCAAACTGATGCATCTATTTTTTGTATGGCTTGGAGCCCTATTAAAATCATAAAATTCATGTTGATCATATTCCCATGAAAGATGCTTTATTGGGTCAACTTCCCAAATAGGAGGGAGAGATATGATGTTACATTCCAATAACTACTATAAAACTCTAGCTAGAAAAACTAGTAGATTGTTAAATGTACATTGAGGAAGTGCTAATAAAACCACTTGTTGAGGGGGATTTGAAGATGCATTAACTATCAATTGATTTTAAATCTTGTTATCATTAAACTTGACTTTGTATGGTACTTTGTTGTTACTCTTATTTTTTGTGTCTGAGATACTTATGTACTTGAATTTTCCCATTGAAATTAGTCTGACTTATTTTTCCTTTAGTGTGTGATACAATTAAATGAAGGAAGAGAATATTTTGAACATGATTGATTCATGCAAAGCTAGTAGAAGACTCTATTTGAAGAGATCTTGTAACTCTTGATCATCTATGGGGCTAGTCATCTTAGCCAAAATAGTCTTATATCAGAGAACATAATATATGAGATGCTCATTTGACCTTTGTTTCTATTATGTAACTTGGGTGTATGAAAATTTATCACCGATGTTAATGCTGAAATGAGCTAGAAACATGTCAGCTAAAAGATTGAATATATTGATCGACTAATTTGTATACTGTAGAACCATTGTAAAGCATAATCCTTTAGGCTTCATGGAAATATCTTAGTAAGTAGCAAGTCATTAGGTACATAGTCCAAGCATGTTGTGTGAAAGGCTCTCAAACATGTCTCTGGATTACCCTTTCCATAATGTAGAGTAAGCTTGGGTTGAATAAAACCTTGTGGTAATGGTGTAGAGCAATGTGACGTGTCAATGGTGTATGTAATAAAGCAAAAGAATATAAAGCTTACGTATCTTTAGAGGCACCTTGATCAAGATGTAACACTTTGAATTGAATATATTTTATCTCTTGTATAAGGGATACTACATTAGGAGACAAAGATGTAGTAGCTGTAGCTGGTGGCATAGAGGCAGGTTGGGCTGCTATAGGGGTTATTGAGACATAGTTTCCCCCATAGTGTCATTTGTAACTGGTTGCTCTATGTTTTAAGAAGATTATCCATTTTTCATTCTTTGTCATTCTTCTTTTAGTATTTTAAGCATGTCATCTTACATGTCAAGGTGTTTAATTAAGAGTTCTTGAAGTTCCCTTTTATCAGTTTCATCAAAAATGGTATATTGGGCCATTGGTAAAGTAGGAAAACAAGTTGAAATTTGATTGATTTTTATGTAAAAAATTATAATAGGCAAAGTGAGATATAAATAAAATATTGAATATAGGAAATGCAAAGTCTTAAAAATAGTTAACTAAAAATTGCGTAAAAAGGATGCAAAGCTCACAAACATGTAAGGTGATACCTCAAGAAGCAATGAGACCTAGTATGGGAAACTAGGGTTTGAAAGATGATATTTTGAGCAATTTACTATGAAAATTTGAAATTAAAAATGAATTTTTGAGTTAGATATGCAAGTAAAAAATTAAAAAATTATTGGAAAATTAGTGATTTAATAAGACCTAGTAGATGCAACTAGGGTTTTGAAAAATAAAATATTTTTAAGAATTACAATTGATTTTTGATTTTTGAATGATTTTTTAATTTAAATATGCTACTAAAAATTCAAAAAATGATTGGAAAATTACTGGGTCCTAGTGTGGGCAACTAGGGTTTGAAAGAAAAATATTTTAAAATTACTATGAAATTTTAAAATTTAATGCTAGTTTTTTATTTTATTATGCAGGTAAAAAATAAAAAAAATAGAATAAAAATTAGTAGGAAATTTACCCTAGGTTTGCTAGGGTTTTTTATATGCAAATGAAGTAAGTCAGATTCATCAAATGATTTAAATTTTTTGAGAATATTGGTGTATTATTCCTAATTTAGTTAAAGTGTCTAAGTATTAAAATAAGTAAATAAATAGACAATAATTAACCTATTGATTTGTGTAAATTAATTGTACTTAAAATTTTCTAAAAATAATAATGAGGGAGAAAATCAAACTTAGATGGAAACTGATAGATCCAATTAAGACAGAGGCTTGAATTCACTATGCAAGATTGGGACACTCACATATTAAGATTTGAACTTCATTTTATGATTGGATAGGAATACCAAAACTAGATAGGAGTGGCATCAGTGCTATAGTCTACATCTGTTGTTGTTGTTCTAAGGATCTAAGCTTTTTGGATTTTATTTACTATATTTGTGTGACCCTATCTATGAAGTTTTGACAAAAAAAAGTCTATAGATCTCTCTGTAGAGTAGATTCCTTCTTCAAACCCTATATTCCATTATGCTTTGAATAATTTTGAGTAAGAAGGGGGGGTTAATAGAAGATTCACTGGACATGGATCCATACCCCTTGTGTGGACATGCTTAATATATACCAATACTCTGAAGAGGGATCAAGCCATATGTAGTTCTCCCACTTGATATGCTTTATGTAATTATGTGTGTGAAGATGCATAATGCTAAACTGAATGTGCTTAAGGTGGCAAGGGACTGGTATAAATATTTGAATAAGCTTGTAAGTGTATTGGCTAGCTATATGTAGGGAATAGGAAAGATTGCTTAAGTAGTCTTGCTTGTATTCTTTCTTGATTTATAATAATTACCAACCCTTTCTAAATGATCTTTGAAAGGGATTTTATAGGGATCAATTGGTCATGGGTTGAATGTGCTCATGTTAGGCTAACAAAGATAAGGATGGGGAACTAGAAGAAATTGATCATTGGGGCCAAAAATGGACTTGGACAATAGTGCTAAAAGTGGATAAGAGTGGAATTAGTGCTATATTCTTAGTGTTACACTATTTTCTTGAGTAGATAGGACCTAGGGGGATTGATTTGTCATGGAAAGAGGGGTCTAGTGGAACCAGGATCAAGTTTGAAAGGCTATGGATGACTAAGAATCAGTGAAAATGATTCTTATGAGGGTCATGAGAGGAAGAAAGAGGGACCTATGAGTTGGGTGCCATTAGCCACACTCAAGTTACCAATTATCACATTTTATATGACTATAGGGGACAAGTACCAATGATTCATATTAGTGAGTTACCAAAATGCATAACACTTTTATCACTTATGTAATATAAATAATTTTGGCAAGCAAGGCCACCATGCAGTATCTTGGTGCCTAAATTTAAAGATTTATTGGACAAAATAGTTTTCAATATACCAAAAATAATCAAAAACTTCAAAAATCCAAAAATATGTTTAACATTTACATGTTGTATTACCTCTTTGGAATATATGTTGTTAGTTCCATAGTAGTGGATAACATATCATATATTTCTATATACACATGTTTCATGCATAATTTAAGTGTGAGTTAAGCATACATAGATACATGATATATGCACTTTCAAATGTTAGGTCTTCCCTCTACTCATGTCATTTGGAGATTGGGGACATTCACTTTTTTGATCATGATACATCTAGGTTGTATCATTCTATGGTCATTTTACATTATCATGTTTGAGCTTATGTACTTACACATGCCTTTATCCATGTTTATATCTTCCACAATGTACTTGATATGATATATACTTAACATGTTTTTACCAACACATATGATTCATATACTAGTATGATATGTTTATGTTGGTTGATTATCCTTTAATTCATTCAATTCCTTGAGTGTCTTGCCTTGATATTATATTTCTTGTCTGAGCATTTAAATATGATCCATTATTTTTAGACCTTGTGCCTTTGTTTTCCTCTTTGACATTTGAATATGTCATTCTTTATTTTTTGGACATTTAAATAAGTTATGTAGTTTTGATTATGTGGACTTTGAACATGCCCCTTTCTCGAGTTCTCTTTGGACCATTATTTTTTGACTTTATTTTGAGTGCTCTTATGTGTGTGATTAAATGATTGTATTGTTACTCTCTATATGTTTCCATGATCTATGTCATGCATCTTAGGACGTGGTATAATCGCATTCTTTGTGCTTCAATGATATAACTACATAAACCTGTTCCTTTAATATGATACATTATTCATACACATATTATATAGTTATCTTATCCTTTTGAGGTAAGGTGACTACTAGTTTCTACTTCCTCTCACCTCAAAGCGGGGTGCATATTAGTGTGGGCATGCCATAGAGGCATGAATTCCACATTAATTCATATCTTTAGATTGTAGTGCAGACATGTTTTCAAAACATGTTATCCATATTTTTCATAGTTTCAAATTCAATTGGGGCATGTTTTGGAAACATGTTCTCCACACTTATTCAATATTCATCATACCCAAATTACAATGGGGGCATATTTTAGAAATATGTTCTCAACACTTATTCAATATTCATCATACCCAAAATATAATGGGGGCATGTTTTGGAAACATGTCCTACACATTGAAACTTATATCAATTTTATATTGAAACTTATATGAATTTTATATTTCTCCATATATAGTGGGGGCATGTAATGATAAGCATGTCATACACACTTGTTCAAATTATAAATTGGCCAAATTAATAGTGATATGATTTAGATACACATTTGTGGTAGAATTATATACATTGGTACCATTATTATGCATGCTTTTACCATGAAACATATCTAAGGTGCATATGCTATGCAATGTGCACCTAATATTTTAAAATTAAATAAGTTTCAAATTTCAAACATTTTTATGGAATGTCATCACCCACCAAGTTGGACATTTATAGACTATATTAAACCAATCTAATGCAGCAATTGGTTCATTTCTGGTATGGTTGAGGTGATTAAATAACTCAATATTACCAATTTCATAGGTTGGACTTGATTAAATCATCCAACCTCATTAGTTTTATAGTGTGAGTTGACTAGGTTCACTCATACTTGCCATGTTATAAGTATGATTGGGTTGCACAATTGAACTAATCTCAACTACTTGGTGACAAATCACCTTTTCTCCAAATTTGGGGGCATATGTCCTCCAATATATCCTTATCCCTCTCTATATATGCACTTTATATATTTTATATTTTTACTAATCTCATATCTAATGATTCATAATGATATATATTTTCAAATCAAATTACCAAAAGGAAAGGTAATTGCATCAATACACATGTGAAATTATTAACCTTTCTCTCTTTCAATATCAATCATTTCAATGATTTCAATTTCATATTATATGCACTGATTATATACTGTAACATGCTTGTGGTTTTAGTTTAGCCACTAGCAAAACACTCAATTTTAACTCAAGTAAAGGTAAGGTGTGTTATACACACCTAGGTCTTTAAATAATAATTTATTTACTAAATAAAAGGGGGATGTAGAGACTATCTATGAATTATATAGAACCTTAGTCTTGTACACTTGACAAATACATATCATAGATGTACCTTTAACTCTTACAACTTTTCCACTACCAAGAGGCTCACATACACTATTTATTTATGTCAAATTGTTTATATATTATTTCAACATATGTTATTATAATGACCTAAGATTTTTATCTTCCCCAAAATGATGTAAACCTACTTATATTCCATCTATACACATTTTGGACCCATACATAATTTTTTGCTTCCTGACCACTTACGTCCCTATGAGATTCATACACTAACACAATTGTCCTAATTTGACATAAGAGTCTAGTGCCTTAAAGTCATACAATTTTCAAATGAAAAGTATATATGTGGTTGGCCTAAGTGATTTTATGTGATATATTATCCAAAGGTGATTGACACACACACACACACATACACAAGATCAACCCTCATTCATCCTCATATACCATAGATAAAAAAACTCATAAGATAATTTACTAAAGGTATTTAATTAAGCACTCAAGTGATAAAATCTTCCTTATTTTCTCTTATTTTCATATCAGTCATAAGGACACCACATCTATAGGTCTAAAGTATTGAATTAGCATATTATGAGCCACATTTTCTAAGTCACAATCTAGTTTACTATTTTACTTGCTTATCACACATTTCATGATTCACACATAAGCCAACACATAGGGGAGTACTACATAAGTTTGAGTCCCTCTTTAGATTATTAGTTATGTAGGAAATACTCATTCATAGAGAGGTATTTAGGGTAGCTTGATAATGTGTTCCCACTAGCCTATTTTTCCCATAACTAATCTGAAGATGAAGAACTAGGGTTTTCTCATTTGATAAGGGGTAATATTCCATGAGCTTGATATGAATACACTAGAGTGAAGGTGACATAAAACATATAAGAATCTAGGTGGTTATATATAGTTTTATCATGTATTCCATACTAGATACTTATATCTGATCTAGATAGAAGCATTGAAGCAATTATCCTAGGTTAATGCAAGTGTCCACAACTATAGAGGGAATTTTTATAGAATTAGGTGACTAGTCAAGAATCCAAATCTAGTATACTTTTTTTCTCTTATATATTCAAATATGTATTAGCATTAGAGTCAAATAATCATATTGTCATTGTTATCATTATAATATCTAGTTTAGTTTTACTTTTCTTTTTTAGTATATCTCAACATAATAAATTTAGTATATATTTTATATGGGTTTTGAAATTAATTGTTATGCTATAAAGATAGTTTATCATACTTGTGCCTTAGTATATATCTATACTTTTAATCCTAGATTTCTCAATCTATATTTTAAGGTTAAACAAGATATTAATAGGTTATTTAACAAAAATTAGATAGGCCTTCATGTTGGTCAAAATATACTCCATTAAGTTCATTGGGATCAATTCTATTTAGACCTTCATAATTATCTCAATTATTATGTTCATTTTGATTATCTTGATTATCATGTTCTACTGGAGACATATCAACATTATCATTTGTATGCACATATTCATAAATAATTATATCATAAAAATTAGATGAAACATTCATTGCATCTATTTTAATTGAAGTTTAAGGAATATGATTATGTTCTTTATGGGCCCCACTTAATATAACATTGTGTCTTAGAGGGACAAAGTAACTAACCTTAAAATTTAAAACCCTAGGACAAAATTTAAAACCTTTGAAAGGTGAAAATATTTTGTGTATAGAAATGAAAAAATGAAATCTAAAACCCTAGAACAAAAAAATTGAAACCTTGGAAGGGTGTTTCAATCGATATTCAGGTTCACCAATATGTTTTACCCTAATTTGTTTTTGGAACCCTATTATGATAAAAAATTAAAATTTAATTTAGATATTAAGATATGTCATTCAAGCATACATATAAATGTAAAATATTGAAATTGATTACACTTATTTGACAAGTGGAATATTTTAAATATAATAATCATAACAAAGGGATGCATACTTAGCTTTTTAGGTTGACTATCTAACTATGACTATATTCTATAAGTGGAAATTATACTAAATTACATTATGATTCATTTTATTTGAGAACTATAATTTTGGTTTTATAAGGTCAAACCTATTGGATCTGGATTAGTATCATCAATAAATACTGATTTATGTTGATCAATAATGTCTTGTGAGAAAATGAGGGACTATAGTTATACAATCACCTTTTCATATCTTTGTAAGATTTGTATGTGTGATCCATAATTTTGATGATGCATATAATTCTAAAAATTAGTCTCCTTCACCTTAAAATCCTAAGTGTGTCTATAAGGGCTAGAAACCTACAAAATTGGGAAATTGTAATGGGCTGAGTTGACCCAAATCACCCCCATTTTATGATTGATTGCTTCCTACATATCTAATACTTTAAAGAGGGAAATCAAATCACACATAGTTCTCCCACATAGTGTGATTGTGTAATTGGACACCTCTATTATATGTATTCAACTAATTGTTTAGATTTTATACTTGAAAATGTTTAATTTAACTTGGATTTATAATGTTTTAGACTTGGATTATGACTATTCTTAGTGATAAATTTATAATTTGGGAAGAATATGGCATATTTCCTTAATGTGCAATAGAGTATAAATGTGTACCAGATAAGTGCCAAGTTATTTTTAAATGGGACCTTGATTTTTTACATACATGAGTATAATTATGTAATTTATCACACCAATAAAACACTAAGAAAATAGGCATACCCTAAGGAAATTTTTAATTTTTAAAAGTAGTCCTTACAAAGAGGGTTGGTTTCAACAATTTTAAGTTATCATCAACTAACAATACTAATGGAACTAAATTGTGTATAGGTGGATTAAATTGAAGGTTTTGAGATGTATATATAGGGTATTTTGTAGGTTTTAAATAGATAATAAAGTACATTTATGTAATAATAAAATAGAAGGGTCAAAATCATAAGATAACATACAAGTGTGAAAGAATGGCAGCATTAGGACTTTGTTTATGTGCTCAAGTCATGTGTATCAAACTTGTCATTCAAAAGTAATTAATACCAAATTTTAATATCTACATTATAAAAATAAAAATATTATTATATAAAGAGAATGCATGTTCCTTGTTTTAAAACTAATAAATTATTGAAGGGGTAAATTTTGACTAGCCATAACACTGGTTCATAAAAATCTATTAAAGTTCAATTTATTTAATTTCTTTCTTCTTTTTTTAAGAAGCATCTGATAAGAGAAGGATGAGGTAATACTATAATAAAAAAATCTTTTATTTTTACACTTATATGGTAAACAGTTCACTCAAAACTAGTGAAAAAACCAAATGTGTCCAATAATCTATTCAAGAAATGACAAAAAAATTATTGTAAAAAAAATAAAAATCATAAAATACGATTCTCCAAAACTATTTTTTGAACCTTGAAAGGGAAACTTGGCCTCAAGACTTATCTATGTAAGCATATCCTCTTATTAATAGTGGTTATACCTTTTCCTAAGATCACAATAATTATAAGTAATTTTTTATCCATCAAGAACCACCCAAACAAGGCTTTCTAGGCTCTAAATAAGAGACCTAGATCACAGAGAATGTATTCTTCCATTATCTAGGGGAGAATCTAAAAAACCCAACATGTAAATAACACCTATGTTGTGTGTGCAGTTTCAACAGTTATTTCTTATCAATCATGGTTAGGGAAAATTAACAATGCAAAAATGGCATTATATTATGTCTCCAAACCACACATGTATTTTGGTCAGGCTAAGTTTACTATTAATGACAGGGAATTAACTCTAAAAAAAGTAGTGTACATTATGTCCTCCAAATCACATGCATTTTAGCATTGCCAATTTTATGATAACCATGGTCCACTCACATTCCACAGGTACAAATATATGTAGTTTTAACAAAAAATATTGTCACTATGGAACAATTTATCAAAGGAGTTCAATGGTGTCATAACTATTCTTAAGTAATTTATTTTGATGAAAATGTTCGATCTATGATAAATAATTAAAATATATTTTAATACTACTCTAACCTCCCATAAGGACTTGGTGCATAACACCCTTATTAATAGTGATTGTACCTTTTCCTAGGATCTCGGTATGTAATATTGTACATTTTTTTACTTATTTTTTGATATCCTATCCTAAAAATAGTTTTTTGATGTTTCTCAATATTTATCCTCAACTTATACTCTATATTTGTAAATAACTCATTTCATCTTAAGATCTTTTGAAAGATAACTAGTTATTTAATTTAATTTTTTTGATTAATCAATAATTACATATTTTCTATTTCAATGTTTTATTTAATATTTAATAATGTTTTTATCATTTCTCTTATTAAGAATGTAGGTAATCTTCAAATATTCTATGAGAATTAATTATTAGTATTTTGATAACATATTTCTTATTTTCAGTAGTGTTCAATTTAATTTTGAAAAAAAAGTTGTAGGTATTTCATTTCAATAGTGAAATTGCAATGTAAATTGGATTTGAAAGAAATAACCATTCACACTTGATAACGTATAATATAACTTAAAGGTGTGCAATATTCCAATAACCATATGCTAGTAGAACCTGATGCAATTATTGTGCCACTTAGATGATTTATTGCATACATGTTAAATGATGTTTATGGATTCTCTATGATTTTCTCATGTTGCTCTTTTATTTTTTGATGTGTTTGAGTTCATATTTTTGTTATTCCTTGTTATTTATTGGGGGTTTGTAACTATGTATGCATATACCAATATAAATACCCAAAAAAAATTGTAATAAGGATTGTATAGGTGACAAACAAACTTAAATTTCAAGAATATATTGGGAACCTTTCTAAAGAAAAAAATAAAATTATAATAGGGATTCTACTAGTGACAAATAAACTTACATTTCAAAAATATATTGATTTTTTTTTTAAAGATAAAAAAAATATTGTAATAACAGTTATACAAAGGAACTTAAATGTAAAGAATATATTGACAACCTTTAAAAAGATCAAAAAAATTGTACTAAGGATTATATGAGTGATAAAGAAACCTAAATTTCAGGAATATATTGGCAACCTTTTGTAAACAATGATTCTATAAAACAAATAATGATTAAAATTTAATGTAGTTTATAAAAACTTCATTAATCATCTAAGAAGAAGAGAATAAGACATTGCATTTTTTAATCTTCATTAATCATTGATAAAATTCATAATTTTTTTATAAAAAAATACTTTTTTTTGTTTCCCTACTCCAATGTATGTCGTCTTCATGTAGACTTGCCATTTCATGACTTTGTAAAAAATACTTGTAGTGAAAAGGAAATATTATTATGAAAATAGAATGCATGTTGGTTGTTTTTAAAATAATAAATTAATGAGGGGTAAAATTTTGAGTAGTAATATGGCTTATTCCAAAAAGGCTATCAAAGTTCAATTTATTTATTTCTTTAATTTATTTTTTATTAGTATTCCATAATAAAAAAGATGAAGTGATATTATATTAATAAATGTTGTGTAGTCACTAGTTCCTACCATATTTGTTGACAAATAATTGTGAAGATTTATTTAAGGTGGTGTGATATTTTTTAATTAAAATTATTTTAATAACTAGTCAAATCTGATACCCACACCAATGTGTTGATATGACTTCATGATATAAGGCATTCATGACTAATTTATTATTAAGCAAGTTCGATTAACTTATGGTCATGTAAAAATTTTGTGACTATGTGGGTATAGAAACCCTACCAAAATAAATGAAGTGAGCAAAGATTATGCCTTAGTTTGGAAGACATGTGGTTAATACTGAATGAGCTACCCCTTTTCTTGAATGTGGTGCATAGTGGTTTAAGAAGTCGATGAATTATTTAGGCTGTATATGATCCATATGAAGCATATGTATGTGATCACATAGATATTTTGTGACCACATGGGTATGGAGATGCTAAAAAAATAGATGAAGTGAGTGATAAGTATGCATTATTTTTGGAGATATGTGGACAATACAAAATAAGTTGTCCCTTTTCTCTAATGTGGTGAAGAAGCAATCAAGGCCAATGCCACATGATGTTAAATAATGATAGTTATGATTTGTGACTATAGTGTCACATTTATGGAAGTGGTAAGGTCACCATGTGTTTGGATGTGGAGAAAAATATCTAAATATTTGGATTTTTTTGGCAAGAAAGATGGAGTTAGTCATAAATACAATGTTGGTTACAAATTAATATAAAGTTGAAAAATGGTGTGTCTCAAGGAAAAAATTCATATTTATTTTTGATATACTCTTGGAAAACATGAAGAAATCCTTGTCAATTTCCATATCATGGGATCAATTTGATATATGTATTTCCGTATTCATATTTTCTTGGAATCTTGCTTTAAAATATAATCAATTTTTTCATAGGTTGTATAAAAACTATGGAAACATTTTGGATAAAACATTAAAACCTATAAATAATTATAATAAATATATATATATTGTATTCAATATCTTCATGTTTTATAATTAAAATTTTGGGTCCTTGTATTTTAAATAATATTCTCCACATGATCTCTATGAATGAAATGGTCCCTCAAAGTGCACTAGTTATGGTTATGTCTTGACATGAATATTGGCTTTAGCTGCATTATGTCCCTTATAAACTATGTAGTTGTGGCTTTATCACTTGGTGGATTGTGATTACTATGGATCAAATGGTCCCTCATAAATATACCACTATCATAAATATGACCATGTATATTTAGATGACCACTTCTAATATATACAAAATTTATCTTTGGCCAATCTTGAGATCACAACCCTCTATGTGATGAAATTATGAGACCTATTTAATCTTTATAGCTACATTTTAAATTTTATCTCTTAGATACGTGACACTTCAATATTACTCAATTACTAAGAATTACTTTTTTGAAATAGTGACCACTAATGACGAGTGGTGTTAGGAGGTGATAGGCATAAAATTTAATTAAATGTCCATAGAGAATCTAGATCACCATCATGGAATCATCATGGGCCACATGGTTCACAAGTTTTGGTTGGTGATAGTTTGATAGACATCAAATTTAATCTTTAGGGAATGAAGTATCATCACCATCTATGTGGTAGCATCATAGAATGTCCTATCCATGAATTTATTTGAGCTTATTTAGTGGTCTTTGACTAGGACCCTATATTTGAAACTGAGAAGTGACATGTGGCCACATTTGATTTGTGTGTAGCCATGTAATGGAAAATTTTCACATAGTTTTTTTATTTTTCTCTTTGTGGTCCATCTATTCAAGACATGTGACACCTCGATATGCCTCAATGCTAAAGAATTATGGTCTAAAATGATGATGGCCAATGACAAGTGGTGGCAAATAATGACAAGCATAAAATTTAAGTCAACGTCCATAGAGAATATGGACCTATGTGGAAAATTCATGAGGCCTATAGTTAATAAGATTCAATTGGTGATGGTTTGAAAGACATCAAATTTATCCATCATGAATAAAATATTATATTTACCACTATCCATGTGATAACATCATGAAATGTCTTGGCCATGGAGTTTATCAAGATTCTTTGGTTGCCACTAAATGAGACCCTTTATTTAAAACTATGAAGTGACATTTGATTTGCTCATAGCCATAATGGCGAAATTTCATAGAGTTTTTAAGATGGCCTTAAGCTTTTGGTGACCAATTATTTTTGGGACATGTTATATATTTCACAATAATATTAAATTGACCTTGAATAATAAAACATGTATATTATTACTAAAAAAACCATGATCACACTAATACACACTTGATAACTTTATATAGATCACATTTAAAATTGCTTGCATATTTAGAAGGTAATCATAGCATGATAACATAAGCTAGGGGATCAAAGAGTGAAGACTCATGTAATTTGGTTTACGTGATGAAATCATAGACTCTATGAATATGTGAATGTGTACCTATAAATTTATCAAATTCACCCTATACATATACATATCACCAATTAAAGAAAGGATATTAATGTGGACATAATTATTTAAAGGTCTCAATGAATGGTGAATTATATTATGACAATTAGGTTTAGACATAAATGAAAGGAGGAGCCACATATTATTTAAGGATTATAAGCTAAAGAAAATAATGTTATCCAAACTACAGTTAGGAACCTTAGGACTCAATAATAAATTAAAGGGGTTATGAAAAATTCCAAATCATAAAACATTTTTTAAAGGGGTCACAAACTCCATGGTCAATATAATCAAATTAAAGTGATCTTTTAAGTTTAAAACTATTAACCAAACTAGCCAATAGTTTGATTTGATGAAACCTAAACATAAATAATAGTAGTTTAAACTTGAAATCAATTGTGACAATTATGAATTAGCCCTTGAAAATTTAGATTATGGCAATAAGTTTTTAAGTCCATGGTCACCATCACATTGTCTATAATCTATGCAAAACATGTGTGTAGTCGATTGGAAATTTTGTGACCAAGTTGGTATGGAGTTTCTACCAAAATATATCATGTGAGTAGTGATTATGAATTATTTTGGAAGACATGTTGACAAGACTAACTTTGTGGCCCCGTGATGGGGCCACTTATCTTCTTATTGACCATGAGTTTTGAAAATGACCACTCATGAGTACTATGTACTTATTAACTCATTAGGAGATTCTAGTATTGTACCAAGTGTCTCTTATATATTTTTTGGAGTTTATTAACATTTTAACCTCACCATGAGTCTGACACTTTCTATCTTATCATTCAATGCCATGAAAATGACATATTTGTGTCCATGTAGTCCTATTTACTTTAAAGTCAATGCTAGTGTCATATAAGAACTTTGTATAAATGAGCTTAGTTTATGGAAATTTTCATCTATGAATTGAAACTTATATCTTGGGTCACATCTAATATCCACACTAATGTGTTTATATCATTTCATCATATAAGGTGATTATGACCATTTTGTTTAAATTGATAATGGATCTCCACTAACTTAAGGTGGCCATTCCATGTGTCTAGGTATTATTTGAATCATAACAACTTATTTAAAATAATAAAAATAATTTTTAATATAAACACATAATAGACCCTAGTAGCTCTAAAAGAGTTGTATCCAAGATTACCAAGTTAACAAATGCATATGATGGAGTGATCTCACGAGTTGATCAAGTGCACATCATAATGAAGCTACTAGTAAATAAAATCATGCATAGAAGAATATTTCAAAGGAATGAGAGTAAATAATGAAATACTCTATATCATCTTGAATGATGAATATAAAGGGAGAAAGGTGCATATATAGGTTGGAGAGGGAAAGATACCACACATTCCAATGAATGTGGGATGAATCTTCCCAAGTAACCCAAAATGCCTCTAGATCCCTATGAAAGCTAATACAATCATGTAGGAAAAACCCAATGGGAAAAGGGCCTACACTAACACCCCCCTATAATAATATCTTAAGTGGTCGATGATAAAAAAATGGGTCCTAGAAACAAGGCCTAATAAGGTACCCAAGTACATAGCAATGATCCTAGTATCCTAAAAAATATGAAGGATGTATGCCTCCATAAAGAAGAGAGAGAAGATATGCATATAATTTCACATGGTGAATGTTGTAATACATCCCTCTATAACAAATGATATCTCTTCCTTTTAAAAGAAATAAACCATGAATTATCAAACTGTTGAATTCCCACTCAAGTGGAATGTGTGTAAGAATCACAATATATATCTATAAAAAATGCTAAAATGTCTTTCTGATAATGCTTGAATGTGCCAAAGTATGATCAGGTATCACATGACTAACTATAGATGATGGCAATGAAGAAGCATACAATTAAGGAGAGAGAATAGTTAGAAAAGAAGATAGGCATGGAACATTCACTGAAAGAATATCCATGAGAAGTGGAGAGCAAGGCTCAATAACCATCAAAACTAAAGATTAGTCTATAAATGAAGCACTCAAATATGCAAGATGAATGTCCATAATAATATATGATTCATCAATACTCTTAATATGTGTACTCTCATTGGAAATGTTCTCAAAAATTCAATTCTATGAAGGCTCTAAAAGAGCAATAATCTACATAGGAATGGATGTAGAATCTGTAATGAGATAACTAAGGTAGGGTAGAATCTCATCCTGTAATAGGGGATCGATAGAATGAAGAGCACTGTCTACCATGAATGTATCATCAAAATAAATAAAATCATGAGGAAAGACTACAACATTCTTAAAAGAGACAATAAGAAGCAGAGGAGGAGGTGTGATATAAATCTTAGTAGGATCATTGAAAAGACTCTATAGTATGCTCCAAATAGTGCATGGACACTCTGTATATTCCACATGGCAATGAATATCCATTGAAGCATGTATTACCAGAGTGTAAAAAACCTTATCATAAGTATTATCCCACTTATTAAACAAAATAGGATCAATGGGTTTAGGAATCTATCCATATAGATATGGAATATAATTATTTTGTGTGAGCAAGTATTCCATGTAAGCACACAAAGAAACATAATTATCCTTCCCAAGAAGGATCACTAGAGATAAAATAACTCTCCTCATTAGGTAGTAATAGTACATGCTCTAGAGATGGACTTTGGATTACACCAAAAATGATTCCAATCAAGTGAGAGAGATCAATGTACAAGTGATAATACATGATCAAATGGATGTAAACACTGCTAATAATGCATCCAAGAATACAAAATTAATCCATGAAAGGAGTCACTAAATGGGCATAGGTAATAGTTAAAAAAAATTTAATATGTGCAAGAGAGAATATAGGGCCCACAATCAACCCCCCTAAAACTATTCCATGTATCCCCCCAAATTTTGGCACTTTATAAAGTAGTGCATTTTACAAGGCAAATTGGCCCAGTATATGGGAAATAAAAAAAATAAACACTTTTACAAAAGATGATACTCTTTTTCATGTTACTATTTTCAAGATATTAATAATATAATTTCTTGTAAATAGGCATATGACTAAAAAATTACACTTAAAACTTTAAAAAAGTACCCTTGGGTGAGGTAAAATATGCCTTCCAACTACTCGTTAGAATCGACATAAAACCATGGTCTTCCTCAAGCCAATTTAAAAGAAAAACTAGTCTTCCCATACACCCCTACATGAAATTTAATGAAAAGGGAATAATTTTAAGGTGTTTAATTAAAAAATAAAAATCTATTTCAAATAAAATTAAAACATGCTTTAGTTTTTAATCTTTTAAGGCAAAAAAATTAGGTTTTTATCTTTTTGACTTTACAAAGAGAAGTTAGGTGTAGAATTAGGTTGTAGCTTCATTATAAAATGAAATAGAAGACCATTACTACCACCAATGGAGGGTTTCATCTAGTTGTATGAAGACAGTGGTAGGTTGTGGTCCCATGATGGTGCCACTTATCTTCATATCAACCACGAGTTTTGAAAATGGTGACTCATGAACACTATGTAGTTATTAACTCATTAGGAGAGTCTAGGATTGTACCAAGTGTCCCTTATATGGTTGTTGGAGTTTCTTAACATTTTGACCTCACTATAATTCTGACACTCTTTGTCTTATCATTCAATGCCATAAAAATGACATATTTATGTCCATATACCCCTATTTACTTTAAAGGCAATGCCAATGTCATACAAGAACTTTGTATAAATGAACCTAGTTCATGGACATTTTCATCTATGAATTGAAACTTATATATTGGGTCATGTATGATAGCCACACTAATCTGTTGATATCATTTCATGACATAAGGTGATCATGACCATTTTGTTTAAATTGATAATGGATCTCCACTAGCTTAAGGTGGTCATTCCATGTATTTAGGTATTATGTAAATCACAAAAACTTATTTAATATAGTAAAAATCAAATTTCATATAAAAACATAGTAGACCCTAGTAGATCACCTCAAATATAGTGCCAAATTCTCTGGTAAAACACGTGAGACCCAAAATTACACACATTCAATGACTACCATAATGATTTCACAACCCCATGATTTATGGCTTATAGTTGAATGCCATGTGTTCCTTTTATATTTCATAATTATTTATGTGCTTAAATTTTTTATCTTTCCTATTTTTGTCTTGATTTATTTATAGGTAAAGTAGACATGTGTAATGTATATGGTGTGGTTGAGATCACCGTGAATCACAATAATTTTGTAAGTGGTTGAATTTATATTTAAAGTGACATGTGAAATAATATTTAATAATAAAATAATGTTATTGAAAATAATAGGCCACATGTATTGTATCAATTCATAGTGTCATAATAATGAAAAAATGGACCCATAAAATGATGGATCATTAGATAGTGACCTTGAATAGTTTAAGTGTTTAATTCTTATATAACACATAATTAATTGCTTTCACCGACATTTAAAAATATTAAAAGTTTCACACCTATCACCTTTATATTTAAATTTAGTTTTTATTATTTTTTACTTGTATCAAATCCATTTTAATTGAAACTTAACCCTAATACTCTCTTGGAGAATAAAAACTAAGAACATCGATGGATTTTTGACCTGCTAGGGTTTTACTTTATGTACATCACTTTTGATTTTTCATTGTATATAGTTTGTCAATTTATGGGCCCTTTTAGATACTATAGGATAATAAAATTTATCTCCAATCTCGGGAACCTCACCATAGGGATATATTAGCCTATATTATGGCCTCTTATCTACAATGTCTAGTTGTTGAAGTCATGGTAGGATATAGTGAAACTTTGGGTAATAGAATCCCCAATCAAATGTCTAAGGAAATTTATCCCTAAAGTCTTGTTCTCACCTAAATATTGTACCCATTCACTCAATTAGATATTCATTTTTAATGATGGGATCATCTACAAGGTTTGGAACCTTGGCTTCTTAAGATGAACCTTTAGAGAAGGCCAAGTTTCTTCTTAATCTATGTGTATCTGATATAAGATCAACTACAGGTCTAAAATAATGCTAAAATTGACCTATTTACATCTAAGACTATGGTTTAATTAAGGAAAACAAATAATAATAATTTAAATTCATAAAAATGGTGATGCACCAAGTGTAGAGAGCTCCTAAACTTACTCTAGCAACATAAGAAATCCTTACAACTGATGGGAAATCACACAAATTTTACAAAACTTGTAACTTTCTCAACCTTTCCATAAGTAATTTTCATGGAGATAGTAATATTAAAAATATAAAACTTGTAAGGAGAGTGTAAAACTGATAGGACAATAATGACAAGGGAGAGAAACATCCACAAGTGAAGATTAACAGTTCAAATCTACACCATGCTTAAGAAAATTGACAATGCATAAGAGGAAAACAATAATTATTTATTAGATTTAAGGCATAAGACAATATTAAAAGACTCAAACTGAGTATATTTTTGACATACCAAAGAAATGGATTTTAAAAAATGTCATTTTCATCCTTATATATCATAAATAGAGATTAGAGAGAAGAGGAGAACATAAAGATACCTCATAAATGCTTCCACTACTCCATCAATCAACCTATGCAATAAAATAGACAAGGAAAATATTAGCATTAAATCTTATTCAATGCACTAGGACTACCTCATGAATATCTCCAAAGAGTGTTGGTATAGTAGTTGAAGAGGAAACCCTATTTTTGATCTCTTTATCTTTTTAAATGCTTGTTTATGATGTATATGCTTCTTCAATGTTGCTAAATTCTTGAAAAACTTGGCCCTCCAACCTTAATAACCTTAACTCATCCATATCCTCCTCTCATGCATGCATGTTATATATAATATAACCCATGTTTGACTTTCCTCCTTAACTACCATGCTTGTTAAATGTTTAACATCAAAATAGACCTCATACACTCATTTGGAGTCTTGGGTTTACTTGAAACGATTTCCAATCCATGAAGGGAGTTACACATTTTTAGGGATAGTTTTAAAATGACTCCATACCTCTATCATGATCTTTATGACCAATTAATTCATTCATAGGCATGTTAGATAGGTTGTAGAGGCATCAATTGTCTTAAATCAGCTTTGAAGTTCAAGTGTAGGTCTCTTGGAGAGGTTGAAAATTTGGTATATCATCATATTTTCCCATTAGAGCTCTTGGAAAAGCTAAAAAACATGCATTTTCATGATTTGAAAGCCCCATTTTGTCTTATCATCTACCATATATACCTTTATGATAGTATTTTATCCCATTAGAGGATTTAACTTACCTATGCTTAACCCTATATCTATTAATAAGATTAATAAACCTCTTTGTTATAGGTTTATTTTATCATTACAACATTTTCTAAATATGGACTAGCTCAAATCTTCCTAAGAAACCCTAAAACCTAGTTATAGACCTTTTGAACATGCCCATAGGCCTATAGGCAAGCAAATGAACTTATGAAAACTTGATTTGATGTTTGAAGCTTGTTAAAATTCTTATGAAAACCTTGAAGTCTTGCATAATGGGTTAATCAATCTTCTTTAAAAGTTATAGGCCTGTATGATGGATCATTAGATCTCAAAGCCCTAAAAATATGATAGCTATTATAATCACCATGCCCCCAAAGAGAACCATTGTAGACCTATAACTTTCATTACATACCATGCTTGGAATTCATCTTGAAAACATGAAAAATCTAGTAGAGACCCATTAAATATTGTAAAAAGGTCCTAACATGTAGATTGATCTTAAGAAGCCTTGACATCTTCAAACATGTCTTGTAGGCTTTTAGATATGCTTCATTGAACTCAATAACTCACATATTCTTCTTCAACATCATGGATATCCTATTCAAGACTTGTAAACTTATCTTCTCATGCATGTCTTCATTCTTATTAATCCTATAGACTTTCAAATTTTAAGGTCAAGAAACCCTAAGAAAGCCTTGAGAAGCATATTGTCATTCATGAAGTCTCTAAGATGTTTGTAGTCCTAATTTTTATCTTGTCAATCAATTTAAGAAAGATGCCTCCCCACTCAAATTTGCACTTATTTGTTATAAGTTCCAATCACTAAAAGAGATTGAATTTTTCTAGGGAAATGTTTCCATCTATTTTCCATGTATTATTGATGCTTGAAAACCTCTTTGAAGACCTCTAATATTTCATAACCTTGTAAGTGTTGGAAGGATATTGAATACTGTCTCACACCTATGAGATAAGAATCCAAGAGGGGTGTTAGTAGAGAGTTAGTATGATAAACCTCAATAAAAACACAAAAAAATCTAACACCTAAATCCCAACCATTCAAGGAGTGAGAGAACAATACAAAAATAAGACAAAACAAGTATTCTTCACCTTCCTTGTGAGCAAGAGTTGCATGTTGGCCTTGGAGGAATGTGCTCAGTCATGTGCTCAAAAAGTCTTTGATAATGGTGTTACTTGCATCATTTCTCCTTGTCACTTTGGGAATGTTTGGCTTGGGTTTGGTAAGATGTAGTAATCTATATATAATTTTGTATTATTACATTAAAATAAATATTTATCTCTCAACAATTTAACATTATAACTTTGTCTTGAGAGCTTTTTTTAAGGAATTCTTGCATAATAACATTAAATAGAAAATATTATTTGAAGAATGGGTGAGGCCTTGTATTTATACCCTTTCAAACTAACTCTAACCCAAGTGAAGTTAGGTTATATTTAAATATAATTAGATTTATTTTAACCTTGGTTAAGTTAAGGAGGGGACAAACAATTAATATTTGGGATAGAGATCTCATTTATTAAACATGGCTCTCTATTTCTAAATTTAAGGCTTTAATGAAGATATTTCCAATTCCTCAACTTTGAGGTTGATGACATCACCATGACCTCAATTGTATTTAAAAAAATTAATATTCACTAATTTCACATGAAAATTTCACTTAATTATTTAATTGGGTTTTCTTAGTTAATTTATTCTGCTTAGCATTTTTGTAATTTAGGAATTGTTTACGTTCCCTGCTTAATGGGTCCAAAGGCCAATCTATCAATTTTCTAGGTTACAACTTTACTAGAGATGAATCCATGAGAGGTTATTGTTGTGTATGGGATAGTACCATAAATAGGGATTTCTCAACATGAATTTAGCTAACAATGTCTGATGTGTGGATGAAATTGGGACATTTAGTGATTCCTAGACTTAATTTGCACTATTTGGTAGAAATCAATCTGAATTAAAGTTGGAACATGGTTTTGGCTGAAATGGGGTGTCTAAAAGACCTATAGGTTTTTTAGAGATCAAGATAATCTTTCTTAACATCAAAAAAACTTTGTATTCTTGACATAGACTTGAAACATTATGAAGATATGATAATAGCTTATTTATGAAACTTTGAAAACCTTCTTGATATTTGATTATAGACATAAATCTTTCCCATATTTTATTGTAGGCCTATTTTATATATTTTGAGATCATTAAATCATGTGTTCTCTTCTTTATCAATCATGGAGAACCTAAAACTCTGACTTACAAACTTAGTGGTTTTGGGTTCTACTTGAAACTTGTGAAAATCATCCTATAATAGTCATGAGAACCTTGTTTTGGCCTATATATATTTAATAAAACCTACAAGAAATTATTTGAGGGGATTTGAGGTCATATAAACTATGAAAATTTTCCTTGGAGATATCTCATGCTTATTGATCTTAGACCTACAACTTTGGTTTCATATTAGCACCCTACGGGTTTGTATTTCTCATGGAGAATAGAAACTATGCAAAATTACCTATAACCAAATTTTTAGTGTTTACAAGCCTATATATGAGGTCTTAGACATGTTTGAAACCATGATAATTCTATAATTATTATAGACCTTGGAGGTAGTTTTAATCTTTCTTTCTTTTATATCTTTATTGTCTTCTACACTATGTTGCATACATGCAACATCCTATTATTTATTGAAATGACCTATAAGAGACCCTAAAAATTCATAAATGAAGGTATTTGAATCATATAAAACCCTAAAATATGGTCATCAAAACCTATTTTTCTTCCAACATATAGAAACACTACAATCATATTAGACCTATAACTTGTCTAAGCTGCCTACACTTTTCTATGTTATATGCTTCCTATCATGACTCAAATTTATTATTATAGCTTCTAAATTTAGTTTTAGAGTGTTAATTAACATTTTTAATCTTGTAGGGTGGTTTATTTAGGATTTTTAAGGTTATAAACCATTTCTTTAAACCTTGGAAACCTTGCCCAGATAGACCTTAAAATCTATTGGTGTTTGATTGAACTTGAGGAGGATCATAAAGGTTCAAATGGTGAGTGACATTCTTGTTTAAAAGATTTTGGAGACATAAATATTTATACCAAGGTCTACACCATGTTGTAAAGGCTCAAAATCCTTGATCAATCTTACAATCAAACAAACTATTGTCTAGATTATCCTGTCAAGCCTACAACTTGTAGAAGGTCTGGATCATGTAAATCTCTATGTTTTTACATTGGAACCCTATATGAGAATTCAAGAAACCTTAAATTTTCCTACATACATGCCTAATATCATAACCCTTCAAGCTTTTTAATATTGGAATATGCTTGAAACACTATAAACAATCATGTTTACTCTCCTAATGATGGTTTGAGGCTCATGGAAACCTCTTTCTACCTTAGAAACATATTGAATGACCCTAAAATTACAAATTGATCAAAAAACTTGCTAATAAATCCATAGTACTTTATTTGACTACATAAGATGACCTTTGTAATATGCTTTCAGCCTTAGATGAATGTATTTGGGCTCAAAATACCTTATTTTCCCTTCAATCATCAATAAATCCTTTTTAAAAACTGTAAGCCTACATACATAATTTGTCGGTGTATGTTTCCATTTTAAAAACCTCAAATTTTAATCCTACAACATTGTGAATTTACCATCTCTACATGTAACTTCTATGATAGGGTGTTTTAGATGAAATGGAATATTTTCTAGACTATTTTGTGTCCCTTAGAATCCTAGAAAATCATCAAGATGTGCACTCACAAGCTTATGGTTTAAGACAAGTTTTACTTGCTTACAACTCAAATAGATCAATGTGTTTATAATATTCTCATAGCTGATGTAGACCACTAGGAGATAATTCAAGACATGTAAAAGATCCTCCAAAACCTTGAAATGGCTATGCATGAAAGAAATAAGAAAATAACATGAATGTTTGCTTGAAAACCTTGCAACTTCTATGCACTTTAGTTTACAATCATGTAGGATGAGTCTACATGAATTAATTATTTTTGATATGTATAAATATCATTATTAAGTGCCTTATGACCCTAAAAATCCACTTTTAACTCTCTAATAACCATGCATAACCATAAGTAAGAAATAATGTGACTATTCTTGTTTAAAAACCTTATAAATATGTTTTTTTTTAAATTTTAGGGTTAAAAAAATTATTTATGCCTATTAAAGTATTTAAAAAACTCATTAATAGTTTATTTAGGTCATTTCAACCTTCATCCCCATTCTTTAGGATTTAAATCATTAATATATGGTCTTCTATTTTCTAGTTTTTTGGCTTACAACTTAGCTTGTTGGTCCCTGTAAACTAAAAAGTGTGAAAAAATCTTTCCTTTTTTATCATTATGAAATCCTCAAAGTGTTTGGATGCATGAATCTATAAATTATAAACCTATTTGAAGATTTAATAAATCACGGAACTTTCTTTCAGACCTTTAACACTTGAAAAAGTCATGAAACTTGTAACCATCTTGTAACTTTCATGTTAACAAAGTTTTGGATCTTCAAAAGACATTTTTCACTCATTAAAACCTAGGAATGTTACCTAAAACTATCTTGTTAAAATATATTGGGACATTTGAGAATATTTGATATTTGAAATCATGCTCTAAAGCTCTATTCTCCTCATTACACCATTTGGAAACTGATGGAAACTTGTCAAGAGGATACGGGTGATAGAAACTGCCCTAAATAAGAGATAAATTTAGGTAGTAAGCTTAATCATGATCTGAAATTACTCTTCCTATGTTGGGATATGGAGAAGTCCACCAATAAATAATAATGGATGCAAAACCAAGTCAAATGTATTCTAGACAATATGTACAAACTTTGATAGATTTTGAAGGAGTTTTAAAACTTCCAAATGACATTTATGAAACTTTTAGACCTTTCACCCATTCTAGGACCTTATGAGTGCTTTTTAAGACCATTTTTTCTCTATTTCACATTGAAAAGTAATTGAATACGCCTATACAAGGCTAATATGACCCTAATGAATGAATTTTAATTAATATTTAAGTTATGAAAAAACTAAGAAATTCAACTGTAAAAAGAATGTTATTAGAAATGGATTAATCAAGTCACATCATATATAATCAGTGCACACACCATTTGATTAATATATGCCATAAATAAAAATTACTCCTCATAAAAAACCTATTCAACAAGTGTAGCCTTCATAGTAGTGTAGACTAGCTCAACAAATATAACAACCATTACCTTTACAAACCCCTCCTCCAAGGAGAAATGTGCCTACTCATTGAGTCCTTAGTGAGCTTGGAGAACCTATTGAAATCATGTTTCACAAACTAGCCATCACTAATATGATTATTTGGCTAATATTGAATCACTATCTTGAGGGCATTCTTTATCTAGATTGGTATAGAGAATATGAATTCTTTGAATGCCATCAAGTTAATGGACATAATTTATGTCATTATGTGTAGAAAAAAAATATCATTGAGAATATGTTGGAAAATGGGGAGATAACATTGGATAAATAGCTTCTACATCCAATCAGAACCTAGGTATATATCAAAACTCTTTTCCAAAACATAACAATAACAACCAACAACATCACCAATAAAGGCCAAAATAATAATAAAAACAATATCAATAGCCAAGATGACATTAATAGTAACAATAACATAAATAATAATTACAACCAAATGGACAAAACCAAGGCCAAAGTGATTCCAATACCTAATAGACTTACCAAGCAATTACACATGACCATAAAAAAATTATAGGCCATATTATGGGGGGTTGAATTTACACCATTACCCTCAATCTAAGACCAAGTGTTGACCAAATAAGATCATTGATAAACAATTTCAACCAACTAACCAATGCTAGTGATCCTTCCTTAACTTGGGACCACATATAGGTGTACCAACAAGTAAGAATTACTACTTTTGGACCTTATACCAATAACTCATCCTTGCCCCATGACCACATACAAGTACACTAGTAATTGAGACTTATCCTATCTAGTCCCCCTCCATCATCATTTGCTAGCAACAATGGCCTTTATCTAATCCCTACTATGAAATCACAACTTGGTGGTCAAAGATTATGATTCCCAAACCACATCCATCTACCAACAAACCCATCCAACCTACCATTTTGGATATGAATAATCCATATATTATTGTAAAGGAGAAGACATTCAACATTGTGGAATAACTTCAAAATATGCCTACAAAAATCTCCATTTTGGATTTGTTGCATACATTTATGATCCATAAGAACATCTTAACAGATTTTCTAGGCCAGTCTCAAGTTCTCAATGACATATCCCTAAACAAATTCTAAGCTTTGGTTGGACATCTAGCCCCATGCCAATAGTTAACCTTTAACCAAAGTGATATGTCATCCCTTGGACCTCTCTATAATAATCCATTATACATTTAAGTTGTCATTATGTAGCATAAAGTGAAACATGTTATCATAAATAATGGATCATGCCCAAATATTATGTATTTGAAGCTCATCAAGAATATCATATACACAACAATTGATATCCACCCAAAAATGATCACTATTAAGGCCCACAACAATGAATAGTAGGAATCATAAGGTACCATCAACTTAACAGTTATCATTAGGCCCTTAACCAATGATACACTATGTTATGTGTTAGACCTAGACCTATCTCACAATTTTATTTTGGGTAGGCCTTTGATACATGAAATTCATGCAATCCCTTCAACATTGTACTAGTTTTTGAATTTCTCTCATTCAGGTATGGAGGTCACTATCCATGGAGACTTACAATATTACAAGCATTAAGAACATTTAAAGGTCGAGTATGAAATCTATAACTATCATTTTAGCTTAGATTTGGTTCCTAAGAATGACAAAGGAAAATAAATACTTGCTAATTTTATAGAGGCCAATTATATTAACTTTGATACCCTTAATTCATCTTTCCACATGTCACCTTCTGAAATGTCCAATAATTTTACCATCATAGCTAATGGCCCAAGAGAATATTTGACCCATGATACATTCCACATTTCCAAGCTTCCAAAAAATGCCAAGTCTTATGGAAGATTAAAACCAAGCCACCTTGTATAGAGTAGCAATGAAAAGGAAAAGGCAAATTGCATAGTCTAACTCCTATCATTTTTGTACTAGCCACTGACCAAGAATAAAACTTGCTTACAAATAATGAAACCTAGTTATACAATGATAAATTAGATGACTATTAAAAAAATGCCAAGTATCCTATTCTTAATCAGATCATAGAGAATCAAGCTTATGAAGGAGGAAGCCTCAAGCCAAATCAACAAGGAATGCTGGAACCAATTTCTATAACTCAGTACAAAAGAACTTATGGTCTCAAATTTAAACTACTTAGGGGTGACCCCATGTATCTTATTCATGTTCCAATGCCAAAAAATAGTGAATATGATGCCAAAAACAAATCATAATCTGATCATAGCCTTTATGAAGACCTATCCAATACAAATTTATTTGACACCCATGTCATTTATACCCTCAGCTCAATTAACTAACATAATATGCTTCCTTTGTATTACCTTCAACTTATAACCTAGGACCAACAAGAATCCATAGTGATTGTAGATGAGTTTGATAATGATGAGGCCTTTTGTGATTTTGTAGGCCTAAGAGATAATGTTCTATTTGGAGACCATAAACAAGGGTTCTCAATCAAACTGGATCATGCAGCCTATTTTGGAGAATGGGCGAACACCGTTAGCCACAAACAAATTATTAAAGTATTGAGGTCCCAAAGTGAAAACCTCTTTGAGGCACTTTTAGATTAGAGTAAAATTAAAGAGAAAGGCTAGTCTTATGGTGAAAACCTATTTTAGGCACCATTAGATGGGGGTGTTCACCTTTCCCCAAACATAGCTCAAGAAACCACCAATAATGAACTTGCCTATGGGTTTGAGTTCATTTATGAAAAATAACATGTCTTTGAAAAAATCATCTATGAGTTTCCAACTGTATTTGTAACATGGTCATCCCTACCATTAGGATATTCTGATTCATCTTACCTAAGAGAACTTGAAAATCCAATACAAATAGAGTAATTTTTCATTTCAAGCTAATTCAAATATTTGCCTACTATTTGAGAAAATGGTTTGACTCTCCTTGTAAAAGACACTACTAAAGTCAACATCAATACTCTAGATAACCCAAAATGGATCAAATTAAGTGCATCCCTCACTAAGAGGAATGTGACATCTTTACATCCATTTTAAGGGAATTTGTTGACATATTTACTTGGGCCTATTTAGATATACTAATTTTGGACCCTACCTTAGTTGTACACTACCTTGTTGTACATCTTGATGCCAAAACCATGAAGCAAAAATTGCACAAGATGCATCCTCACATTGTTGTATTAATAAAGAAAGATTTAGAAAAACTCTTATAATTTAGATGTATTTGACTAATTAAATATTCACAGTGGATCTAAAATATTATGCCAATTAGTAAAAAGCTAGAAGGAATATGAATTGGCACTAATTTTAGAGATATAAACAAGGTGTACCCCAAGGATGACTTTCCTCTACCAAATATTGATGTGATAATTGACTCCATATCTAGATACAAAATTCTTTCAGTGATGGATGGATTTATAAGATACAACCAGATTCGATTTACACTAAAAGACCAACATAAGACAATGTTTACCACTCCATGAGAAATGTTTTGCTATTAGGTTATGCCATTTGGTCTCAATAATGTTGGGGCCACATACCAAAGAGCCATGATCACCATATTTCATGATATGATGCATGACATTGTTGAAGACTATGTTAATGACATATTAGGTAAATCAAAGACCAGGGCTAATCATCTAGTTGCACTAAGAAAGATATTTGAGAGACTATGTGAATACAAGGTCAGAATCAATCTTAAGAAGTGTGTTTTAGAGTTACTTTAGGTAAATTTTTAGGATTCATTATCTCTCACTGAGACATTAAAGTCAATCTATCTAATGTACATGATGTTACAAAGATGCCACCATCATCTAATTTGAAGCATCTCCATAGTTTATAGGGAAAGATCCAGTGTGTTTGATGTTTTTTTCTTAGTTTTTTGATAAATGACATCCATTTACACACCTACTAAATAAGGGTGTCACATTTCATTAGGATGAAGAATTCCAAAAGGATTTTCAAAACCTCAAGGATTATCTTGCCAATCTACTTATTTTGTTGCCACCTATGCCAGGAAATCCCTTCTTACTGTATATATATACCATAGATGAAGTCCTAGGGGTAATTATAGCATAACATGATGACAATGGAAAGGAACATGTCATGTATTATCTAAGTCATAAATTGATTGCATATCAACACAATTATATGCCTATTGAAAAATCCTATTTATCTATGGCCTTCAAAACACAAAAAATGTGACATTACTTGTTAAACAACAAGACCATAGTTATTTCAAAAGTAGATCTGATTAATTATTTATTATTCAAGATAGCTTTACAAGGCTACATGGCCAAATGGATCATGCTTCTAAGTGAGTTTGAGATTGAATACATCAACTAGAAATCCATGAAGGGACATGTTCTTATAGATTAACTTGTTAAAGCTCCCCTTGTAGATAATAAACCTCTAACAATCCAATTCCTAGATGAGTCCATTATGACCATCATTGAAACATTTCTTGAAGAGTAACATTAGAAGATGTATTTTTATGGATCATTCAAAACACATGGATCAGGGGCATGCCTATTGTTTATTACACTATAGGAGGATATTATCCCTAAATCATTATGGATCACCTTTACTTATACCAACAACAAGGGTGAATATTAAACACTCATTATAGGGCTTCATTAGGTAGTACACTAGAATATTCAACATCTAAAGGTTTATGGTGATTATCAGTTAATAATCAATTAAGTTATCAACCATTTTCAGACCAAATATGACAAGCTAGTACCATACAAGGCCATGATTGACACTTTAAAATACCATATTATTGCTATATATTTTTAATACATACCAAGGGCCAATAATATAACAACAGATACCATGGCCATCATTAGCTCTTTGATTCATCATCTAGACAAGGAAAAAGAATATAAATTCCTCATTGAAAATATTCTAGCACCTATTCATGAGACTTCAACCATTGAAATGATTTGTGATATTGCTGGTCCCAACTCTATTTGGTATTCAGACCTATTTACCTACCTATATGACCATAATATGCCACCTAAACTATCACACAAATAGCAAAAGACCTTTACCCATCATGTCATATGATATACCTTACTTTGACCAACCCTTTACCACCATAACTTTAATGAAACTTTGCTTCATTATTTAAATTTGGTAGAATCAACATTAGTGTTATGGGAAGTTCATGAAATATTATGTAGAGCCCACATAAGTATGGTCATCCTAGCCAAAAAGCACCTATGTATTGGGTATTATTGGACAACTATGGATGTAGATAAATTTGTGTATGTTAAAAAGTGTGACAAGTGTTAAAGGCATGACTATTTGATTCATGCCATAGCCAAAACACTAAAGCCAATACTTATACCATGACCATTTATAACATAGGGCCTCTATCTCATTGGGAAGATTAACCCAACTCATCTGATGGCTAGAAATACATCCTTATTGCTACTGAATATTTCACTAAGTGGGTTAAAGCTATACCCCTCACTTACATGGCTAGAAAATAAATTTCCAAATTCATCTTCAACCATATCATTTTCCATTATGGTATCTCATCTAACATTATATCTGATAATGTGGATTATTTAAGAGTAATAATGTCAAATTGTTATGTTTCGAGTAAAAAATTACTCAACATTTTTCTACCACCTATTACCCATAAGGTAATGTCCAAGGAGAAGCATCCAACAAAACCATTGTTAGTATCCTTTAAAATATTATTAATTATGTTGGTCACAATTATCACCTCCAAATATTTCATTCCCTTTGAGCATATTTCACTAATTATCTTACCCCAATAGGAGTCACCGTATATTCCCTAGTTTATGGCACTGAGGCCATTCTTCCCATTGAGGTCGAGTTACCTTCTCTACACATGTATTTGAAGTATGTCCTAAATGATAAAGATAATTGAGTAGCTCACCTACAAGAGATTTAGTTGATGAAAAATTCATGGATGTTGTTAATAACCTTCAAAATGAAGAGTCAAACATTGGGAATTTAAACTTGGTGATCTTGTTCTAAAAGAAAACCAACATAATACCATGACTAAGAATAATCACAAAGGCAAGTTCAAACCCAACTAGATAGGGCCCTATATCATTGTTACAAATTATGGCTCTGGAGAACATAGGCTCATTACACTAGATGGGGATGAACATGATGAGTTGATGAAAATTATACACCTCAAGTACTACTTCACTTGAGAGACCTAAATTATTGTCTATGAGGATCATTTCCTTTATACCATAATATTGACATTATTCTTTGTACCATACCCTATACCATTCTACCATACCATTATGCCATACCTTTACTATACCAATAAAAACAATCTAGTATACCAATACAACAAAGGCAAAACATTCCACCACCTCAACAATGGGCAACCAATGTTCCACCTCATCAAAAAGTGACAAGTATACCTCAAAAATTTTAGACCAACATGAATTTTCAATCATAAATGTTTTTTAATCAACAATGTATGTGTATTGGTCAATGATAAATGTTGAACATCCACCAAATGTCTACTTAACAATAGGTGTTCACACAATAAAGAGGTACCACTATCCCACAAATATCAATTAGGAAATAATTGCCTTTTATTCTAAACATGCCACAAATACAACAATAGGGCCTTGATTCAATTGAGTTGAGATAATTCAAAAATTCCAAAAACATTTGCAAAAGATCTAGAAAATCCTAAATAATTGACCACTTTTTTGCCTTAAGGATTTTGGGATCCCTAGCTATTTCATAAGAAACCACTTGTCATTTAGTTTCCCTATCCTTATTTGGCCTCAATAATATGTTCTTTCCATTTTATGAGTTTCGATTTTATGCATTATGTATTAAACTTTGATACACTAATGACCTCTAGGCTACATCCCATGCACTCACTATTTTGAGAAACTATTCCCATATTCCTCTACAACATAATCATGTTTTCTTATCATCATTATTTTTTATTCTAACCCATCTCCTGGGAGAACTACATTTGGACTAAATTTTATGTTGGATATTACATCCATGAAATTATGTAGCCAACGTCCACTTGTCTTGTGTATCTGGAGTCAACTCAACTATCTCTTTTATTTTATTTTCACCATTTTTTTTTGTTTATTTGGTTGTTTACTATAGCCTAGGGGTAATGTTGGGTCTTTTATTTGTGTCATATTATTTTCACTAATATTGTGATTAACCATTTTTCTATTGTTTATGCCTTTTTCTTTCTTCCTATTTTGTCTTTCTATTTATTTGCCTATTTATTTGCTTGCTTGTTGTGACTTGACTTAGTATTTTTGCATTCATTAGGTGATTATTTGTGCATTATACTTAAGTTCATACATATTCTTACATCAACATTAGCATCATGGTTTTTATCATTGATTCATTATTTTTAATTATTTATTAGATCTTATGTTAGTCCTTTTGCATATTTTGGATAAGTTCTCATGGTGTTTTATATCATGATGCCTACCATCATGTGGTAAAAAAAACTTAGCTTGGGAAATATTACAAGCAATAAGGTTGTATTAATTCTCCTTCACACTTGATAAATTCCTGATCTACCCACATCATTCCAAATATAGAGTAATTAAAATCATAAAAGAATTTTAATCCTTGCTAGTTCAGATGTGCCTCTCCATACTAGCAAGTTACCTAAATTCATATTTCTCCTTTGTACTAGCTTAATCTTACTTTATAGTATGGATTAAATTTTTAATACACCTTTTCCAAATTTCCATTACACTCCCATCATTCTACCAATGGTTATAACCACCTTCGGGAAAATCATTGTGTATTGTCCTACTTGTGATGCCAATTATTCTAACTGCCTTTAGGAAAATAATTGTGTATCATCCCACCCACAATGCTGATGATTATAATCACATATGGGAAACTCATTGTATTTTGATATATCTAGATGTTACAGATTATAATTGCCTATAAGCGAATCCTTATTATTCCCTACCCAACTAGGGCACATTTTCATTGTGAGAATTCTTTTAAATGACTTTGGGAAAACCATTATCTTTATCTACCCAACTAGGGATTATTTTTATCATAGTAATGATTATAACAACCTATGGGAATTTTTTTTCCTTTTAATGATTATAACTGACTTTGGGTAAATCATTCTCTTATTACCCTTATCCTTTTTTCAATGATTATAATTGCCTTTAGGAAAATCATTATCTTTTTTATCCCACCTATGTTGATGATTATAATTTCCTTTAGGTAAATCATCATGTTTGTCTACCCAACTAGGGTAGCTCATCATGCCACTGATTATAATTGCCTGTGGGAAAATCAATTTTTCCAACCCATTTTATCTTTTGGTCCCATCATTTTCATTCTTTCAAGGGATCGATTATTGACCATCCTTGAAAATCAATCTAGAAAGGATTCATATAAATATTATCAATTATAATTTATGTCTTAGGCATACATGAACTTTTAATTGTTTGATAATACATTACTATGCTTATATCTTGAAAAACCTTCCCAAATAGAGGCAAACTACAGACACCTAAAACTAGCCACAACTATGTTTCAATCAAACTTCAAATTGATTCCTACCAACCATTATAAATTAAGCTTAAGAATCACTAAAAATTATAAATTTTATTAAACATCATTCATCAAAGCTTAGAATCATGTTGAGACATCCCTAATTGGGTATTTTATTGTATGAAACAATAACTGTTAGCAACCTAGATAGCACCCTTCTTGAGAGATTTATAGATTTGGCTTTGAAACCTTCATACCTGGACTAACATTGGAATGATCTGAGGTATGAGACACATAAACTCATACTAGACCTCTATATTTTGGTGAGGCTAGATCTTCTGATGTATCACTTTCCACTACTTTCTAAACTATCGACTATTAGGATGAAAAGGGAGAGAAGGAAACTGAAAGGGAAATCCTACTTTAATATTGGTGATACACCTATATTTCTAGTTTATCCACTCTATTTAAGCTCTTAAAACATTGATTAGACAAGTAAAGATTGAATCTACAACTCTAAGTATCTCTTATCCATCAGTATTTCATGAAGAGGTTTTATCTAGTGATCAAAGCATGAGGGAAATGATGGAATAGGTTTGATTCAAGGCACTAACCAGCCAATTATATCCACTATAAGCTCAGCCAAAATACATGAAACATTGAACATGACCTACATAATCTAAAAAACTAGTAACTAAGTAAGAATCAAGACTTGAAAAGGTAGATAGATCTACAACATATGAAAATCAACTAACACAAATACACTATACCAGCATAATGAAATCTAAAAATAATCATTTTATTTATTTGAAAAGGTGACAAAACTCAATCTTGGTAGAGTCTGGTCTTGCCAAGAGAGGGATGGATATTGAAAAATGGCTTGAAAGCTAATGTAATATAGAAAATAACATTGAATAAGCCAAGAGATTGACATTAGAATAAGAAGAGAAGATCAATTTGATGTCAACTCTAGTCCATTTGAGTTCAAATTAATAACAAATTCTTGAATCGATATTCTTTCTTCTCTTTCTCTTGCATGAAGCTCTTCTTTGGCATTGGAAAAGTGGTAGGCCCATTTTGACAAGTCAAGAGCCATCCTTGCATGGTGTTACACCAACTTGTATTCCTTAACTCCAGCTTGAAGCTGAGTTAGAAAGTATTTAAAAGCATTTATTTACATGAAAATAAAGGAAGATGCATGATATTTTCAATTTGTCAACTAAAGCTTAAGACAAGTTTACTTCACTAAGCTCCACCTTGCATGAAATGAAATTAAAGATTGAAATAATCATAAAACTACATGTTAATATTAAATATGTATCATGGAAACTCCATGTTAAGATCAAATATCTAGTGTGGAAACTCCATGTAAGCTCCTTTTATAGCTATCCAACACCAAATTCAAACTTGACTATTTGACTAATTGGGCCTATTAGGCCAAATAGGTATAAAATCTTATCTATGCACATGGACTCCATGGAACCTACACAAGATACCAAGAAACCTAAAAAATAATTGTATTAGACCTATAAAAACTTTTCTCATCATAAGATATGTGATTTTGATGAGAAAACTCTCACATTCAATCAACAGGGTTGATTAGGCCCATTTTACTCCATTTTTCTACATATTAGACATTTTGATTGAGATGGTATGGGAACTTTCAATAATATTTATTAAAAAATAAATATTTGAGGATTAATAACAAGTCTTAGGCTTCAATCTCCATTGATTAGATCCCATTAAACTACCCTGTACTTCATTTCCCATGATTTTTTACAAAAAACATGATTAATGCCCTGATCCATATAGATACATATGTAAAATTGGAATTTATGGAATCCTCTATAAGTTTAATTGATGTTTTAAAATGTTTTAGGTTGATCCATGGTGATTTGATGGAAAGAAAATCAACTTTTTGAAAAACTAGTTTTTTTATAGTTTGGGAGGGTTTTAAAGCTGAATATTCAAAATGATTATTCATGAAGTACAAAATCCAAATACAAAGATATAAAAATTTATGTGTATTAAATTTACCCCCTAACACCCTTGAAAATATTGGTTTTCCATGCAAAATATATGCAAAGTTATCATGTGGAGGAAATTTACCTATAGGATTTTGCTTACATTTTAGGATGCCTACACTCGTAGAGATTGTTCATAAAACATAGCCCATAAAATTAACTAAATTTTTCATTAATTATAATTTAATATGGGTCCTCAAAAAATACTAAGAGTTTTTGTCTAAAATATTCACGTGGTGAAAGATACGAGCATCTAAACAAGTAGCTTGGAAGGGATGCTTGGAACTGCAAAAAATGAAAATATTCACTAGGATGAAAACGAAACTTACCCTAATTATAAATGCCTAAAAACATAATTATGGGTCCTGTAACATGTTTTCAAAACACTCTAAAACTATAATCTTTCTTGAAAATTCAAAAATGCCTTTTTGGCCTATATGTCTATATGCTTGTAAAACCCTGAATGAGCATGGTTTGCATATGATTTAGAGTTTTTACCCTATTTAAAGGAATTATGATGATTTAAAAACATCATATAATGATTTTAAAACTCTCACCTAGGATTTTAAACCTCTTTGTCATCTCAAAATACTCCTTGCTCCAATGGTGACCTCAAATAGACATGCTGATGATTGTGACAAAATAGTGAGCACTTTCATTCATCAAATGGACTTTAAAATTTTATGGATGATTCCTAAATGCATAGTGATGATGATTAATAAATTTTAAGTCAAAAATCCACTTTTATATGCCAAAATCTTTAAATTTCCTTCAAAATTACCCCTTTTGCATGGACTGTGTACATACTTGACTGTACTTTTAGGCTATAAGGTTGTGTTTTAATGTTTGATCATTCTCTTGGGCTTGAAACATGATATATATGTTTTATTAGACTACAAATGTTTCATTCATCTTTCTAATCTTCATTTGTTCTCTCCTCTAATACCCCATCTTCTTCAAGGAACACTCAACATGATTATGTTTGCCATTATTTCAGGTGGATTTTGTAGGAAAATAAGGTATTTTATAGGTAAAAAATCTTTCTTGGTGTCAAGGAAGCCTTCATTCCACCTAAGGACCACTTTCACATGCTTAATATGACATATTAACCCTTAAACCATGCTTTTGAGCCCTTATATAGTTATGTTCTATACAGTAGACCTGTAGGTCTTGCTTGACAATGACTTGGCTATGTTTATGAGGAATTGAATTTATGGAATTTTTATGATCTTTATTTTATTGTCCACTTTATCCACAAACTGAATTATGAAACCTTCCCTTAGGCTACTATGTCTAGAACATGCATGTAGCACTTATGGCTATAGGGTTTCAACTTCCTTAGGTGTATGGATATTTGTCTCTTGAAACCCTCACTTGTACCTTTTATGAATTCACATGTATTGAAATAGTCATTTACCTCAATGATCCCTGAAACATTCAACCATCTTGATCATTGTGTGGGAGATGGGTTAGCATGGTCATAAGCCTTATTCCTACTGTAGGTGCACAAAACCAATAATTAACCCTGAGAGAAATGGGTTGGATTATTATAATGATTATCCATAATCCCTCATTAGTTTACCTATTTCACAAGACCCTTATACTAATACTTCATTCAAGGATCACCATCTTAGTGGAAACAAACCCTTTCACAAGCAAGTATTCCTAACTATGCATGACTTTTCCACACTTGTATGACCAAGTACAAGTTTCAACCTCAAGAAGGTTAGAAGTGAGGTTATGACATCATGCTACCCCATGAGGTGTTTCTTGATTAGTCAAAATCTCTTTATTAGAGACCTAGGTTATATGACTATTTGATATCCTTAATAGACCAACTAGGTCTATGACTGTGAGAAACACAGTTGTAGGTGTCTTTTCTAACTATGTGTTATGCTCTATTTAGTGCTTAAAAGCCTCTAAAACATATATTCTACTTATTTATATTCAAAACTCTTAATAATTTCACCTCTTAGCTTAGTTGATTTCTTAGGCCAGGGTTATATCTTTTAACCCTCTATGGTCACTATGACTATAACTCTCTCTTTATGAGCCGTATCAATACTTCTCATAATTTTTACTCTCTTATTCCCCTATTAAGGATAATCACCCTCTCACCTAAATCCATATTGAGAGTTCACCTTTGGATTATTCATGAGGTAGTAGGTCTTATCCATACAATACTTATAGTTTTAAGTGTCTCCTTCACAATGACTATGGGTTATTTGTGGTGGACCCCCATTAATGAACACATCATAATATGCTATTTATTTTCTCCATGATCCCATGATTACTTCACAACATCAATGAACTTATTATAAAAGTAAAAAAAACCTCTATACACACTCAAAACATCAATTTACCTTCTTGACTGTACTCTAGTTCCTAAGGTTGGTTGTAGGTGTTTAAAATATCTTCCATTAGGCCTTTTTATAACTTAAAATGCCTTATCCATTTCTAATCCTCATGAGATTTATTATTTCAATGATATGATGATCATGATTCTTGCTCTGGCATATATCCTCCTTGAACCTTGAAATGAAATAATTGTTATCAGTCTATTGTAGGTTTATATTCCCAAAAGAGGCTTGTAGAGTTATATTGAGTTGTAGATTATCCTCTTATCTAAAGTGTTTACAAACCCTGAGATTGTATTAATCTAAAATCATCTTATAGAAGTCAATAGTCCTCATATTTCCAAGACCCTACTTAATTTCAATTTTTGTCCTTGAACAAGCCTATAGGTGTCCCTCCATGATGTCACCCTATACAGACAAAAGGCTCGTAGGTGACATTAAGGAAGGCCAAAAAAATAAAATTTGGTCCTTATTCTTCTTTTGGATTACTTGGTGAGGTCATTTTAACTAATAATTATAGGGAGACCATTTTCCTTACAAATTTATGACTTCATTGGATTTATTTGACTATATGAACCTACTGTAGGTCCTTTTCTTTGACTGTACTTGTTATTCTCAAGTGGCCTATACCCTCTTATCATGATTATAGTTGGTGTTGATATACATTTGCATTTATTTTAAAATGAAACTATGGAAAGGATTTAGGGTGAGGGTAATGATAAATGGAGAAGTGAATGAAAACACATGAATGGAGATGAAAAGACACAAACATAGTGGAAAAAGGTAGAGTATGGTAGAGGTATGGGATGGAGGAAGTGGAGGTGGGGAAAAATCCCTTGGAGGTATGACCAAGGTCAAATTAAGGGTGATAAAAACAAAAAAATTCTAACTATCATCACACCATATTAATTTGAAAGCCATTGGAGGAGAGCAAGAGATTGAAAATGAATCATAGTTTTCTACATAAATCTTAAAAATTGTAATGTTTCCTTAAAGAATGTTAAACTAAGCCTCTTTAGGCACCTTGAGAGCATGGATATGGAATAATAAATGGATATTTTGGATAATTTATTATTAAAATCTGATTTCAAATATAAAATCATGAAATAAATTGATGTCATGGACCAAGATAAGAAAACTTGAAAATCCACTCTTTCTCCAAAACCATAAAACTCCTCAGAGGCATGCCAAACTGCATATTAGGATGGCTATCTTTGTAGGAATTTTTGGAATAGAAAATTCATGAATAATATCTTAAGGATGACATGGAGAGGTATATTAAGTCCCAAATATTCTGGAACAACTTGAATTTTCTTAAAAATCTGCCCAGCTGAGGAGAAACTAAAGAAAATCGATTGTCTTTTTAGTTGCAAGGTTGCATAAATTGGCCTATATTCAACTTAATAGTTCATGAGAATGAATAATACAATTTAATAACCACTTAATCCATAAATAATCCCTATTATTCTAGTTTAATCACCCCAAAATTTAGATTTGTAATCTCCTCCAACAATTCATACCATTAGAAAACTAGCAGGCAGGTCACTATGTGAAAACTAGGCAAGTGCATGGAGGGGAATGGTTTTCAACTTGTAGGTCATAAAATAACCATAAAATTATTTACAGAGACTTTTAATGACTTCTTATTGATATTCCCTATTTTAGGTGTATGGAATCCATATGGAATATATACTATTGCTTGCAAAATGAAAGAAATAAGGTCTTTTTGCCTTTTAAAAGTAACTAAAGTCTTCCACCACTGGAATTAGAAGATATTAGAAGGAAAACATGACATAAAATTAAAAATTAGACATCTTTAACCTTTTTAATATTTTAATTTGTAAATTTGGAATGTGTGGGGTTAATTTGAGTATTTTTGGCTTAGAAAGTATATTAAAACACCTTTTAAAGTTATGAAACTTTAAACTAAGACCAAAATCATATATTTGAATATGATTAAAGATAAATTGGATATTTTAATGAGCTTTTTGTCTTCAATTTTGAAATTTTTTACTATAATTTTCTCTTTTAGGCCAAAACTCATTTATTTGATCAGCTTGGTGAGCCTAATGACAAGACACTGGAAAGTTTCATGTTATAGGGGTAATAATTTGGCCTTAACAGGTCAAATTACTTACAATAACCTCTCATATAATCATGTCTAAGCACCTCGTGGGATCACAACTATCAATGTGGCCTATGGACCTATTAAGTGGGGTATTTTCACACTTAAATAAATCTTGAAAGAGCTAAAAGGCTAATCAGAATCAATTAATAAATTAAACAAGATTAAATGCTTAGTTGAGTTATCCATTTGAAATTAATGAATATATAAAAAAGGAAATTCAAAAATTCAAAATATCCTAACCTTTCATCATTGCCTTTATGAGTTGTCAAGCTCTTTTGAAATATCTTATTTGAGATCCATGCCTAGTAATTGAAAATCATTATTACTTGACAACTATTAACTCAACTGGAGTTAGTTTTAACTCACCTAGGTTTAGTTTGAACCCATTCCAAGCCTAAAATCAACCTTGACTCACCTTGGTTGAGAGTTAATTCCTAAGGTTATTAATACAAGGCCTTGCCTATTGAATTCTAAGCTATTTTGGTATAAAGTTATTATGCTCAAATATCTTCAAAAAGCTTGGATATTGTAGATTTATTATGTAATATTTGTTCCATAAGATTCATGAAATTAGTGTTACCATGCCTAAATCTTAAGCCAAGCAACATCAAAGCCAAGGTGCCAAGGAGAGAAAGAGCTAAGTAACCTCCATTTTTAAAGACTTCTTGATGCACAAGCTAAGAAAGGCATTAAACAAAGTCATTTAGATCTCCAAAGAAGATAAAAGACTTGCTTATTTTATGTTTTTGTTATGTTTTCATTTAATTTTGTTACCTACACTCTCCCTAGTGTCTAGGCTAGAGGTGTTAGGATTTTAGTGTGTTTATTTCATTTTTTTATGAGATTAACACAAGAATAACCTCCCCTCTATGTAAAAATCCTAGTTCACACCTTCATCATTGAATTGGATTAAATTTTCATGCAAAATAATAAATGTTTTACTTAGTTATTGTCAAATAGACCAATGAATTTTTCATTGACTAGAAACAAACCATAATTATTTCTTAGACTCTACATCCATAATAACTACAAAATTTCCATTATCTAAAATAATGATAATAATTGAACAAGATGAAATCACATAAAATTCAAATTCATGATCAATCCAAATCCATAGAAAAAAAATTGCATATTACATCACCATGTTGTTTGAACTACATCAACTCAAAAGATGCATGTAAGATGATAAATGAACCATAACTCAATACAACGAGAGTAAATGAAACTTAATAAACTAATCTTTGCAAATTCTAACTTAACATTGTCATTTCAAATTATTTTAAAAAAAATATAACATTATCTTTTCAAATATAAAAGTGAGTTATCAACATCAAAAAATTCAATTTCTAACTCATGCTCAGTCCAAATCCACAAGAAAAAACAATTGCAGTTCATAACACCATGTTGTTTGAATTACTTAAACTCATAATATGCATGTAAGATGATAAATGAACCATAACTCAGTAAAACAAGATTAATTGAAACATAAAAAGCTTCTCCTTTAAAATTTAAACTTAGCATTGTCATTTCAAATTGTTTTTTTAAAAACACATCATCTTTTCAAATATAATAATGAGTTTACAACATCAAAAAATATCATTTTTTTTGTAGACACCTCAACCACTATGTCACTTCCATTATCCACATTATTACACCCATCCTTAAAAATCATTAATTTCCCTTCCTCTTTGTTATCCTTTAATATGACCTCCCTTTCAGGATCCTCTATAGCATAATTAATACGAGCAAGAATTTCTCTTTCTTCTTTCATAACATCTCTTATTGAAAGTAGACTTATATCGACATTAATTTTCTACTTCAATAAAATATTAGGGTCCCATCCTTTCTCCTTAATTATTTTCCTAAGTGTGTTGTTCTATTTATTTAACAGAACAAGTTTCTCTTTGAATTGAAAGGCAGAATATAAAAAAAATTCATGCATTTTTCAAATGCACATTGAGGACCTCAGTTTCCATTTTCAAATTCTCATATTTTGCCTACAATTAAAAATGAAATATAAGTAGATACAAACTACAATAACAATGAAATATTTGATAAAAATGATGATAAATTAATAAAGCTTTTTCCTTCTCAGCATTTGTAATAATGACAAGGTTTATGCTTTTTGCCTATTTATTTAAATATTCTTGGGCTTCAACATTTAAATTCTCCAACTTGTTTAACAAAATACTCAAAACATTGTCATTTTAATTATTAGAAATATACATGGACCTAGATTTAACTTAACTGAACAAAGCATCAATATTTGTGGGTTATTTTTTAACTAATGAAAATAAATTCTCTCTGAGAGTGGTTATGATAATGATCATTGTTTATTTTATCAATGCTTTCACATAAAAATACCAAACTAATATATTTTTAACTCATCTGTAACTACCTCCTTGAGATTTGAAAAGTGATAATTTTTTATAATAAATTGTTTAATGGAAAAGTAGTCATGCCATCATCTGACAAGTCAACATTAGCTGGTGGGGTGGGGGAGAAGATGTAAAATGTTCCTCTAAATTAATTAAATCTAGAAATTGAATAAAATCATGGGGATTGAAACCACTACCACCAAGTTATCCACTTTCAATCCCTAGATATTCCTAATCAATATTAATTTGCTACAAATATGTTAATCCCTGTGTGTTGGAGAGATATCTGATAGATAAATTAGGGATGTCAGAACTTGATAATTGCAGTGCTCATCTACTAGGTGTTGGTAATGAAATATTCTTCCCCCTTGTATGAAATGGGTTTGGTGGTAGTGGTGGTGACATAATTTTCCTCAAATATTGAGGGTGGCCTACAAAAATAAACTATATTATAAAAATGGTAAATATAGATAACAAACTCAATGCTAATCTAAAATTAAACATTTAGTACTTGTAGTTGGAGAGAGTATGTCCTCCAATCTACGTGTTATATTCAGAGTGATAGGGTGGTTTGAGTTTTAATAGGTAATCATCTAGTCAATAAAATCTATAATCTAAGAAACTTTAACTAAAAAAACCAAAACATGGAATGTAAAAACCTTGAATAGATGGTCAAGAAGACATCAGCTAATGAAATTTGGTATTTATTAAGGTTTTTCAAGGTCAACCTCAACTAATTTTGATTCAACTATTTAAAAAAAAAAAAAAGATAATGGAAATTGGGAAGTTAAAATTTCATGATGCATTTATTAGTGAAATTTCTACATACAAAAACATGCATGTGGAGATGATCTAAAAGAAACTCTTAGATGTTTAGAAATACAAAATAAATGGAATGATGATTTTGTAGAGTCATAATCTTTGATCACTTAGGGGCATGATGTGGTTTTGAATTATCTTGTTTTAATGTCATAAATGCATGAAATATTACATGTAATAACCAAATAAATATTGATCTTAAAATTTGTAATAGTTTATAAACTAAACCATTCATGTGATTGATTTGAAAGCTAAACCAACCTCCTACTCATTAATAGACAAAGAATTTATGCTCATTTTGGATGAAGCCTAGTTGGAATTGATGTTTTTTGAAGGTCTTATAAGGCCTCATAGTACAATGCTAGATTAAAATTGGAATAGGAAATTGTAAAACTTAAATTGGTCTAATCATAATTCAATTCTAACATGATCCTAGAAGAAATAAATGTACACCAGTCATATCTCAAACTTGAAAGAGTATGAATAATGTAAACAACAACCCAAAAGGGAATGTCTATTGGTCTTCCCTATAACATTATTCTTATAAGGAAAAAATGAACCATTGATTTTAGAAATGGGTCAGATATGTTATCAATGTGGAGGCCCCTTTTTCAATTATCTATTGTGAAAGTAAAAAATATGAATGAGTGAAAATGATGACAAATTAAAAAAATTTAAATTTAAGTGAATAAGTGAAACTAATAAAAAATTACAAAAATTTGAATTTTAAATAAGAAAAATAGATATACATACCAGTTCAATCAATCTGTAATTTGAAAGTAGACTCCAAATATTTTTTATCTTCATTATTTAACATTGATTTTAGGGTTATAGGGTTGGAATTTTGGAATGGAATACCTATCAAATTATGGATGTCTATAGCCAAGGTATAAAATGAGATTAATATGGAGTCGATGTTGACTTTTAACCTTTTCTTGCTAGTGTCATAATAAGACATTAGCAATTTCAGAAAGGCAATGTCAATTTCATATTGTGACATGTACAGTATGCCACTAAAGATACATTTGGAAATACAATCATTGAATGCATCTAGATGTTGTAGTAGCTTCAAAATATCAAGGCATAACAAATTCTTGAAAACATATTTTTTTGTGGAATCCATGGCATTGGAGCAGGTGAATGTGTTTGGTTATGGGAGTAGGTGAATCATTATGTGTCACTGGTGTGGTAGGTTAATTGCTATATAAAACACAAAGGGGGATGAGAATTATTTTTTGTAAAATGGTTAAAATTAGGGAAAAGGGGGTATCTATAAGTAGAGGGTAGCAACCAAGGCTACTAAGTCAAATAGATACATTGGATTACATACCAAAAGTATGGGTTGTCTAGTTATAACAAACAAGTAACATGTAGCCAAATAGCTTATAACTTATTAACCACTTTAACTAACATTTCTAGCCTAAAATCACTAGCAAGCATCACTATTTGGGTGCACCATTTGACAATACCATTTGGCATCATCATTCAACATCACCATTTAGTAACACCATTTGATAGAACCATTTAGCATCATTATTAGGTATCACCATTTGACAACACCATTTGGTGGTGACATTTGGCATCATTATTTAGTGATTCCATTAAATATTTTTGTTCACCAACACTATTTAGTAGTGTTTTCATGGTGTCATCAAATGGTAGAGTGGAAAAATAAAAAAATAGAACCTTACTTATCTTAAGTCTCTTCCTGGTGGATTCACCACCACACGCTCAAATTTTCCATGCATATGAAACATTTTCCCATAGATTTTCCAGTGTATTCCAAGGGTTTTTTTGATAGGGGATCTTAAAATTTACCCTGGGTGATTCCCATGATAAAGATCCCCTAATGGTATTTTTAATATGGCTGCTTAATCTGACGGTTCATTTTTTGATATTATAAATGTGTTATAATTTGAATAACTTTTGGAAAATATTTTATTACTTGTGTTACAACAATTACACAACCTTGAACATGATCAAAGATTATATAAAATAAGATAAATGGTGAAATTAAGGATTTTATTTTTACTTATTCTTTCTATTTAATTTATGAAATTATGTTATGTTCATTTCTTAATAGGGAGATGCATCACAGAACTTGTTTGATAGAGTTTGGACTTAACGTATAATGTATCTTGTAATTGAATGGAGTGAGATTACCTTGACCTAAGTTATTATGTGCTCAAATATAACCATTCATTTTGAAATTTGTTCTTATTTTTTATGAGTGTTTACTTGATATATTCTTGTCATGTGAAGTGTAAGTATTTATAAAACATTTATTCATATAAGGATTGGTTAAATATATGCCCTTCACATTTTAAATTTAGACAAGCCCTTCAAATTTGATCATTGATCATCACTATCCATGTGGAAACATCATGAAATGCCATGGCCATGAAGTTTCTTGGGCTTATTTGGTGGCCACTAACTAAGACAATGACCATGAAGTTTCTTGGGCTTATTTGGTGGCTACTAACTAAGACCCTTGGATTGAAACTAGGAAGTGACACATGGCCACATTTGATTTTCTTACATCCATAAAGTGGTAAAATTTCACAAAGTTTGTATGATGACCTCAAGATTTATGTGACCAATTATTTTGGGATACAAAACATCCTTTACAATAATATTAAATTGACCTTGATTAAAAAAACATATATATTATTAGTTAAAAAAATATGATCACACTAATATACATGTGGAAAATTTATAGAGGTCATAGTTCAAATTGGTTATTATTTTGTAAGAGAAACTTGGAATGATAACATGGGCTAGGGGATCATAGAGTGAAGATGCATGTAATTTGGTTCACATGAGGAAATCACAAACTATAAATTTGTGAATGTGGACCTGTAAATTTATCAAATTTGCCATATAGATCTATAGGTCAGATATTAAACAAAATATATTAAAGTATCCATGATTATTTAAGTGTCTCAAGAAAATTGTGAATGGTATTATGACTTTTAGGTATATGCATAAATTAAAGGAGGTACCACATATTATTTAATCATTATAAGATAAAGCAAATAATGTTATGCGAAGCTAAGACTAGGAACATTAGGACTCAATAAAAAATTAAAGGGGCCATGAAAAATGTTACAACATAAACATTATTTAAAGGGAATGTAAAGTCCATGGTCAATATAATCAAATTAAAGTGAAATTTTAAGTTCAAAAAAAAATAACCAAACTGGACACCAATTTAATTAGATGAAAACTAAACATAAGTCATGGAAATTTTAACTTGAAATTAGTTTTGAAAATTGTGAGTTAACCCTTGAAACTTTAGACTATGGTCAATAAGTTTTGAAGTCTATGGTAATATCCATGTTGTCTATGATCTATGTGAAACATATGTGTGTAGTCATGTGGAAATTATCTGACCATGTCAATATGGAGACAATACCAAAATAGATAAAGTGAGTGGTGATTATGAATTATTTTGGAAGACTTGAACAAGATGAAATTTGTGGTCCTATGATGGAGCCACGTGTATTGATATTGACAATAAGTTTTGAAAATGACCACTCATAAAATTATGAATTTTGTGAATATGAGAGTCTAAGACTGTAAAAAGTGTTCCTTCTAAGGTTATTGGATTTTTATGACATTTTATCATCATTATGAGTTTGACACTCCTTATACTATCAATCAATTCCATAAAAATGACATATTCATGGCCATGTATTCCTTATTACCTCAAATACAATTTAGTGCCATATAATAACTCTATGGAAATTATCCTAGTTCATGGATCATTTCATCTTTGAATTAAAATAAATTTGCTAATGAAGGTTGTGTATATATTCAACATTGAATTATTTTAATAATTTAATTCCATAGTTACCAGTTAAAGGTAAAAGAGGATAGAATATATTATGGCTACTTACTTGATATGATAAGGCTTGTATATGAAGATGGAGTTCCCTGAGTTATGTATACAGTTTTTCTATGTGTTATGTGGTGTGCTTTATTTTGGGATAAAAAGTGTTGGTTATGGGCAGGTAGATAGTGAAATGGTATTTAATTTTTGGAATATAATTTCTTTAATAGGTTCTTTGAATTGTAGGGGAGAAGTCCCATTGGTGACAACCCCTAAGTTTTTCAAAATGGGGGGAAATTCATAATTTGAATTAATTTAAAATAAGACAGTCATAATATATGTAACAAAAATTATTACCCAATATGGTGTACATATGTTATAAATTCATACATTAATTTTTGACATGGTAACATGTCATGATGTGATTAGTTATTTTGAGGTACAAATTGGACAGTTAGTATGTAGTACTATGACAACTATTAGAGAGTAAAAATTTAAATAGGGGTATTATGTATTCAAAATCCATTTCATCTATTGATGAAAACTCAAGTAGTGGTACCTTTCCCCTAAGAAATTTATACTAGAAATTGCCAAAAATGTGCAAGTAATGTTGGAAGGGGTGTAATTTTTTGTTTTGGCAAACTGAGTTTTGTAAATAAAAAGAATATATTATGGATACTTACTCAATATGATAAGGTTTGTATATAAATATGAAATTCCCTGAGCTACGTATACACTTTATCTATATTTTATACGGTGTGCTTTATTTTGGGATAAAAAGTGTTGGTTATGGGTAGGTAGATAGTGAAATGGGAGATGGGATTTAATTTTTGGAATATAATTTATTTAATAGGTTATTTGAATATTATGGGATAAGTCCCATTGGTGACAACCCCTAAGTTTTTTTAAATGGTGGGAAAATTTAATTTAAAATAAGATAGTCGAAATATATGTAAAAACATTATTACCCAATATAGTGTACATATGTTATACATTCATACATTAATTGTTGACATGGTAACATGTTAGGATGTGATTAGTTGTTTTGAGGTACAAATTAGATAATTATTACATAGTGCTATGACAACTATTAGAGAGTAAAAATTCAACTAAGGGTATTATGTATTCAAAATCCATTTCATCTATTGATGAAAACTCAAGTAGTGGTATCTTTTCCCTAAGAAATTTATACTATAAATTGTCAAAAATGTCCAAGTTATGTTTGAAGGGGTGTAATTTTTTGTTTTGGAAAACTGAGTTTTGTAAAGAAAAATAATATATTATGGCTACTTACTTGATATTATAAGGCTCGTATATAAATATGGAGTTCCCTGAGCTAAGTATACACTTCATTTATGTGTTATGTAGTGTGATTTATTTTGGGATAAAAAGTGCTAGTTATGGGTAGGTAGATAGTGAAATGGGAAATGCGATTTAATTTTTGGAATATAATTTATTTAATAGGTTCTTTGAATTTTAGGGGAGAAGTCCCATTGGTGAAAACCCCTAAGTTTTTTGAAATGGTGGGAAAGGTGTAATTTGAATTAATTTAAAATAAGATAGTCAAAATATATGTAAAAAACATTATTACCCAATACTGTGTACATATGTTATACATTCATACATTAATTATTGACATGGTAACATGTCATGATGTGATTAATTGTTTTGAGGTACAAATTGGACAGTTATTACATAATACTATGAAAACTATTAGAGAGTAAAAATTCAACTAAAGGTATTATGTATTCAAAATCTATTTCATCTATTGATGAAAACACAAGTAGTGGTACCTTTCCCTTAAGGAATTTATACTAAAAATTTCCAAAAATGTGCAAGTTATGTTGGAAGGGGTGTAATTTTTTTTATTTTGGAAAACTAAGTTTTCTAAAGAGAAATAATATAAATTTGTAATTATACCTCACTCGAATCCCATGACCACTAAGCCTATCTCACCTTCTGTGTACGAAGGATCAAGTAACAATAATCTTATATTTATGGTGGAAGTGATGGTGGAAAATGAGGTTGTATGTTTCTCTATAAGACATCATAGTGAACTATGTAAGGAGGAGACATTTCAATTTATGGTGAGCTTCAACAATGACAAAGTAGTGGGGAAGGCAAAAACCATACAAAACATGCAAGTGGTATGTATGTGTGTGTGTGTATAGTTACATATTATAATATAATTTTTATATTATATTAAATACATTATAATATAATATATTATAAATCATCATTTTCTTTATAGATATTTTTCCTAGATAAATATTTTTAATTTATTGTTGATTTTGATTGGAGTTATGAACTAGATCTAGAAACAATAGGGGCCTAATACTCAAGAACCATAAATGCCAAAACTCCATTATAGTGATATTAAAATGTCTAAGTAGGATATTTACATTATTTACCACAATCTAGAATGTCTCTGTAGGCATATGATAGCAACTTAGAATGGATTGGGCTTATGATTAACATGTATGTGTGTAAGAATGGTGAGTGAGAATTATTTTGAGACACACAAGTCATGTAGGATAAGTGTAGGTCAATATTGACATTTCAAAGTGTTTAAAACCATATTTTAGTGTATAAAATTGTCCCCTTTTTTAATAATATTAAAATGCATTAAAAAAATTAGAGTAAATAGATTAAAATATACATAAGTGTGTGATACAAAATTTTTATTTGGGAGAAGGATCCAAATGTGCAATATGCTTCAAGTAAACCTCAAATTAAAATGTAGTATTCAATGTCCATAGAGTTAAATTTCATATCTAAATTATACTTGAAACATGAAACTTGAAAGAGAAAGGAAGGATTACACCTATATATGAGTAAAATTATGTTTCCCTATGACTTGTTGGAGATGATGATTCCTTATCAAAACATTGGATAATTTTACTTCCTTAATGAATAACATTGATAACATAGAGAATTTGAGAGTGATACATTCCCAATTATAAATTTAAATAAGGTAATATCCATAAATTGGAAGACAATTTCCTAAAATATGTAACTAATTTAGCACTATTTTTGTAACCCAATATGATAATATGAGAACCACAAAATGGGTTTGCTATGGGAAATTCCATAATTTTTAGATTCATTAAAACTCAACATACATTTCCTCAAAATCATGAATCAACCATTAAAGATGGAATTATAGATTCAAATTTTCTCTACACTTAATAATACTTGATAAATAACTACAAAAGGTGCCAATTTGCAAATATACATGAACTAACATCATTCCCCATTGAATAAATGTAAATTATAAACCATCATAAGGTGAATGAACCTACATCATGCCCAATTTAAATATAAGATAGTATATATGTTCATGAACCAACATCATTCCCAACTAAATATGTCTTGTAAAATGGAACACATACACCTTGTACATGCCCTCAAATGTATTTGAATATGTATCAATCTAAATTATATCACTCATGGAGTAAACATACCCCAAAATATATATAAAGAATACAAATAATTATCCCAAACTAATATCATGATCACATATGACCTTTGAAATTTTTATATTTTACTTAAATCTACTCACAGAGGCTTAGCCTCTATGACAAAGCCCACTAAATTTTCACCCTTTTGAGGTGAGGGACTAACCTTGTAATTAAATCATCTAAAAAAAAGTGATCTATATCATGTCATGTATAAATATAACATCATTTAAAATCATGTCAATGGGGAGGTGCATGTTATGGATCACTACACTTACAAACCTAGATATCACACAATCTCAACATGCAATGTCACACAGTACCATAGAATGTCACAAATAAGGGCAAGGGGCCACATATAAGGGACCCAAATATTTTTATAAAAATAAATACTAAGGAAACATAAATAAGGGACATAAATATCACAATAAAAAGGGTAAGGAGCCATACACAAGGGGTATGAATGCCAAAAAAATAAGGCTAATAATCCATAAGTAAGGCCAAGGGGCCACACATAATAGATAACAATTACTAGCCTATTATGCAAAAGATATCAATATCGATGAAGCATATAACAATTAAAAACTATTATACACTCTATATATAATATTAGTATCATAGCATAATAAATAACATGTACATGTAGCAATGTGTAAGAAGTGAACAACTAATAAAGTAGTGTAAGTAATGTATGTCGCTCAACATGGAATAAATTATCATAAAAAGATATAACCTATAATAGTGTAATCTATGGAATTAGATGTCTTCAACTTTGGCATGGCCCCTAGGTATAGGGAAGGTCTAAAATATACATGTCCATGTATGGTATGTGTGTCTTGCATTTCACTCATATACCTCATGAAATGCATGTGTGTATAAAAAATGCATTGTATACCATATATGTGGTAAATAACATATGTTACAGAAACATATGCCATGATTAGATCATGATTTTTGATTTTTTAAATATTTGATATGATTTTATTTTATTGATTTTTTTATTTTTTTGAATATATGAAAAGGTGTTAACCAATTATCCCATCAAGGGGATAATCATGGGAGGTGCCTGTATAATATGTTTTAAGGGTTATCTTTAAATAATGAAAGTAAGATGTGTGGTTGTATCAAAATATAAAAATGAATTAGGTGTTGTAGTGTAACTATCATCATCTCTTCTCATAGAATCATGTGTATGATAAATAGCTCTAGGAGATCTATTACTTTGTTGAGTCCATTGCATAGTAGGATAATGCATAAATATATGTGTTCATTGTAGAACATGTTGACCTATCTGTGGGACTAACTTGGTACATTATATAGTAGATAAGGGATTATTAGAGTCCTAAATAGATTTTTGATATGATAACCACTGTGTGTTTCAACTATTTTTTATATAACAACTAATAGGTTTTAAAATAGGTATAAAAATTTAAAGAGATTAAAATGCTAATATATATGTAGTTATTAATAATTCTGATTGTAAATTTATAAATAAGGAAATATTCTATTTAAAAAAAAAACTACAAGGAAATGTACTTATCTTAGATTTTGACTTTGTGTTTACTATTTTTGATGTCTATCAGTGTTAATCAAAACAAGGAAAGACTATGACTATCCATTATTAGGGGCAGAATTTGAAACTAATTTTAGACAGGATCATGTTCCTTGGATAGTAACATAGAATGGTTATGTCTATTTAATACAAACTTGTCAAGATTTATTGTGATTGATGATTGGTAGTGAAAACAAAGAAAGGTAGAGCTATGATAATGGAAAATTAGAAAAAAATTATAAAGATATTCCTGGATAGGACCATGCTCCTAATATAAAAATGTAGGATGGTCATGTCGGTTGACTATGAAATTACTCGCATTGATTGTAATGAAAATATAGTTATTATACCTTTTACACTATGTCTAGTGAGCAGGTTGAGATGTTGTGATTCTGATATTTTTACACAAATATCACTATTTTCTCCTCTTTACTTTAGAAACCCTAGGTGTATTCATTACAACTAGAAAATTGAAAAAAAATGAGGGGAAGTGTAATGGGTTGAAATGATCCCAATCACCACCTTGATGATTGATTGTTGCAAGTGTATCTAGATGTTCTAAAGAGGGAATCAAGGCACATGTAGTACTCCCACCTAGAGTGATTATGTAATTATATTCTTTGACTATATGTATGGAACTATAAATATGGATTTGGTACTTCAAAATTATAAATCTTTGACTTGATTTGATATGTTTTAGAATTAGATTATGACTGATCCTTATGAATGATCTTGAATTTGGGAAGAATATGGAAGATTTTCTCAATGTGAAATAGTGTATAAGTGCTTAATATATAGTGCTAAGATATGAATAATGAATGAAATTTTATTTCTATTTATAGTGAAACCTTTTGGTAATTTATTTTAGTTGACTTATGAAACATGTAGGAATACTCAAAATATTAATTCAAATTTAGAAAATAGTTGCGTGAGGACAAGGTCATTTTAGGTGGATAGGTTCACACAATGGACGTATCTCCCAAGTGTAACCTTATCCTAGAGGATTAGGGATAAATGTCTTAAGTTGAAGTTAATTTGAGAGTAATGTAATAGAGATTTGATAGTTAACTTGGAAATTTCTATGTAGTAGTGATGGAAAACAGAGGGTCAAGCTTACACATAGAAAAATGGCTTAGAAGAATGGATAATAAGAGTTATGTATTTAGGTGTAATTTGAGTGGTTTAATATGTGTTAATAATTAACATTGTCAAGTCCTATGACTAGATTTAGTTATATACATTCCTCACATTTTATTCTAGTAATGAAATTTATAAAGGAAAAAGAGAAACACGAGTGGGTACAACACACTTTCTATTTGATAGGAAGCTTTTAATTATGTAGGAAACTCAATAACAAACCCTAAAATATCAAATTAAGTAGTCATTGTTCATATTTTAAATTTTAAAAATTTAAAACTTTGAAATTTTTTAAAATTGAAAGAAAATAAAATAAGGAATATACCTATATGGATATGAAATTGCATTGCTCTATAACCTATAAAATATGGTGAAGCATTGGAGAAACCTACCCCCTTATTTAAGAACTTGGATAATTAAACCATTGGAAAATTAAGAGTGAAAAATTCCCAATTTTGAATAACTACTCAATCTCTTGAGTTGTAAAGATGTATATTCCAATTCCCATAAATGGGTAAAATTACCCAAGGTGCTAATTGAAAGAACCTAAAATGATAATGGGTTCATTATAAGTGATTATAAGGATATTGAGTGTCACTAGACTATAACATACATCACAAATAATAGAATATGGAACCATATAATGGGTTTATCATAAGTAATTCTAAGGTCATTGAGTGTCACTATACTTAATCATACATTACTAATAATAAAAATAATCACACTATTGCAGATGGATCTAGATTTTATTTGCATGCTCAAAGGAGAATGAATAATATTCATGGCCCCATCATGACTTCAATGCAAAAAATATTTGAATTTGAGTAAACATTTATCTTTGAATTTGTAAACTAAATTATATTTGATACATGTATGAAATAGTATCATGCCTTTTGAACCTTGAAAAAACGTAGATATGTGCATGAAAAAGTATGATGCCCTTTGAATCCAAGCTAAATAAAATATAATGCCATGCATATATTTATTAATTATAACCATATTTTAAACATATTTTTTAATTATCTTGTAGTTATTTTTACACATGCCCATGCATATTCATTCAAGTGTGTATGAATATGTATTTCAGGGTTTTGTAAAGTGAATGCATATCCATGGCATATGGACCCATAATCTATATTTAGTGTGCCAAATTTTTTCATATATCTAATTTATAAATTAATTTGAATCTTTGAAACTTTTAATATTTGAATTTTTAAATATTTGAAACTTTGAATCTTTGAAACCTTTATTCTATCCCAAATCTGATTTTGAAACTTCTTTGAGTCTTTGAAATATAAACTATGTCATAGAATATGATTTTTGAATTTATTTTGAATCTTTAAAACATGTACTCTATCCCAAATATGACTTTGTCTCTTCATGGAGTCTCTAAGATAATCCCATTGTAATTCCTCATTCTGAGATGAGGGATGTAGTTCCTAAGTCACTCATGTCAAAGGAAGAGTTAACAACATCATGTTATAAAAATAGAATCATGTATAATTATGTCAGCATGTGGAGACTATGCCATCGTAGTAATTTATTTTTCATTGAATCATTTATGTAACCTATTGGATGTAAGAAATAAAAGTGTCATGTCTAGATAGATTTAATAATGAGTCATGTAGTAAAGTACCTATATCTAGAGTTAATTACATAGTAAAAGTACATGATATAGATCATGTCAGCACTAATCAAGCTCAAAAAACATAAATATCATAACACAAAATTCCACACATAGGACCCATGACACATGTAAGGGATGTTAAAATGTCACACATACCAAAAAAACATAGGGCCAATGGATAAAAACAAATGGACATGTTCAAATGTCTCACATACCAAATAAATATTGTACACATAACAACAAGGGATAAAAGCAATGGACATGTTAAAATGTTGTGCAATAAAATATTTCACACATAAGGCCAAGGGCCACACATAATAATCACACACTGTCTAGCCTATCATGAAAGAAAGTAACAATATCGAAGGAGTATAAAACAAGTGAAAACTAGTCTACATTATCCATATATATCAAAGTCACATCATAGAAAAGTATTATATTCATGTAGCATAATGTAACATATGATTAATTGGAATTTTTTTTTTATGGTGTGTATGTCATCATGACATTTGAGGTCATAGATAGATATAATATGTTATATTGTAACCTATAGAATAATATGCCCCCAACATAGGCATGGTCACTAGGTAGAAAGTAAACCAATATCTAATAATCCATGTAAGTATGCATGTCTTACATCACAATCACATACCTCATGAAATGCATATGTATTTGGAAGAGGATATGTTGTCTACCAAATATGTGATAAATAAAAACTGAAAAGAAGTAAACAAGAACCTCATGTCATGTTGAGGTCTAGTTTTTTTAGTTTTGAGAATATTTTGAATGTTTTTATATTTTTGACATTTTGATTTTTTTGACATTATTTTTAATATTTTTTGCATTTTTTGATGTTTTTAGATGTAAAATAAACTATCTTATTATCCCATCAATGAGAGGACCATAGTGCATCTTTGTATCATAGAGTTGGAAGGTGAATTTTCATGGATGAATATTACTACATGTAAATGAATTAAAAATTGAAAAGGCATCAAGTGCCATAATTTAATTATCTTTATCATTTCTCATATAATCCCTTAAATTATTTATAAATCGATAAGGTGTAGTACATGATGGATTTTTTTATACAGTGGGAGAAGGTATTATTACTTGTGCTCATGATGGAACATGTTGAATTATTTGAGGTACTACCTTAGGACACACTATAGATTATGAATATCTATTTGAGACTTGAATAACTATTTGATGTGAATCTTCATATCTATGAGGGTGTACACTATATTTTAAATTTATTATATATAAATACTTTGCATAGGTGTAATATATGTCTTTATAGTGTTATCTTGAATAGGTGCAACACCTGTCTTTGTACTATTTTATAGAATAAGTGAAATAACTATCAATTTATTATGTTGTTAAATAGGTTCAATAACCAACTATGGTGGTGGTGGATTAGAATGAGGAGATACCACTAATTGTAGAGGGTATTCACACCAAATGCTTAGAAATTTGACCACATGATAACAATTTATATATTTGGGACATTGATGTATTGTAGATGGCACTGCACTAAGCCTCTATATCCAAGGGTTTCATATTAACATATTAGCGACCCATTTTTTTAGTAATAGTAGAAATGGAGTATCTATTTTTGTTGAACTATCATAAAGAGGTGAAACTATATGACCAATAGTATTTTATGTATATCCATTAAATTATTTGACTATTCTTGATGTATCTTATAAATTTTATTCTTTATACCCAAGAGTGTGAAGAAATTTCATTGTAAATGTGTTTTCACTTGACCTATTATTGATTATGACATTATGTATAGGTTTTTTGTTGATATAGTCTCAAATAAAGAGTGTATGGATTACTAAATATTTTCAACTTTTCATTGTCATTTTTTTGTGGTCTAGCTTCCTTTTTGGGTGTGCTTATCTCAATAGTATTTTCATTGATAATAACTTGTATCTTGTGCCTTGGCATGTAATTCTTGTAAAATATCCAATACATCTATGACATTCACAATATGTGTTATCATTAAATAATTTGTGTTGAGACTTGTTCATATCAACCTCTAAAGGTGTAGGAAGAGAAATGAGATTCCAATCTAGTAATTCCTATAGCAAGTCATGATGAGATTGTGGTAACCTTGAAAATTTCCTCCTTGATGGAGTTATCAATTGAAGATTATTTAATGGTTATGATATTGCACTGACTATTATGTTTTCTTCATTGATGATTTAATTTGGTTTGACCCTGTAGCTTTGTTTTCTTTGAAACTTAATATATAGTTTATTTTGAGCATTTGGTGTATATTTGAGTTTTTTCAAATCTATGAGCCTAACTTTGTATTCTTTAACTATATGGCATAACTCATCAAAAAAAAAAAACATGATAGACTTGTTAAGTGGTAATATAAAACTTTGTGTGTAGATATCCTGTAGGTAATTTTATGCCATATAATTGGTCATTTTATCAATGATATTTTTGTATTGAATAACATATTCATTCATTGGATCATTTGACCCTTTCTTGAATTTTTTAGTTTGCACATAAGATAATTTTTCACTAATTTTGATAGAGAAGTGAGCTAGAAATTGATTTACCAAAAGGTTAAATGATTTAATTTATTGGAGTGGAATATCATAAAATTATATCGAATCATAATATTTAAGGCTTCTTGGAAATATTTTGGTTAATATTTTATCATTGTATGCATAATCCAAGTATGCTACATGAAATTATCAAATGTGTTATTTTAGATCACCTTTACCTTCATAAAGTGGTATCTTAAGAGTTAAGAAGTCTATTAGTAGTGGGTAAGATTCTATCTCAAGTAACTAAGGATTTTGAAATAAATTATGGGAGTCCATTGAATGACTAGTTGTAGAGACACCTTGCTCTAATTACAATAACTTAACATATAGGGATATAATAATATGTTAAAGAGAGAGAGTGCATTAGGAAAGGTTGGTGGTGAACCATGTGTAGTAATTAAAGGAGATGTGTATGAGTCCTTTGTAGATATAGGCATATGAATATGTTTGAAACCATGTGATTCCCCATGCCTAGGGAAGATGGACATATATAATTGAAGGTGTTGATATAGGAATAAAAGAAATTAGAAATTGAAATACCTCAAGTATTGATAATTTTTTAAAGGCACATCTTGTTTTTGTGTTTGAGATGAAAAAATATTATCTTGATATGTAGTCTTAGATGCTAGGAGTAATTGATAACCATATCCATTTATTTGGGACATTGATGTAGTCCTTAATGAAAACTAGACAATTATACGACTTGCTCAGGATCTACCCCATTAAGCTCATTGGGATCAATTTTATTTTAGCCTTTCAGGATTATCTTAATTATCATGAATTGTTTCATTATCTATATTATCATGTTCATCATTAACATCATCTTCGATTTATACATAACTTTGAATAGGTACATCATCATATTGATAAAAAAAAATATCTATGTTAATAATTTTTAGAAAATATCAAAGGAATTTGAATATGTTCTATAGGGATTCCACTTAATCTATAAATTTATTAGATTAATAGAGTAGTTAACCTTATTAAGTGGTATGAAAATGTGTAAAATGAAAATGAAAATGGATGCAAATAGATAGGGTGTATTTGAATTTTAGGCTTTGAGATATATTGATCCTAGTTATAAAATAGTGAACAATACCCAAAGGGAAATAACTACTGAGGATTCCACTTTCTTGTAGTCACACTATCTTATCTCTATAGGGTATGTTGAGAGTTAATCTTCCCAAGGTTAACTTCTTACTATTTCATGGTACAAAAAAAATGGTCAAAAGGATGTGTATGGCTAAAAAGTAAAAACCTAAGCATTTTTCATATACTATGAGGTATGTGGAAACTAAAAAATTTATATAGTCTTGTATAATGGCTTGTGTAGTAGAGCAGTAACCCTCACACCACAACATAGGTAAAATTAAAGACCAATTTGCCTAGAACAAAAACTCCTAATAAGTTTTATAACTACCAGAACATAGTTTCTAAAAATAATTTATATAAAATATAGCAAAATATTAAAATTGAAAAAACAAAATTAGAGGCAAATATTTGTGTGCATAGTAAATTATGAAGATCAATTTGAAGCCCCTAAATCAAAGGAAAATCTTAAAAATAATGCTTCAATCAAATGATAGTGAAGGACTATTATGATTTCTCTTGTAATGTTTTTTAATGATCAATCATGGATTCTGATAATAGGTAAAACAAAAAATGAAACAGATAATCAATGCTAAAGAAATAAATTATATGGGTTTATCAATATGTTATTACAATCTTGATTGTAACTTAATAATATAGAAAATGATATTTTTCAAAAACACTAAGGAATAAATGTAAATTATCTTAGATTTGGACTTCCTAGTTGAATATTTCTGGATACCTAATAATGTAAAATCAACAAAAGGCAGGATTATGATTGTGACGTGACTCATAATTAGGAATACTAATCTAAACTATGCTTTTGGACAAGTCTACTCTATGTAGACAACAGTGCAAGCTGATAATGTTTATTGATTATGAACTTGTCCATGTTGACTATGTGACTAATGATTGATAGTAAAAATAGAGAAAGGAATAGCTATGATAGTGTAGGAATAAGGAACAAAATACAAAGATATTCTTGGATATGACCATGCACTCCTATGATGAAAACACAGACTGGCCACATCCATTGACTATAGACTTGTCTCACATTGACAATGATGAAAATTTGAACTATTATGCCTTCTTCACCAATGTCTACTTAGATTAGGATGAGATGCTATGATTCTGATATCTTTGTACATGGATCAGTTATTTATCTCCTCTTATTATTGGAAACCCTAGGGGTCTTCATTAGAGCTAGTAACCTTTAAAAATGATAAAGTGAGTGTAAGGGTTGGGTTGATCACAATCACCCCTTTAATAATTGATCATTGACTATGTATTCACATAATTCAAATAGGGAATCAAGCCAAGCATAGTTATCTTACCTAGAGTGATTGTTCAATTGTGATCATTGACTATATGTATGTTGCTATAAATATGGCTTTAGTATTTGAAAATGATAAATCTTGATTGTTGGTGTATATATTTACTACACATGTTATTCATCTTGCTTATGTGGTTAATAGTTATTTATTACTTCATTATGACATCATCATGATGTCATAATGTACATGTGAATTCATGGGGTCACATAGTGGGTGGATGGGGTTATCCATCCCACTATGTTCCCTTAGTGCTCTTTCCACCATAGTAGAGGAGCCCACCCACTCACCTTGTCTAGTTGAGTCATCATGCACTCAACTAGCCTATAAATGCCTATTCTCCCTTTGTATTGATCATCCAAAGCTAATGAGGAATGTTTATGAATTATTACTCTTTAAAATTTATCTCTCATCTATTCCATAGTGTTCTTGTGTGCATTTGATCTTGTTGAGAGGTCTTGGAGAAATCTGACATGGTTTCAAAGTTACACTCAATGGTTAGTTCACCTTTTATCAAATTTTTAGTGAGATTCCTTATTTTCTTTGGAATCTGAGCATTTTTTTACTTGGTTTGTGTTATAGTGTATAATATAAAAAATATATATATTTTTGAAATGATGCTTAAAAGGAATCCATTTTTCTATTTCAAGGAGAGAATTCTTGTTTGTCTCTACCTACTAAACATGAGATTCAACTTTTGATTCCATCTTCTCACCTTATTAACTAGCATACATTGGTAACCATTTTCAAGATCAAATCTCTAAGTTTTTTCATGTATCCATGTGAGTTTTTTGGGTTTTTATGATTAATCCACCCAAAACTCACCATACATTCTATAGGCATTTTTAGTTCTGATGGCATAAGGATTCTATGAGGAGAATGGGATTATTAGTTGGAGAATAAGAGTTTGTTTCTTTGCTTGATCAATGGATTTTCATGGCTATTATAACATGATTTTATGTCTCTTCATGAGATATTCATGTATCTATGAGATCATCATGAAGCTTTTGGATATTCTTCTACATGCATAATATCCATTTGGATGCATAGGCATTGACCAGATTTGGGCTCTACATAATGGTGACATAGAACTAATTTTTTTCTCTTTCGATGACACCACTTGGTGATTTAAAACCTAAGTTTATTCTCCTTTATAGAAGTGTAAACCTCTTTCTATACTTGTGCTTGCATCCTCCTTCAAAGTGAATTTCTTGTTTGACATGATCATATCTCCAATGGTGTCTCCTTGAAAGCTTAAAATAGAGGATATGGTGACCCATTGATGCCTATTTCATTAGTGACTTAATCTACTTTGACCATAATGGTGGTGTAATTATATTATTTTATAACTATAAACTTTCTCATGGTATCACTTTTACCTTTCTCTTTGTAAAGTTGCACTTAACCTAAGATCCTACCCAAATCATGCATGTTTTATTATTATTAAAATATCTTGATTTTGTTATTTTATCATCAAGTTTAATTTTATTCATCAATTTTTACATAAGGGTGCATATTCAGAGCAATTGAATTTTTGAATTTATCTTAGAGAGGTCTCTAGTTCAATATTTCTCACCTCCAACTTGTGACTAAATTTTTTCTTTTAGTCAAAATGCTTTTTGTTATTGTTAATTACCCTCAAAACAATATTATTTATGCATAAAATACATGTGGGTGAGTGGACAAGCTAATTAAATAATTAGTGTTGTCTTGAGGAGGTCCATCATTCTATGATGATTCCAATGAGTAGCTGGAAGGTTACCTTACCTTCTATTTAGTTTGGATTTTTAAAGTTTTAGTGCAAGTTTTATTAAATAGGCCTTATTTAAGGGAAAGTAATATTGTACTAATTTTTTATCAGTAGCTCAAAATTGAGCATCATATTCTTAAAAGTATATAATTTTTCATTTCCCATACATTTTTCATATTTGCATTGTAAAACTCATTAAAATATAAAATGTCATATTCAAGAGGGGTTACTTATGCTATGGTCCCTACTACCTTCTGCATTATACTTCATGCACCTACTACTCACACATGGATACATTTTTGGTTGAGTATAACATCCCCATTTTGAGCATGAATTATCCCTCACTCTAGCACTAATTTATCACTTGGAGGTATTCTCAATTGTGTCTAGCATCCCTTTCATGAATGTGTTTTAGGGATTCTTTGCAATTTGTATCTTGTACAATTTTACACTTCCTTGGTGTCTTCTCTCAGTCATGTAAACTCCACTTGAGAGATACATTTTGATGAATAAGTTTGATTCATCTCCAGTGATATTTCTTGGGAAAGATAATTATTCTTTGTGGCATGCTTGCATAGAAAACTTGCTCACACATAAGAATCATATTCCATTCCTATATAAATAAATTCTTGCACCCAGTGATCTTGTTAAATTTAATAAGTAGTCTAATACTTGTGACAATGTTTTTAAAACTTTATTACTTCATTTTTCCATGGATATTTATTGCCATGTGGAATATATAGAGTATCCATGCACTATTTGGAGCATCTAACAATCTCTTTTTGGGGATCCAATTGATACCTACATTACACCTCTTTTGCTTCCTATTATATCTTCTGAGACTATTATACTCTCTCCTACTATTTATTATGATGACATATGCATGGTGGAAAATTATATTCCTTATATCGAGCCCCTACTATGGGACATGATTTTTCTTGACCTCAGTTGTCCTATTATAGGTTCTACTTCCATCCCTATTTAGGTTGTTGCTCTTCCAAAGCCTTCACAGACTTGAATTTTGGAGGAATCTACTATTTATAGTATGAATACACACATTGAGAGAATATATGACTCATATGTTCCTATTTATATTCATATTGGAGATTTATGTGCTTCATCTATAGTATCTTCTTTAGTTTTTATGGTTGTTGAGCCTTAATCTCCTCTTCCCATGGACATTCTTTAAGTGAATGTTCCATGTCTATCTTATTCTCTAGTTACTATGTCCCCTTAATTGTATGCTTCTTAATTTCTATATTCTATTGTTAGGATTGTGATACTTGATTAGACTTTAGCACATTTGAGCATTAGTAGGGAGACATTTGATCATTTTCCATAAATCTACATTGTGATTCCTACTTGCATTCCACTTGAGTGGTAATTTTGTAGTTTGATAGCTCATGGTTTCTTTCTTCCAAAAATAAGAGATAAAATTTATTGTAGAGGAACATAATACAAAATTCTCCTTGTGTCATTCTAGACTTACTTTCTCTCTCTTCTTTGTGGAGGCACACATACTTCATATTTTATAGGATATTGGGGATCATCGCTATGTACTTGGAGTGTTGATTGATTCAACATCATCATCTAGGTGGTCTTATAGTTTATTCTTCTTATTTTATCTATTTTTTTTGGGGCGGAGAGTTTTTTTCATTGTGTTTTCTCCTTTTACTCCAATTCTTGAGAGTTGCATTATACTTGGGTACCTGATCAAGCCTAGTTTTCAAGACCCAATTCTACTACCCACTTAAGATACACTTAAGGGGGGTTGTTGGTGTAGATATTTACTACACATGTTATTCATATTCTTTATATGGTTAATATGTATTTATTAGGTCATTATGACATCATCATGATGTCATAATATACATGTGAGTGAATGGAGTCACACAGTGGGTGGATGGGGTCATATATCCCACTATGTTCCCTTAATTATATCTCCACCCATAATGGAGGAACCCACCCACTCACCTTATCTAGATGAGTAATCATGTAATCAACCAACCTATAAATGTGTGTTGTCTCTTCGTATTGATTATCCAAAGATAATGAGGAATGTTTATGAATTATTTCTCTTTGTACTTTCTCTCACATCTATTCCATAGTGTTCATGTGTGTATTCAATCTTATTAAAAGGTACTGTAGAAATCCAACATTGGCTTGATTTGAAATTATTTATACTTGTATTATGACTATTTCTTGTGAATGATCATAAATTTGGTAAGAATAGGGAATGTTTTATTAATGTTCATTAGTGTATAAGTGCTTAGTAGATAGTGTTAAGCTAGGAATAATGAATGTGATTTTATTTGTATTTATAGTGAAATCATTTTATAATTTCCTTTAAATGACCTTATGAAACATGCAAGAAGACTCAAAATAATATTTTAAATTTGGAAACTAAGCATTATTTGGTGTAGGGACAAGGCCACTCTAGGTTGATAGATATGTGATAGCAGATATGCGTAGAGCATCAGGGATAATTATCCTAAGTTTGAGGCAATATGAGAGTGATGTAACATGGATTTGATCATTAAATTGGATATTTTTATGGAGTGACAATGAATAGAGGGTCAAGCTCATATATAGATAAATGGATAGAACAATGGTGATTAATATTTATGTAGTTTGGTGTAAGTAGAATGGTTTAATAAGTGTCAATAAATAACACTTTCAATTGCATGTGACTAGATTTAGTGTCTACACTATGAAAGTGGATGCCTGGGGATTATCCTCTATATTAAATGTATATATAGATCCTAGATGGGTGTAATTGCTACATCTGAATAATGATGAAGTGCAAGTAAAAACTACATCTATATAATGATCCTAAATATGATTAATAACTAATTTCAATGTTGGTGGGTGTGGAGGAGGAGATACCATTGGATGAACAAGGTACTCATATCAAATTAATGAAACTATAATTACCCTATTGTATTTAATACACTTGACACATTGATGTACTATAGAAGTTATTGCATGAAGATTCTGAATCCAAGGGCATCCCAATAACATGTCAATGACTCCATTACTTGGTATATAAAGAATGAAGTAGTTATTATGGTGATCCCTACCTGAAGAGGTCAAAAAGTGTGTTCAAGGGTATCCTATGTATGTCCATTAAACCTTTTAATCACTCTTGAAGTATCTTGTGTATATACAATAGATTTGAGAAGTGTCATGGTATAAACATTTTCACTTGAACTATTATCAACTATCACATTGTGTATAGGGTGATCATTGATGTGAGATTGTATGAATAGTGAATATAAATTAGAGTCATCATCAATAATATTTTTATTATAAAATGTAATCATAGATACTATGGTAATATGCTCATAAGTGTGCCAATAATATTGTCAATTAGATGATTATATGTCTCAAGAAGAGCATATACATGGTACATATGGTGTACTCCAAAAGTATCTTTAGTTGATGTTTCTTCATGATTTTGAAATGGGTCATTAAATATTTTAAACTTATAGTTATCATTTCTTGGTGGTAAGACATCCTCTATGGATGTGCCTAATTTAATGGTGTTGTAATCAATAAGACATTGTATATTATGCCTTAACTTTAAACATCAGTTCATGGAGTGTCATCCACATTGGTGATAATAATAATAAATATCTTGATCATATATTCTAAGTATAGGTTATTAGTATTAACCACTAGTAATAGGGGGAGAGATAAAATATTGCACTGAATAAACTATAGTCACTTGGATCCTGCACTCATTCAATAAAATTAGTTGATCCAAAGGCAACAATGGGATCATCCCTAAGGTGTGGGACCTTGGCTCTTTGGGTATGAAACTCTGGAGAGGTCCAAATACCTCCTAAACTAAGATGCACTTGATTTAAGATTAGTTCTAGACCTAAACCTATGCTAAAGAGACCTATCTATAACTAGGACTAAGTGTCTTTCGTGGTAAAAAAGGGAGAAAGATGAAATAAAATATAAAAGGTGATGATCAAAAGTTTATGGATCTTATCCACTCACTCTAATAAAAAAAACAACTTTTAAAATACTATTTTTAGTTGCTCACTCTCATAAACATACAATAATAGAGGTATGATGAAGTAACCAGCTTGCATAAGGGATGTAGTGTCTACAATTTCCTTATAAATGAGCCAAAAAAGACTAATGTGCATCTATAATTGATCTCAAACTAAGAAAAAGAGACTAAAAACCATAAATTTAATTGAAATTTTGAAATACATAGAGATATAGTAAGAAAAGAGAGGAAAATTTAGTATTTTATTGATAATTCAAGGCCTAAGATAGCATTATAGGTCTCCAAAAGAGTATACTCTTATCATACCTTTGAAGAGGGATACAAATTAATAAATTTTCAGCCCCTTTTACAAGAAAAAGAATACAAGAGAGGAGAATAAGCATTACTAGGCTGCATAAATGCAAATGTTACATCCTAACTCTAGCCCATGCAAGAGAAAAACAAGTGGAAGTTAGGAGTAATCACCTCTCATCAATACACTAGGCCAGCTAAGTTGATTATTTCTCATATAATATGGGAATATGAGTAGATGATAAGGCTTAATTTTTTCCATATTTGTCCTTTAGAGTGCTTGAGTATGTATGAGTTGGTCAACTAGATACTCCACTATTTTTAAAAATCATGACCCTCCTTATGCTAAAGGCCTTAAATTTCCCCTCTCCACCTCTTGTGCATGTTAAATGTTTGACTTATGAAGGAATATTATAGCCTATTTGGAGTTATGGCTGACTTGGTTTAGTTCCTAGTCCATGGAGTGAGTTACACATCCTTAAGATCAATTTTCCAACTCTTAATGACCCTTGATCTCCACTCTTAAGTAGTTCTTGATAGGCCATAAGAGCACAATCAATTTGAAAATCAATTTTAAATCCACATGATGATCTTTAGGATAGGTATAGGAGTTGATGTATCACTCTAGTTTATCATGAGGACTCCTTGAGAGGTTTAAGAAACCTATATCTTCATACTTTAAAATCCCATTTTGTCTTCTTGTTCTTTTGGTAAACCTATAATAAGCTTATTATATTCCTTGTCCTCATATATCATAATGCCTTTAAATTGTAAAAAACATGCTAAATTTCCCTTGAAAAAAAGTTGAAGGTTTCCCACTTGAGACCATTAAACTTGCCTTTCATGCTTGATAGTCCTATTTTTCTCTCTCATTCTCTATGTAAACTGGGAATCAACTCCTTTGCAACCTCAACCTCTTAAATTTGTAGGCCTCATAGGTGATGTTCAAGATTTAGCCTCCTTAATTTATACACTTCTCTTTGCATAATTATCAAACATTTGTAAAATTCTTAAATCTTATTTAAAAGGATCATTTAGGTCTATAAGTGATTTCTTTTAGCTAAACCCTTCTATCATAACAACATGTCTTGAAGAACAAGATCTACAACCTGAAACTTAAAGGTATAAAGAGTTACTATCATGTTTTATCTCTCTATAAATATTGTAACCTCTATCTTCAAGTGGTCTTTAAACTTCAACAAGAGGTCATGAAACCTATCCAACTTTATCTGCTAGGTATTCAATTTGGAGTCTTCATAGTGAAATTGTGGATTAGCTTATGTTTTCTCAATATGACCTAAAAGCTAGCCATGATCTATTTCATAATCCTACTAGCATTGTTTGTAGCTTATGGGCTTGAGGAGACCCAATTTGAAGTTTAAATATTTTGAACTTTCCATAATAACTTTGAATAACTTGTTTGTAAACCCCACCATGGAGGCTTAGAAGACATAAGATTAATGTTGTAGGTCTCATATTCTTGAGCACATTAAGATATTTTCAAAAGCCTTATTTTAGGCCTAAAATTATAAGAGATTAGGATATATCCCTTGATACTCTAAAACCCCGTTGTCTGGTAAACATTATTTGATATGACTTACAACTTACATCTTGTGGAGAATCAACCATTTCTACCTGTAATTTCCTTATAGAGGCCTAGAAGAAATATGCCTTTCATACTTGAGTTCTTGAAGATAGTTGAAGGCCTATAGGTCACATGATCATGCTTTTTTAAACCCTATCATGAGGCCATGAATCATGTTAACATCTCTCACAACATTAAAATCATGGTCATATGCTATAAAAACCTCTATATTCCCTTAATTTTTTTTGTAGCTTCTTCACCCTAAAACTGTCATCTCCTTCTTTGCATAGGCCTATAAATTCCATGTTGTTTGAATTACTCTTAAGATAAACTATAAAATTTCAAGGATGTTACTCAAGGTATTCCTTTCCTTCATAACATATTTGGAATTTTCATGAACTTATTTGAGGGTTTACAATCTTGTTTGACCCTGTTAAAACCCCTAACATTATATTAACATGCCCAAAAACTCTTAAAGACATCATACAAACTTGTCATAGCATTATGCAATCAGTTATTAGGGAATTATATGGGAATGTAGGATTATACATGCATGTTATTTGAGAATTTGAAGCTAGTTACTTGGTCTGCATATGATCCAAAACTCAGAGGTTTTGGTTGAATGATAATTTAAGAACACAAAATAATATAATCATATAATGCTATCTCTAAGAAGAGATGTCTAATCCCATTCTCAGGTTACATCTATTTTTATACATAATTTGAAGGAATGTGGAGGATGTGGAAGGTCACCAATCTCGAGGGAGATGAATTGGTTTGACTTCCATGATTTACAACAACACATAATTTGAGAAATTACTATTTTTATAAACTTTCTATTTTTAGATGACACTATTAAAATTTAAATTATGGCCACTTAAATTAGGGTTTTTGGGTTCAAAAATCACTGAGCATAGCTTAATGCCATCTCATCACATTTTCCTCATTCTTAGCTTTCCAAAAGTTTGAACAGGGAGTTAAATAGAGATATAGTTCAAAAGTTATGGCTCCCAGAAGTTCTACCACCAATTGGGGTAGAACCATCACCCAAATTATCACCTGAAGTGTCACCCAAATTGTCACCTGAAGTGTTTCTTGGATCAACACACCTCATGTTTTTAAGCTTCATATATTTCTAGGCCTATAATTTATTGACAATATTATAAGATCTTGATATTTAGTGGCAATTATTCATAACTTGATTACAATCCCCCCACCAAACCTTGTATCAATCTTAGAAACCATGAAGCCTATTATATAGTCTTTAAAATATTGTTTTAAATGACCTTAGTCTTATAGTTTGATATCATCATTACTTTATTGAATTGAGAAACATGTCAAGAAGCTCCTCAAACCATGTTGTAGCCTTAAAACCATTAGATCCTTATTATTAAACATTAAAAATAATGCACATGTCTATGGTATTTTAATACAAACATGTCCCTATGAGGATCTTTGAAAAGTGTGAAACCTCTTTACTTATCTTGTAAACCTAAGGGTGGGTTATTTAAAGCTAGAAGACCATGTTTGCATTAAAATCACTATTATAAATACAAATAAATGTCTTGAAGTTGCTAAAACCTTGACCTAATTTACACATGATTCAAACATTGAGGATTGAATTCATGGAACATGTCCACATCCATCTCAATCATCCAAAACATTTTCACATGGTATAAAATATTCCATCAATCCCTTTAAAAACATTATGACTCTTTGGAACTAGAACTGCCATCCCTTTCTTTGCATAGGCTTGCAACCTCATTGGTCTTCTTTTACTTGCCTTAAAACTAATATTATAGGGGATTTATGTTCAAGGAGAGTTATTGGGCTTGTTTATGGCCCTTACCTATGATATAAACACTTTCAAACTCACTATAAACCTCATTCTTATGTTTGTAGGGTTGTAAAGGTTATCTCTAAACTTGAACCTCAATAAACCCTAAATTTGAATCTTATGGCCTAAAACTTGAAAATTATGATTATATGATCATATAGGGTCTTTAAATAACATATATATTCATATATCACCATGCATTTCATCTAAACAATCTCAAAAACATCAAAGATAGGTCTATGGGCTCTAGGGTTTTGATAGGGTTTATTATCAATCTATAATGGCCATTTGACATGGTTTTAAGTTATTCAATAAAGTTAAATGGATTAGTATGATGATAAATATACCTCCTAACCTCCTCCATAATCCACTCTTTTCCATGCAATAGGATAAATTAGTTCAAACCTTCAACAATACTCTCTTTTAGGCTATTTGCATGCAATTTTAAACTTATTAAGGATGATTCGTATCCTTGAATCTTTATTGTTGCATCTAAACACATAAATATGAACCTTCAATACCTCATACATGATATCTAATCACCATACTTACCCATGCAAATCCTAATTAGAGATGGCACATCCTTGAAAATTACTTGTATGTTCATGTAAGTGGGGTTTTAGGCTGATTTTTCCCTTTTGGTAGGTTTGTGAGTATGATTTTCATTTTGGAAGGCCTGTGTGGGATTCAATATGATGTGAATGAACCCAATGAGCATTTTTATGCTTTTATATCATCTTAAATCTTTTAAACTCCTAATAAAACCTTTTAAAAACATGTAATTTCATGAAAATTCTTGTGTTTGAGGGATTTTATGCCTAGTTCTACTTAAAACAACCATCAAGGAGGTTTAATACACCCCATAGGTGTTTGAATAAGGATGATAGATATTTTTTATTTCATGAAACCCCTCTAAACCCTCTGAACTTAAGCCATCAAGACCAAAACCTATAATTTTCTTAGATTGCAACCTCATGAAAGCTTTGTCTATAGCTTATTATCATGTGATTCCATCTGAAACTTATCATTTCTTCCATAAATGAGTCTTTTTTCTCACTGAGGGACCCACACAAGGATATGAGACCATAAAATTTCCAAAATATTGGTGTTTTATTCCATTGTATTCTAGTAAAACCTACAAAAAAGACTACAACTCCATGTCTTAAAGCTTTTGTCTTTAAAGAGATTTGAAATCATGATTTAGACTTGATATTGATGGCATGACTATAAAAACATATTCATCTATCCTTAACAACACTCTTGAAGCCATGAAAATTCCATGATAATTCTTGATATGGATAATGATTTGGCTAAGATTAGGTGCACTCCTCCACATTAAGAGAGTTGAATGTCACTAAAAAGCAATAATAGAGGGAAATAACTAGCTTAAACACCTTTTTGACTAGTTGTATGGATGTAAGAGGTTATTAATGAGTTTTCAAACATTAGAGTGACCTTATGAGACATTATAAATGTTTATCTACCTTTAGAATTCCTTCAATTAATGAAACATGACCCTTTGACCCTTTTATGGACCTATAAACACTTTTTATGACTTTTGATGTGTTCATGATCTCATTATGCCTCTTAATCTTCCTTTTCACATTATTATTCATTATAAATCACATTTTAGGACCCTTTTGTTATATTTATGACTATTTAAATGACCTATACTCACCTTTTGGAGGCATTCACCTATGCTTAGACCATAAAAAATTAGGTATAAACATTCTCACAAAGTTGATCTTATCTAGAAAGCTTTGAAGGCATTTTTTGTGACTCAGAAGTGAAAGAGCCAATATTGCTTCCACCCTCTTTAGATTAATTACTAGGCCATCCTAGGATACCACATGCCCCAAGATATTTCCTTCATGGATAGTGAAAACACACTTGTTTGGGTTTAAGGACACCCCAATTACTCTGTATCCATCAAATACTTTCCTCGAGTGATCCAAGTGATCACCTGCATTATTGGATAAAATAGTTAATTCATATAAGTAAAATAAGATCATGTATTTAATAATACCTATAAATTCCATATCCATGGACTTTATAAGGTTTTACTAGCATTGGTAAACCCAAATGGAATTTTCTTATAAGCATAAGTACCCCATTTTGTGGTAAAAACTATCTTATATTGGTCACATTCCTACATAAGAATCAAGTTATATCTTAAATAACTAGGGTTAATTTTAAGAGACCATACTAGAAAACCTATTGGAAATATTTGATGAATCCAAGTAAATTTGATTTTTAGTTATGCTAAAACCTCTATGGGGGATGGTGAATCTTTGATGATTCTGAAGGAGTGAAAACAAACAAATTCCTATTTTTTTGTAAAATCATTCAGTTGCACCAAAAGACATATGTCAAATAAAATCACCAAAAGCTAGTCTAAATAGATGAACCAAATGATGTGATGAATGGTTATGTTTAATTCCTATTTTATATAGTTGTGTTGTATGGTTGTATCAAATGGTTGTGTCACATAGTTGTGTTAAATGATTGAGCCAAATGATATGTGATGGCTAGTGTGCACCATATGTCAAGCATTAAATATTTGTGTCAAACAGTAGTCTAAGTGGATATTTTTGAATGGTGATGTTTTTATACATCCAATTATTAACACCTTGTGTTTTTAAATTATCAATCTTACTCAAATTACACTTAAATACATAATTTAGGCCAAAATCACTAAAAATGTGTTAAATGGTTCGAGCTTGTTGTATACAAGTGATGATTTAGGACAATGTATCCCTAAATGGGGAAATTAATTTTATGTTATTTATAATTGATCAATTCATTTTGAGTCAAAATGATTGTTTTTCCTTTTTATGCTCTGGATTACTCTTTTCTTATAATTCATTAGTACACGTCATGTACCTTTATTATTTTATGTCGACAACATCCTAAATAGGATAATGGTATGTATGCATCTAAAATCACCTTCTAATTACTTATAAGTCAAATTATGACCTAGTAATATGAATTTCTGACCATTTTGATTAATTATGAACCAATTTCCAAATAATTACACTAAAATTGATTAATTTGGTTTAAGTTAATTAACTCAAATCAAGAGCTTTAAGTGGATTTTCCATGGAGGCTATTGATTATTTAATTATTGGAAATTGATTCTCAATATATGTATCACCCAGTGACATGATCTATGGGGTGGCATCCTCAAGCCATAAGTGCAAAAAACATCAAGTTTATGGGAACCCATGCCTCATTAATGATCCTTCCTCCTAATTATATATGAGGGTATTTATAGATTTAATTACAAATATTAGATTAATTCATCGCCACACATATAAATCTTGAGATGGATGGTCATGGTTGATCCTAGCCCATTTGAAAAATATATAAATAAAAGGCCTTTGTAAACTTATAATGGACAATTATCTCCACAACATTTCTTTTTGTTGATCATTGTGTTTTATTTGCAAGATTCATTTGATAGGCATATTAGTGATTTCATATCATGAGCCTAGGTTATAAATATTGATATTGAGATGATGGATAACCTTGTCATCCATTGTTGATAAAGATAAGAACACTAGATCAAAAGGGAAATACATGCTTGGAGCTAATTTTAGATGGTGGAATTAATTGGGAAGGTAGTATGAATGTTTGATTTATTTCAATTGTTTCTTATTATCATTATCAAACCCCTCAAAATAGGTTATCTTAAGTTATCAATTCTTATGCATTCTTTTGTGATTTTTCATGACTAATGCTTGAATTGATCCTCTTTGTAATCCAACACTACATTTTGGCACACCTAATGGGACCATAACATCCATTCAAGTAAGAAAGACTTTGTGGAAAATTTACATTTTCATTTTAGTCATTAAAATGTTATTAAACATCATTTTTTATCTCTTTTCCCCATGTTTCTAACATTTTTTATGCACACACAGGTTACAAAGTGATTGTCGATGGTTCTTAGTGACTGATATTGGTTAGGTCCAACCATAGTCAGCTGGGTTGTAGGGAAAAATATGTTTATTTTTTTTTATTTTGAGCTTTATTAAAGTTTGTTTCTAACAATTTGAATTTCATAAGTCTTTGGTCTAAACATAATTTTGATCTAGAAGCTTAACTTCTGGAAATTTTATCCTAATAGGATTTTTGAAAAACATTTTCCATGCCTTCAAGTTCACAGGTGTAGTCATATAAAATGTCCAAATTGGTAGCTTGAGTGTGGCTTGTGACACCCAATCTATATGACCTTCTTGCATGCTTTCATTACCCTTACAAACACATTTTTTATTATAATTGATCATCTATAGACTTTTGAGACCTAATTCTAGCTTAGCCAGGCTCTGTTTCCCATGTTAATTCCATCCCCCCAGGTCTTGAGCCTATAGGATAGGCATGTTGGGGTTCAATTATAGTGATAGACCCTAGGGTGTCTTATTTTTAGTGATCCTATCCAATCACATTTTGATCCCAAATGACCATCTCCTTTTGATTCCTATTCTTCATTATGTTAGCCTAACAAAAATAAATTTGCCCCATGACTAATAGATCTCTATAAAATCCCACTCAAATTTCATTTATAAGGGGTTAGTAAAGATTACAAAGCAAATAAAACCATTTAGGCAAATTTCCCTATTCTTTATATAAAACCATCTAATATAGATATAAGCATAACCAAATCCTCACACCAATCCCTAGCCACCTCAATCACACTTAGTTTAGCATTTTTTCATTTATATTCACTATTGCATAAAACAAATTAAGTGGGAGAACTACATATGGATTGATCCCTCTTTGGAATATTGGTATATAGGTAACATGTCCACACAAGGGGTGTGGATACACATTTAGTGCATCTTACACACATTAACCCCACCCACCCTTTCTTTCTCAAATTTTATAAAATAAAAATGAAGTCTAGGGTTTGAAAATTAAATTAGCTCTACAAGGAGTTTCATAGACTTTCAATAGTTGAGATTTCATAAGTATACTCACACAGGGAAAATGAAAAAAATCTAGAAAACTCGAGTCTCTATGAGTAGTTTGGAAAACAATGATAGAAGAGGACAATAGTGTTCATATCCTTGCACAAAATGAGATATAGGCCCTAATTTATGACACTATCCAAATCCTACATAGCTAATATCAAACCCTGTAATAGACATTTCAATTTGTTTTAAGCTAAGTTACATTTCTCCTATTTCATTAGTATTTTTAGAAAGATATGAAAGTCAAATAAATTATACAAATTAGTACTGTAATTATTATTTATTGATTTATTTATTCTAGACCCTTAACTAAATTAGGAATAATACTCCAATATTCCTAAAATAGTTAAATCATTTGGTTAACCTGACTTACTTTGTTTGTGCATAGAAACCCGATAAACCCTATGGTAAATTCTTTGTTGATTTTTTCAATAATTTTTTTAATTTTTCTTGCATATTTTAAATTATAAATTCACATTAATTTTTAAACTTATATAGTAATTTAAAAAAAAAACCATTTTCTTTCAAACCCGAGTTGAATTTACTAAGTCCCTTTAAACCAAAATTTTTCTAATTTTTTACCTGCATGTTTAAACCAAAAATTCACATTAATTTTTAAAATTCTTTAGTAATTTTAAAAATATCATTTTTCAAAACCCTAGTTGAATATAATAAGTCCTATTGCTTTTGAGGTATCACCTTACATAATTATGAGATTCATATCCTTTTTTATGCATATTCTAGTTCATTATTTGGATTATATTTATTTAATCTGCTATTTCATTTTTCAAGTTATTTTCCTTATTATATGCAGTGTCGTGTTTAAAAAGACGAGCTCCACAGAGCTTGTGTTATGCAGCGAGTGAAGCTGTGAAAGTGTGTGTGTTGAACAGTGAGTGAAGCTGTCAAAGTGTCTGAAGATCAGGCTGATTGTTGGCAAATCTAGACCAATGTGGAAAAAGAAGTATGAAAACATGAAATGAGTCAAGTCATTCTTACCTAAATTTAGTGAAACACATGTTTCACAAGGAGCATATACCCCTAAATGATAATCTCTTTGAATCTCTTCCTTTGAGACAAAGGATAATACTTAGTATCAACCCTCCTAAATTCTCCCAAATTTATTCAACTCGACCATTTACCATGGAAAAATAACTAACTCAACTTCCTGCTATAGATCCTACACATACATATTACACTAATTTCTATGAGAATAATTTTGACAATGAGTAGTATGAGAATAACAATGATGATATAAACACTGATGTTCATGACCCACCACATCAGGTTCTTGATCCACTTCTACCTATTGTTTATAATGATGTTGTCCTCAAAAAATACTTGATTCTATAAAGTTTTAGAGAAAGACTTAGGGAATAACCCCAAGATCATACTCTTATCTTACAATCTATCATGGAAATTAAAAAGGTTAAGAAAGTTGATTCTTCCATTCCTTCAGATCAACTAGTTAAAAATGACACTACGGGGGCAACTATGTCTCAAAACCCCCCTATATTAGCCTAACCTTCCTATGAGGCACCACTAGTCATAACTAGTACATCTTTTTCTCCTGATGTGGCTGCCCTTGTGCAAGAGATAAAATATATTCAATCCAAGGTGTTATATCTTGAGCAAGGTGCCTCTAGACCTACACAGGTCTTAGATTCTTTTGCTCTACTTCATACACCATTGGCACATCAAATTGCTTATACACCCTTGCCCCCAGGTTTTGTTTAACCCAAGCTCAATCTATATGATGGCAAGGGTGATCTAAAGACACACTTGAGAGTTTTTCATGTAGCATGCTTGGACTATGTGCCAAATCACTAGCTACTAATCAAGTTATTTCCATAGAGGCTAAAGGATCATGCTTTACAATGGTTCTATAGTCTACCAGATTAGTCAATCAATTGATACAATCCTTTAGCTGACATGTTCCTAGCTCATTTTAACATTAGCATTAGTGATAAGGTTTCCCATGTCTAAGTTGCACAACAAAAACAAAGGTCAAATGAGCATCTCAAAGATTATGTTCTTCGATATAAGACTATCTTGGATAATATAACTATCCCCATGGCTAATCAAGAGTTACAAGATCTCTTCAAGCAGAGTCTTCTACCAACTTTTCATGAATCAATAATGTTCAAAATATTCTCTTCCTTCACTAAGTTATGTCATACACTAAAGGAAAGGGAAGTCAAACTAATTTCAATGGGCAAACTCAAGTACATGAGCATATCCAAAACAACAAATAAGAGTAATAGTAAAGTCCCATATAAATTAAAAGTTAATGATAACAAAATTCAAAATCAACTAATAGTTAATGTGGCTTCAGAGCCCCCTCAGTAAGTGGTTTTATCTTGTGTCTCCTTGGCAAATCTTTTCCAATCGAATAATATCTCTAGCTAGAGTTTTACAACTATTTTTGGAATGTAATATCATATCTCTAGGAAGTTGATCCAACAAAGCCTCTTTCATAGGGATATGATCAAAATGAACATTAAAATTTTCATAGGGAACTAAGCCATATAACAAATAGATGCATCAATTTGAAACACAAGATACAAGACTTGATAGATGGCAACATTATTGATCTTGGCACTCTAGTTGAGCCTCTTAAGGTAAAGCAAACACAAGATAAAGCTTTGAAAATCTTCTCAAATCCTTTCCCTTAGAATTCTAAACAAGAGATAGGGGATACATCAGATGTCTACCATGTATACCATGCACATCCTCCACTAGTTACATATCAGGCACCTTCAATTGAGACACATCCTTTGAACAACATGATTGGCACATATAATTCTAGAGTTATAGCTAAACCTTCCATCTCATTCTTAGAGTAGGAGATATTTGAGGATGATTCAGATTACCATGTAATCTTTATCAGATCCTGCATTAATTATCATCTGATTTATAGTGTTCTCATAGACAATGGATCTAGTGTGAACATGTGCACTATGACATTACTGCAACATTTAGGATATTCAAAGTAGGATACTACCTTAAAAAACATAGTTATTAGTAGATTCAATGGGCACATACATAGTTTATTGGGTGAGATTGTACTTCCTTTACAATTTGGTCCAACACATGTGGCCACACCATTTACTATATTTCCTAGTGTAGGAGTTTTTGATATGTTGCTTGGCTGATCATGGATTTTGAAAATTTGAACAATACCTTCTATAGTTCATAGATGTTTGAAATTCATTGATTATAATCAAGTTGTTATAGTTGTTGGAATTTCATATGAGTTACCACTCCCCACTTTAGATCCATCTCCTACTTTATAATCACCAGTTTCAACTTCTCCACTAGTTACAATTCTTTCCCTAGTTTAGATTCAGCCACAATCAAGGCCTTCCTTGCCAACACAAAGAGTTCATACACTTAGATGGAGGCCTCTTTTATAGAAACCATAGTTTTAGGACTCTAAATAGTTTCTAGCTATAGTATTCACACCTAGGGTAACATCATTGAGGTCTTATGCCTCTACACATAGAGCACATGTTTAGAGAACTTCTCCTACCACCAAATGGGTCCCTAAGAGACCCAAATTTACATCTATTTATTAGAGTTATAGGGGGACCCCAAATTTGGTTTCCACTATAGATATTTTAGAGCATTTACAACATACACAAATTTTAGAGCCATAGTCTCAACCCTTCCATCATCCTTTATGATCATGCATGATCTCTCTCCTTGATACAAGACACCATGATAGGGAGTCTTCCATGAGACTCATTATTTAGCATCATTTCTTCTCAGTATTTACTATACATAGTCTCCTAATACTTGATTACACATAGATTATTTTAAAATCCAAAAATAATACAAAATTCCATAAACATTCAAATAAACCAAAAACATTTCAATTGTATGCATTATCCATGATTTAGATTTCTACTACCATGTTAGACTTATATTTTTCTATTCAATGATATTGTATATCAATTTATCTAAATTACAATGCTTCACTTGATCTTTTTTGAGTATGTGTAGTGACATCTAAATCTTTGATTTCAATTGTATTCCTTTTGTAAAGAGTTTGTTAATACAAGTTTTCAGGGTGGTTTCTTGTATCTCTTGTTCTTGCTATTATCTCATTCTAGTTACTTGTCTATCTGACTTAATTCCACATTTATTGCTTTCACAAGTGTAATCTATTATTGGTTGATCCCCAACAAGTGGTATCAGAGCTCAGGTTCACTAACAGGTGGTTCAGATCTGTGTAGTGTGTATTGATTACAGGTTCTCACAGAGGTTTCTGCAGGGATTTTTGTTTGAGTGGGAGAAGCAATGGCAGATGAAAGTAAACTGAGAATGGAAAAGTTCAATGGCAAAAATTACCAACATTGAAGAATGCAGATAGAGGATTATCTGTATCAGAAAGATCTCTACTTACCATTAGGTGGGGTTGCAAAGAAGCCCAAAGACATGGAGGATGAAGAATGGGAAGTTCTTGACAGAAAGGCTCTGGGGTCTATAAGACTGAGTCTAGCATCCACTGTGATATCTAATTTATCACAGGCAAAGTCTACGGTAGAGTTGATGACTACGTTAGCAAATTTGTATGAAAAACCCTCAGCTTCTAATAAGGTATATCTTATGAAGCAGTTATTTAATTTGCATATGAATGAAGGTGGATCTGTTTCTACTCATCTAAATGATTTCAATGGAATTGTGAATCAATTAAGTTCAGTCAATATAGTGTTTGATGATGAAATAAAAGCTCTTATAATATTATGTTTTTTGCCTGAAAGCTGGCATGGCTTAGTAATGGTAGTAAGTAATACTGCATCTGCATCAAATATTTTGAAAGTAGAGGATGTTGTTAGTGTTATCTTGAATGAGGAAATTCACAGGAAAAGCACAGAAGAGACATCTGGGAACACTTTAAGTTTTGAGAGCAGGGGGAGGCAGAAAGAGAAGAGCAAGAAAGGCAGATCAAGATCCAAATCTAAGGGGAAAGGCAGATCTAAATGGCCACAATACTGGAATTGTGGAAAGATGGGGCACATAAGCAGAGATTACTGGTCAAAGCCTAAGGAGGACAATCAACACGAAGGAAAGGAAGAAGCCAAGGTTACAGGTATTGCACAAGATGCTTTAATTTTCTCTCTGCATAATAATATAGAATCTTGGGTGTTAGATTCTGGTGCATCTTTTCATGCTACCCCTAACAGGGAATATTTTAGTGAATATATCCATGGAGACTTTGGAATAGTGTATCTAGGGGATGATGAGCCCTGTAAAATAATTGGCAAAGGTAAAGTGCAGCTGAAGATGCAGAATAGCAACACATGGGTGTTGAGAGATGTGATGCATGTTCCTAGCTTGAAGAGAAATTTGATTTCTGCAGGAAAGTTAGGAGATGAGGGTTGTACAGTAACTCTCACAACAGAATCTTGGAAGGTGACCAAGGGTGCACTTGTTATGGCCAGAGGTAAGAGAGAAGGTACTCTCTATTTGTGTAATTGTGTTACTAACAAATCTCCTTCTGTATTATCTACTTTAGATGTGGATGCTAAATTGTGGCACTCAAGGCTTGGCCACATGAGTGAGAAGGGGATGTCAATTCTTAAGTCCAAAGGTATGCTTTCAGATTTAAAAGGCATAGATCTAGAGTTTTGTGAGCACTGTGTATTTGGAAAATAGAAAAGGGTTAGTTTTCTCAAGACTGGGTCTACTAAGAAGAGGCATAAGTTGTAGCTTGTTCACATAGACGTGTGGGGACCGGATCAAGTTGCTTCCATTAGAGGATCACAGTACTATGTATCTTTCATAGATGATGCTACAAGGAAGGTATGGATCTATTGTATTAGAAGAAAATCTGATGTATTTGAGACTTTTAAGATTTGGAAAGCCATGGTTGAGAATGAAATAGGTAAAATATTAAAGTGCCTGAGATCTGACAATGGCGGTGAGTTCTACAGTTATAAGTTTAGAGATTATTGTTATATGCATGGAATCCGCAAGCAAAGGATGGTTCCAAGGACACCTCAGCATAATAGAATTGTTGAAAGGATGAACAGGATAATAATGGAGCGTGTAAGATGTATGAGAATGCATGCCGGTTTGCCCTTACAATTTTGGGCACAAGCTATTGACACTGCAGTATACCTGATTAACAGAGGACCCTCTACAGCTCTGGATGGTGGTATTCCAGAAGAGGCATGGACAAGTAAAAAGGTAGATCTCTCATATCTCAAAGTTTTTGGTTGTGAAGCCTTTGTGCACATAGATAAAGAAAATAGAAAGAAGATTGATGCTAAGTCTATGAGGTGCACATTTATTGGCTATGGCTCAGATGATTTTGGTTACAGATTGTGGAATCTAGAAACTAACAAGGTAATTAGGAGCTGTGATGTTGTTTTCAACAAAACAGTGATGTATTGTGATCAGCTAAGGAAGCTGAATCAATCTGAGCAGAGCAATGGTGAATTGGATGAGGTGAAGGTCTAATATGAGCTCACAGGAAAAATAAATAATCACTTGCAGGAAAAAATAGAGACTGATGTCAGTAGGTTAGGAACTGGCGTTGGTAGTACAGAAACCAGTGTCGGTTGTATAAAGACCGACGTCAATAAGACAGACACCGAGGTCGGTCAGACAGAACCAGCATCGGCCAGTAACAGCTCTGGAGGTGACCGAGGTCGGTCACTGTCAGAGAATTTGGGTGGACAGCGTGTTGTGAATGAGTCTCAGACACCCATCAGGAGGTCAGAAAGGGTGAGTAAGCCTCCAATTAGATATTCTCCTTCTTTATTTTATTTAGTGCTAACTGATGGTGGAGAACCAGAGAGTTTTGAAAAAGCAATACAAGTGGAGTCCAAGAGTCAGTGGGAGCGTGGCATGGTTGAGGAGATGGAGTCCTTAAGAGAGAACCAAACATGGGATTTGGTTGAATTGCCAGTAGGTAAGAGGACACTGAAGAACAGATGGACCTATAGGTTGAAAGAAGGTGAGAATGGACAGATGAGATATAAGGCCAGATTGGTAGTAAAAGGATTTGCACAAAAGCTAGGCATTGACTTTGGTGTGATTTTTTCTCCTGTTGTTAAAATGACTTCTATAAGGGTTGTATTGTCTTTGGTTGCTTTTGAGGATTTGCATCTTGAGTAGCTAGATGTTAAGACAACATTTCTTCATGGAGATTTGGATGAGGAAATTTATATGGAACAACCGGAATGATTTGAGGTCAAGGGTAAGGAGAAGTTTGTGTGCAGATTGAAGAAAAGCTTGTATGGCCTCAAGCAAGCTCCTAGGCAATGGTATTTAAAATTTGACAGGTTTATGACTGAGCATGGCTACAGTAGGTGTCAATCTGACCATTGTGTGTATTTCAAGAGATTTGATAATGGTAGATATATTATTCTATTGTTGTATGTAGATGATATGCTGGTTGCAGGATCACACATGCATGATATCTCTGAGCTTAAGGTAAAATTAGCTCAAACGTTGGCTATGAAGGATTTGGGAGCAGCAAAGAAAATCCTTGGCATGAGCATTAAGAGAGACAGGAAAAATCACAGGTTGATATTGTCTCAAGAAGATTATGTGGACAAGGTGTTGAAATGGTTCAATATGTAGGATGCTAAACTGGTAAGCACACCTTTGGCTGGACATTTTAAGCTAAATAAAGAACAATGTCCTAATTCATATGATGAGGTAGAGTACATGAGTAAGGTTCCATATTATTCTACAGTAGGGAGTTTGATGTATGCAATGGTGTGTACTAGACTGGATATTGCCCAAGCAGTGGGAGTTGTAAGTAAGTATATGGCCAATCCAGGTAAGGAACATTGGAAAGCAGTTCAGTGGATCCTTAGATATTTGAGAGGAACTAGCAGTAGGCACTTGTGCTATGGAGGTTCAGATATGGCAGGTGATTTGGATGGTAGGAGGAGCACTACAGGTTATGTTTTCACTCTAGGTGGAACGGTGGTTAGCTGGATATCTAAGTTGCAGAAGGTTGTTGCCTTGTCAACTACAGAAGCAGAGTATATTGCAGCCACAGAGGCTAGTAAAGAGATGATATGGATGACACGGTTCATGGATGAGCTTGGTAGGGAGCATGAGAGTTGCAGATTGTATAGTGACAGTCAGAGTGCAATCCATTTGGCTAAGAATTCAGCCTTTCATTCAAGAACAAAGCACATACAGCTAAGGTACCATTTCATACGACAGGTATTGGAAGATGGTGAGTTGAAGATGGAGAAGATCCATACGAATAGGAATCCTACTGATATGTTAACCAAGCCAGTTAAAAATGAGAAGTTGAATCTTCATTCAACTTCTGTTGGTCTTCATGATTGAGCTAAAGATGGAGGAGCTAGAAGATATTGCTGTATAGGTACTAGTGCAGCTGTTTATCTCCAAGTGGGAGATTGTTAGGGTGTGGAGCTAAAAGCTTCACCAAGGAGCACACTTTAATAGGTTCGGGTCTACACAGACACCGGTGTCGGTCAGGAGCGATCGACGTCAATCAGTTGCAGTTGCAGAGGCGCCGGTGTCGGCAGTGGGTCAGCCGACGGTGGTCACAGGCAAGCAGTAGGAACTGGCATCGGTTACCTGTGCGTCTAGAAAGCTATTTTCAAGGACAGAAGTGAGTGTTTGCATGATGAGTGTAAGTTTTAGTCTTAAGCTCGCATCTCTATTATTAGTAATATTATATTTAGAGCCCTTGTTCAAGAGGCTTAACTGTTTGTTGTAAGTGCATGCTCAAGTCTCCTAATTCTATATGTAGAATTAGATCTTCTTAACTTTGTGTGGATTATTGTAGTAATTCATTGAATTGGTATGTTGAAGAATAGTACAGAATTGAATCAATCCAGGCTTGTTGGAGTTGATTGTTCTTGAGAGAGAGAGCTCTTGAGGAATAGAGATCTAGTGAGAGATCTATACATCTAGGAGAGGTGTGGAAGAAAGAAGTTTCTTCAATTGTATTCCTTTTGTAAAGAGTTTGTTAATACAAGTTTTCAGGGTGGTTTCTTGTATCTCTTGTTATTGCTATTATCTCATTCTAGTTACTTGTCTATCTGATTTAATTCTGCGTTTATTGCTTTCACAAGTGTAATCTATTGTTGGTTGATCCGCAACACTTAGTTCTACATTTAAGTCACACATCGATATATCTACCCACTGGGGGCATCTTGTACATGGCTATACCGTCTAGGTTATGTCATTCCTACACCACAAACTCTATCTATCATGTTGATGTATATAACTTATTAGTTTACATAGATTATTTTATCAATACTCACTAGTATATAGAACTTGTGTATTTCTTAGCATATACTTAGTCTTGTACTACATGTTTTGCATATGTTCACTTCTTGATTTGATAAGTTAGATGCGATTATATTTCAAACATATTACATACCTTATTTTCTTGTTTTGTGTAGCTACATATGATGGCATTTTTTAGTTCCTATTTTGTCTCTTGTATGTACCTCAGGATATTTGCTAATGTCCTTTTCTTTTATTCTTGTATGTGACTTAGGAAATTTAATAATGTCATTTACCTATACTCTTCTATGTGATTTTGGCCCTCATATCAACCTTGCTTGTTTTCAAATGTATGCGTATGTGGCATTTGAACATGCCTTATATACCTACTTTCTAGTTTGAGTGGCATGTTCCCATGCCCCTTGTTTCCTAATCCCTTGGACACTCTTATATGCTTCTTACCTTGTGTGCTTCTTACTTGTTTACTTCTCAATGTTTTAAATACCATGATCCACATCATGCATTTTCTTTCTATCTTGGATGCCATGATGTATATCATGTTTCATCCCTCCTTGACAACTAGAAACTAACATTTCTAGTTTTAATTAAAAAAATTGCACATGCTATTACATTGTTATATCTATCTAGGCATACCCCTATTGATCTAAAAATATCCAATACAAGATATGTTATATCTTGAGACATATTTTTTGATGATCATAGCTATATCATGTATTTCACAACATAACACACTTGCAGGGCTCTTTCTTCTGAGGGTAGTCATTACAGGGTCTTCATTCCTACCCTAAAAAGAAAATGAAAAAAACAAGGGTTTTTTCATAGAGATTAGAGCTCCTATTGATCTAAAAATTAGTTTTCAAAACACTCAAGAAGTAATTAGAGGTCAAACCAAGTAAAATAGACCAAAAAAATAGAGATGATTACAGAATAATTATCAAATTTAATAAAGGATAGTAGTTCCAGACATGGATAATAACACTAGATAATAGGGTGTCTTGTTTTTGGTACTCTTATCCAAATAACAAAAAACCTAGATTTTCTAAAAATAGGTAAAAATGTAAGCTCAGCTAAAATTTTATCACATATAGATTAGATCAGATTCAATAGTTTCATTATAGTTTTTCTCATAGAATATAGATATAGGGGGCATCATGCACAGTATGATGGCCCTCACTTTTAGTTTTATATTGGGAAGTTGGTATAACTTCTAGATTAAAACTTGTTACAAACATAGATGATTGGGGGAAATGTGCACGACACATTTGACTTCTTTTCTTTCTGATTTTATTGTATTACCCAAGCATTTTCAGTAGTTACATGCTTTATTTCACCTGTAGGTGGTTGGCATCATTTTAGAGTGGATTTCATATAGGCCTAACCTTCACATTCTTGAGTAGCTTCCACATAAGTTTAGTTTCTATTTTTGGAGTGGATTTCATACAAGCCTAATCTCTTCCTTTTAGAGTGGCCAAGATTGGCCTAGTTTCTAATGTACATTCAGTTATCCATGCCACATTATCATATTATAGAGCATTCATGGGCTTCAAGAGCCATCTCATATGACACACATTCATATTGGTATCATTTTATAGTTTCACTTAGTAGAAATGATGGAGCCAAAGGTCTAGCTAGCCTTTGCATTCTTGAACCACCTACTCAGAAAGATTAGACACATAGTCCAAACATCGATTAACACATGCATGATTAAAGAGCTTAACTTAGTAGGTGATGATGGAGTCAAAGGGATAGCCTTTTCATTCTTAAGCCACACTCAAGGAATTGATCACTCAGCTCCATTTGTGATATTACTCTTGGTATAACACATATCTAACATCACTCAACAACATAAAAAGTTTTGTATTGGTTCATGTACTTGATGAAGTGTATTAATTCTTTTCTCTTCCTCTCTCTCTTACCCAAATTTTATACATTCTTATTTTAGATATAGTGTATCTAGTAAGAACATAACTACTCTTTGTTTTCTCTTGCAAATTTATACTTCACAATGTGATCTCTCTACGCACACTTAGCATCATACAACTTCATGGGATTTACCCTCATATGGAAGTTTAGGTATGATTTCTACTTTCCTTTATCATAGTATTTTGCTTTGTTACATCACTAGAATAAGGGGGGGGGCAAATGTAGTCATATAAAATGTCTAAATTGGTAGCTTGAGAGTGGCTTGTGACACCTAATCCATATGACCTTCTTGCATGTTATCATGACCCTTCTAGACACCTTTTTGATTATAATCGATCATCAATAGACTTTTGAGACCTGATTTTGGCTCAGTTAGACTCTATTTCCCATGCTAATTCCATACCCCTAGGTTCTAATCTTGTAGGATAGGTGTGTTAGGGTTATACTATAGCACTGAACCCTAGGGTGTCCCATTTTTAATGCTCCTATCCAATCACATTTTGAGCCCAAATGATCATTTCCTTCTAATTCCTATTATTCATTATTTCAACCTAGTATGAATATATTTAAACCATGACCAATAGATATTTATTAAAGTCCATTTAGATTTAATTTAGAAGTGGTTGGTAAAGATTACAAAGCAAGCAAGAATATAAGAAAAGCCATTGAGGTAGATTTCCCTATTCTCTATATACATCTATCCAATATAGATAAAAGCATATCCAAATCCTCACACCAATCCCTAGCCACCTCAAGCACACTTAGTTTAGAATTTTTTCATTTTCATTCACTATTGCATAAAGTAAATTAAGTGGGAGAACTACATATGGCTTGATCCCTCTTTAGAGTATTAGTATGTAGGCAACGTTCCCACATAAGGGGTGTGGATACACGTTCAGTGCATCTTATACACACTAACCCCCTTTTCTTTCTCAAGTTTTATCAAAGCACAATGAATTCTAGGGTTTGAAGATTAAATCAGATCTACAAGGAGCTCCATAGACTTTTAGAAGTTAAGATTTCACATGCAGACGCATATAGGGGTAATGAACAAAACCTCAAAAACTCAGGTCTTTATAAGCAGTTTGGATAATAGTAGCAAAAGAGGAAAATAAAATCCAACCTTAGGTTGTCCTATTTTGGTAGTCTTATCCTTTCATGAAATAAAACCTAGGACCTAATTTACAACACTATCCCAGTCTTGCATAGCTAATATCAGACCCTACAATAGCCATTTTAATTCATTTTAAGCTAAGTTACATTTATCCTCTTTCATTACTATTTTTAAAAAGGAATGAAAGTCAAATAAATTATAAAAAGTAGTAATATAATTATTATAATATTATTTACTAATTTATTTATTCTAGACCCTTAACTAAATTAGGAATAATACTCCAATATTCCCATAATAGTTAAATCAATAGGTGACTGTTGACAATTGTTTTCAACTAGCCATGGTTGGGTTTTGACTGGCCATGGTTAGCTAAGCTTCGACTAATGATGATTTTATAGGAATTAGCACTGATCAATAGGAACCAATGTCAGTTTTTATGTTTTCAAAAAACATAGACCTGACAACATGTTTTCCAAAGTTACTTGTCTCAAAGAAAAAAGTGCTTCAAAGCTAAACAAGTCTATCTAAGTTTTTATGCAGGACCAATATGGAAAATGATCAATTTGATCTTAATTAAGTCTTTTTAACCTCCTTTTGGTGATTAAAAATAATTAGGAATCTTTCCATTTGGTTTAAAAGGAAAAATTGCTTATTTTATTTGAATTTTTTGTGGTTGTTTTTAAAAAAAAATTGGAACTCAAGGCCAAAGGGCCAAATAACATCACCAAAAACTTCAATTCAGTGCTTAAAACCAAACTCACTTCAATTTTTTTTTTTATAAGTCATCTATCATTTGTTTTGTTAAATCATTTGAGCAAATGGAATTTGTGTGTGTATGCTCTTCCCCCCATCACTTATAGGGAATTCGGGTAATCAAAAGTGTCATTTTCATTACAAATTGTGCCTTTGTCCAAGGTGTAAAAAGGAAGATGTCTAAGCTCTCCCTAAAACCTGCATGGTTTAGGTGATCTAAAAACAACTTGTAAAGCCTTTTTACTTAGTATTTTTATTTCATGCATTTTTGACTTGTGAGGGGGACTTTATTACCTCCCACAGATTCTATAGGGAAGTTTTGAACTAGGGATTCATCTCCCAACATAGTCTTCAACCCCTTTCCATGGGGGGTATATAAATTAAGATTGCCCCACTGGGATGATGGTTTGAGTGGTTAAACCATCTTTGTTAGTGGCAAACTGGCTTGAAATATATGATCATTTTTGACATTACACTACACTGAGTAAGTGATAGATGTAGTGGTTATCAAAAGGATAATACCTTTTCACAACAAACCATTTGAAATGGATCCAATTGACATGTTGCTTCTCTTATGTGCAAACATGAAAGTTTTTACACATGGGATCAATCTTAATAGTCATAAACTTGTAAGTTTTAGTCAACCCCACTTTGCCACACTTTAATAAGATGTAGGATGATTGATTAATTGTATTTGTCTTTTTGTCTTAGATTACTTGGTCCTTGATTTGAGTCAAAACTTGATTTTAAACACATCTCAATAACCAAACACATTATCCATAATTTCTTGTAGAGGGATGAATTATGTTTTCCAAGTAAAAATCAATCTTTTCCTTGTTCAAATTTGTCATCTTAAACATTGTGTCATATCATCTAATTGGCAAATTTATGCTGCCCATTTGATTCTAGACCAATTTCCAATTTTTTTAAGTCCTTCCTTGATAGTTCAAATTCAAAATTGCACTTTTCTAAGTTTATAAGGTTGATGTGTTAAATTGGGTTTGCCATTTGCACTTGACTTGAGAGAACTTGGGTTCTATTTCCAATTTGGATTGAAGGCATTTTATAGACTCATTATCATTTTCATCATTGGTGGACTTAAGTCATCTTGTGTATTAATTATGATTTGAGTCCTAAAACATATTTTATACTACCATTCCTATTACCATGTGGTGGCGTTGTGCTACCCATTTGGCTCTAGTTTTATACTTAGGAATTCTTACATGTTTCCACATCATGAGTTTCTTGGTTTGTATTGTCTCCTTCCTAATCTGAAGGGCTTTTTTTTAGTTTTATATAGCAACTCATTGAAGTTGAACTAGATTTTATGATATTAATGTATCACAAAAATATAGGCTTTGGTGTACTAGTTTTCACCTTGGATTTTTGAGTTATCATACCCTCTTCAAATTCATATGATTTCAAATTTACCCAAGGTTTAATAAATTAATGAACATCATTATTATAATTATGTGTGGTTCCATGCCACCCTCCTTTTTTCATCTCTTTTTTGATTTAGTCATTTGTTTGGAAGAAATATCAAAGCATACACCTTATTTAAACTTTTGTAAAACATAGTCCAAATATTGGTAAATGTAGAGAACAAAAAAATTTAGACATGACACTAAGGTACACTTTTAATGGGGTCTCTTTTGGCCTTAGTTATGAGGTAGATCATTTTTATGGAAGACATGAATATTCCATCTTGTTTAAGGATGCCACCCTCTTTAAGCCTATTTATTGGAAACCAATCCAGTCCACACTAATTTTTGTACGTTATCCTCATCCTTCCCCTTTGATTTACATGCCATACTTGAAGGTTACTATTTTAAGATATCCTCATTCAATTTATGCATCACACTCAAAGTTTACCATTCTAGGTTATCCCCCTTCAACTTGTGCGAGTGATCAAGATCTATAACGTGCAAAGGTTACCATTTTAGGCTATTTTCCTTTATCTTATGTGAGTAATCTAGCTCTGTAGTGCATGAAGGTTACCATTTTAGGACCTCCTCCTTTGGTTTACATAAGCATCTAAACTATGTAATGTCTACCATTCTAAGCCCATCACATGTATCTACTGAACCTATTGTTGAATAACCTTCATTTGATAAACCTAATTTTATTGATCCCTTCTTCAATAGTCTAATTTTTGGAGATCCCTTTATTTAAACACCAACCATTATTCCTATTAAACCAATTAATCCCCACTTTAGAAATTTTATGTTGATCTTTAAGCCTTAAAAAGAACCATTACCTCTTCAAGAGTCATCTTATGAGGGCCAAAATGTATTAAGGTTGATATTTTGCAAATAATTGTGGACCAAAACCATGATGTTATTTTTGAAACACCCATTTATGATGAGTCAACTTGTGATGAATCACTTATTCATATTTTACCTATTTTTAAAGTGCCTTATCTCCTTGACAAGCCAATCTCTTTTGAGTTATCTTTTGATCCTTTCTCACTAGTTGAGGAGTCTCCTTTTGGTAGGCAATATTCTATTAAGTTATCCCTCGAGTGGTACCCTCTCTTAGAGGGTCTTCACTTAGATGTGCCAATCTATGTTGAACCCTTCCTAAATGAATCACTTTTTATTGATCCCATTATGCCATCACATGCCATTAGTTATTTGATACCAAACATTCAACAGAATGCCATTATAGAAATAGCCACATTAGATAAATAAATAACATTAGAGTTAGATTATATTTTTTAACTAAAAATAGATTTGGTATCAAAATCAAAATCATTATCAAAACCAATATATAATTTAGAGTTCCTTGACTCAAACCCAACTTCAGAAATAGAGTACAGTCATGGTTGTTACAACATTGGTTAAAATTACTTTGCACATGAATTTGAATATATTTATGATCCTTCTATAGTTTTTTAGGATGATTACTTTAGCATTGAATAAATTATCCTAGTATCTTCTAGGAGGATTGTGATATCATTCATCATTCCATTACCTTCATCCAACATAGCCATCATATTGACATTCCACCTCCCACAAGTATCGATTGGGACCGATAGAATCACACTTTATTGAACTACATCCATGACAACATACCATTTGAAAAATATCAGGAGGACCAAGACCAAATTCATTCAAAATAAGCACAATATCTTAATAAAATGTTTTTGAGGGTGTTAGGGGATGATCAAAGCTTAAACTCAAAATCTTTTAGTGAAACCTTTTCAAAGGTGCTAGAAGACAATACAAGTTAAATGTTAATATTTCTTCATCAAACCTTATCAGAGGCACTATGGGATAATCATAAAAAATTCATTGGTGAAAAACTCATTAAGGAACCAACAATTGAGCATAAAATTGATTCATTACTTGATGAAGACATTATTCAAGATCAAATCAGTATAGCTTCCAATCTACAACATAATTAGATGGTAGCTACTCTTAATATCCATCAATATAAAAATATGGTGGTCTTATCAAGAGCATACTTAGAGGTATTCAACCCTACCACAACCAAAATTATGTCAAATATAGAATTAAAAACATTATGTGTGATTAAAATTCCCAATTTTCACTTGTTTCCCATTCATTATACATTTTATTATCATCCACCTATTCATTATCTAATTATATCATTTACCCTATGCCTAACATTATCTACCATCCTTGGTAGTACTTTCCTTTATAGAGGTTATGAAAACATCTTATCTCAATATTTGAAAGAAATAAAATCAATGACCAACAGAGATCACAAACACATTACTGAGATCCAGATCAGTAGCAGGTTCTTAACATAGTAGCTCTTCCTAAAGGGAATTGGGTATCAATTTTTATCGCTGATCATTTCTAGTAGTCTCATATGTTGACTAGGATGTACATATCCATGTCAATAGGAAAAGTAGAATAATTTTTATTTTGACATTTTACCCATACATTACCATGTCTTGTCTCTTATGGGAAACCCTATAGACCATTTCATTATAGGCAATATTAAAACCATTATGTTCCATTTGTCATGTTGTTTTAACTACATTGACTTGAGGTCCTTCAGGACTACGTAGGTAGAACTCAATTTATATTAAGTTCAACTCAGTCACCTTTACCATGCTCTCACCATTTTGTGATCAATTGATTGTGTTTAAACACTCTCACCATTTTTTGATCAACCTAAGTCACGCTCTCACCATTTTATGAGCAAACTAAGCCAATCATCACCTGGGGGTAACTTTTTTACCACTATAGACAAGTGTCTATAGATGATTTTCCTTATACCATTCCTTTAATATTGACAAAATTTTATTTTTAGCCATCCTATTTATACCATTTTGGTCTTGATTCCTTTGGTTCATCCTGCACATTTTGTGGGGGGATTCTAATCTAGTTCCAATAATTTTAAAATGATGTGTTGAATGATAGTCTATGGAAGTAGTGTGACATTTCATCTGTCAATTTATATTTCATCTATCATCTTATCTGGTATCATTGATTATAACCTCTTATGGGAAAATTAGTATTGTATTTGATACCCTTGATTATAATTGCCTTTGGGAAAATCATAATTATGACATTATTTCCTGATTATCACCACTTTTGGGTAAATCAAAATTATGATGTTGTTTCCTAATTATAACCACTTATAGGAAAATTAGGTAAAATGCATTTTTATCATGCATTTATTTATCACATGGTCATTACTATTATCATTCACCCAGTCATTTGGCTTTATTTGCAAACTTGTTATACCATGGTCAATTTTTCATCACCTTTTTATGTAGGAAAAATTACTAAGACTAGAGGTCCTAATAGGATTACATATGTTGTGCTTAATTCATGTTGAGGTTAACTCAGTCCCTGATCTGTAAACTACACTGAATCAACTCAAAGTGAAGTTTTAAATATCAATACTAAATTTTTCAAAACTTAACAAATTCTCGAAAAACTCAAAAGAACTTGTATCTCAATGTTTTGGCATAAAACATTCTCGATTATTGAACTGGTTTTTTTTAACATCAAATGTCATAAATTGTCAAAATTTAATCGTTGCATGATTTCATAATTAAAAAATTAGAAAAAACTAAATTAAAACATGCAAGCAAATGAAAAATTACCATTTGACATTGATAACAGAGTTCAGCTCAACAAATGATGCCTACATCTCTGGGTTCTCCAAAGGAGTGGACCATTTCCATTAAGGACATTTCAAAAACCTAGAAACAATAAACAACTTTCTTGTAAGATGATCTCTCAATGTGAAAATTCACCTTCATCGTGACTGATAATCAAGCCCAACACCTTTGAATTTTGTGAGTCTTCACACCAACAAAGTTTCTTCAAAAGTCCTAAGAATCTCCTCTATGGGCTTAATAATACTCTTCCAATATGCAAATTGGATAAAAAGAGTATTAAGATTGAGTATTATGGCCAAAAATGGATAAAAATCCATTACATAAGCTTTCTCAAAGCTTTTACAAAGTCTTAACCTCTTAAAATAAAAACCACAGTCCAGAACTTGATAAATTCAAGTAAAAATTAGTGCCTTATATAACACTTCAAGACCCATGGCTGAAGTGGTCAAGGCTTATCCCTTTTACACGGGAGGTCAAGGGTTCAAAACTTCCTTCCTCCATCCTAGGTGCTCAGGCTCTCCTTTCTAGGCACTTTGACTCCTTCTTGGGTGCCAAGTTTGAATATTTCCTTGGGTGGCGTGGAGGTTCCTCCTTTGGCACCTTTGAAAGGTTTGAAATTATCAAATGACACGTGAATTAAAAACACCTAAGCCAATTTTTTTGCAACTAATTTTTTTGCCACATGTCAAATGGCTATTGGCCCACTTGGATTTTCAACAGTGCCACGTGTCGACCTTTGATAGGTCCAAATTTTGATACGTTTTTGAATCATGTGCCAAATGTCACAAGTGATTTTTTTTGACAAATCTTCAAATGACCATATCTTGAGCATCCAGACTCCATTTTATGAACTATGAAAAGCGTCGAAAAGCTCTCAACAAGTTATATAGTGTACCACCACTAAAACTCTAACTTGAAACCTATTTTAGAACCCAATTTCTGATCACACCTCCCCAATGGAGGGCTTTTGGTCTCCAAAAGTCCAATATCCCCTGAAATCTTATAATTAGTCTACTGCATCAATAAAAATAGAACCCAATCATAGCAAGAGGTATAAACAATTGCATTAAAATGATTCTCAATCAAACTACAAAAATTCCTAATCCAAAGGCATGAGTAAGTGAATCTGCAACTGCCAAAGTGATTACAACATACCAAAATTGCATGCCCAAATGTCACATCCTGTAAAGCGGTGAATTGCCAAAAAATGAAACAACTCCCAATGTAACTGCAAGACAAGTTTATAATGCCGACAACATACAATAAATTTTGTGGACATGTTGCAATAGAATTCCCTAGTATGGGACTTATATGATAAGCAAATGCAAACAACCAAAAGTGTATGCTGCCTAACATCTAAACATGCGCAACGGGTCTTAAACATGCATCTATACATCCATGTGCCAAAGATACATTAAAAATAATAGTCAAATAAGTGTTGCAAGGAATCAACTCAACCTACAACATGCTTTTTGCTATTATCTCCAATTGATCAAATGAGTTCAAGTCCTCTAGACAACTCACACAGCATAAATAGGAGATTCAAAAACTTAGAGTTATCAAAAAGTGAGAATTGAAAAACTTCATATGGTAAACCTATCTTGAAGTGTTCCCACCTACTCTAATCTACATCTTATCAAATCTTGTTAATTCCCTTAGGTGAATTATTAACCATGCTTTGCAAAAAGAATGTAGTGATAATCCACTTAACCAATTCTTTCTTCCTAGTGAAATTGATTGTCTCTGTGGATTCATTATCAATTGCATATTGTTGACTTAACCTCTTAAATGGATTTTCACTTGTAGGTTTTACCTTATCTTGGGTTGTATTATCAACTGCATTATGGATTGAATTAGCTTCATTAACCTTAGTGAGAGGTTTGTAAATCATCTTAGTTCTAACATTACTTGAATGTGAAGATGCATGAAGCTTAAAACATCTATCAATCCTGTCATGTCCCCTTTTTAGTCGACATGTGCAGAGTAGATGATTAGCCTATTATGCGACCCTCGTAGGCTGATGAGGTGGATAGAGGGTCTTGATGGAGCTGGGCTTGGCTTTCGTTTGGGCTCTTTAGGACATGAATTAAAGGAGATATTAATATTTGATTGATTTAATCAAATATTAATTATTTGGTCCAATTTTAATTAATTATTAATTATTAATTAATAATTAATTATTAATTATTAATTAATTATTAATTATTTATTATTGGGTCTAATTTTAGGATCCTCATTCTAATTTAAGAATTGGTCTAATTTTAAGACCCTAGTTCTAAATTAAGGAAGCCCCAGTCTAATTTAAGGGAATCTAATTTTAGCAAGCACACCTTTGGAGGTGCATAAGAATCTCTCATGGAAGAGAGGTTGGTATCCATGCTTATTATTTGATATTGATTCTTGTTAAGAAATTCTTCTGTGAAGACTGAGCCAAGGGTTCCAGGATTCCAATTGCAGTGAAGAACGTCAACTCTTCATTGTGTGCGATTCAGAGGTTGTGAAAGATCAGCCGATCTATTGCCGAATTGAGAGATAACTTCACCCATAAGTTATCATAGTATTACAAGTATTTGAGAGATAACTTCACTCAGAAGCTATCATAAGGGTTTACAGGTATTTTCTTTATTTTGGGTTCTTGATTCAAGAATTATCCAGATATAGATCTTTTGTATCAGCCCATAATTCTACAGATCAGGATCAGGCATACAGGGTGTGTTATATCAGCGGCCGTACGAATTCTGTACAGATCCGTGAAAATCCGTACGCATCAACAGGAAGTACAGGTACCGACATCGGCGAACAGATACTTACAGAGACCGACATCGGTCGACATACTACCGACATCGGTGGAGTAACGACTGCAGATCGACCGACGATGGCAGTATAACCGGCGTCGGTGACTGTGTATTTTACATGGCAGGCCGAGATGAACCAGATTCAGAATTCTTTTCCAGTTTACGGAATATTCAGGGTATTCAGGCCGTACTTTCAATAATTTTTTGTATACTTGACAGAGGATCTCTATTGTAAGCTTATGAGCAAATAAATAAGAGCTTATACTGTGTTTTATTTATCTAATTGAAGATATTTTGCAGAAATTCAGATAAGCAATTCAGAGCTTTTGTTTTGATATTCGAAGGGATATTACAAATCCTATGTCCACTCACTTTACAATGAGTACAAACAACCTTCTTAGGTGAGGTATCCCTTTTGCTTGGTCTTTCAAACATGTAATCTACTTCAATAAAGCATTTCATTTCCAACAAGTCTTAGCACTATGGTTATTCATCCCACAAAAAGTGCATGGAAATGATTGCATTATCTTCTATCCATTATATCCAAACTTCTTAAAAGTATCAATTAGATCAAAAGATTTAGTGTAAAAATCAGAAGGTGGAATCTCAATACCTCTTTTACCTCTACACCTTTGAACTAGTGGCCTAGAACCTTCTCTATTAGAAGCTCATCTTCCTTTAGCCATGGAAGAAACTTCTCCATCATCCACCTGCACACTAGTATAACCCAAACCTACAAGAAGAGGTCTATGTTCAACTTGAATTGGGTTAGTTATACTTTGGCTATCTCTACCAAGTCCTCCTCCATTATAACGCATTTTAAACAATAATTTAGATCCTATGCCCTTAGTGTATCTTTCAAAATCACCAAAAATAATATTACTAGAATCTGAATCTAAAATGGTAGAAGAAGATGAAGATTCCTGTGGTGAAAAACTTGCACTGCACTCAATCATAATCTCTGCATCTAAAGTTGAAGGCTTTACCTTTTCACACTCACCACATTACAATCTAATCAATAGCTCATCCTTGGATTCAAGCTCCGATTTTAACTTTACCACTTGCAATTCAAGTGCAAATTTTTGGCATCTCAAGATTGCATTTTTATCTTTGATGACCTCAATCTGTCACAAATTGCCCATGGTTTCATTCAAATAACTGATTCCACACAACACACTACAATATAATCAATTTGCAAACCAATAATACAACTATTTTGGAAGCAATTGTCAATACACAACTAGAAGCAACCCTTGTATTCTAACCGCTCTGATATCAACTTGATCCATAAACTACACTGAATCAACTCAAAGTGAAGTTTTAAATATGAATACTAAATTTCTCAAAACTTAACAAATTCTCAAAAAACTCAAAAGAACTTGCATCTCAATGTTTTGGCATAAAACGTTCTCAGTTATTGAACCAATTTTTTGTTTTTTGTTTTACATCAAATGTCGTAAATTATCAAAATTTAATCTTTGTATGATTTCATAATTAAAAAATTAGAAAAAACTGAATTAAAACATGCAAGCAGATGACAAATTACCATCTGACATTGATAACAGAGTTCGGCTCAACAAATGATGCCTACATCTCTAGGTTCTCCAAAGGAGTGGACCGTTTCCATTAAGGGCATTTCAAAAACTTGGAAACAATAAACAACTTTCCTGCAAATTGATCTCTCAATGCAAAAATTCACCTTCACCGTGACTGATAATCAAGCCTAGCACCTTCAAATTTCATGAGTCTTCACACCTGCAAAGTTGCTTCAAAAGTCCTAAAAATATCCTCTATGAGCTTAATAATACTCTTCCAATATGAAAATTAGATAAAAAGAGTATTAAGACTGAGTATTATGGCCAAAAAATGGATAAAAACCCATTACATAAGCTTTCTCAAAGCTTTTACAAAGTCTCAGCCTCTTAAAATAAAAAACACAGTCCAGAACTTGATAAATTCAAGTAAAAATTAGTGCCTTATATAACACTTCAAGACCCGTGGCTGAAGTGGTCAAGGCTTATCCCTTTTATATGGGAGGTCAAGGGTTCAAAACTTCCTTCCTCCATTCTAGGCACTCAGGCTCTCCTTTCTAAGAACTTTGACTCCTTCTTGGGCGCCAAGTTTTAATATTTCCTTGGGTGGCATGGAGGTTCCTCCTTTGGCGCCTTTGAAAGGTTTGAAAATATCAAATGACATGTGAATAAAAAACACCTAAGCCAATTTTTTTGCAACTAATTTTTTTGCCACGTGTCAAATGGCTATTGGCCCACTTGGCTTTTCAATAGTGCCATGTGTTGACCTTTGATAGGTCCAAATGTCAAAACATTTTTGAATCACATGCCAAATGTCACAAGTGATTTTTTTGACAAATCTTCAAATGACCTATCTTGAGCATCCAAACTCTGTTTTGTGAACCACAAAAAGTGTCAAAAATCTCTCAACGAGTTCTACAATGTGCCACCACTGAAACTCTAACTTGAAACCTTTTTTAGAACCTAATTTCTGACTAGCCCCCCTTCCATCATGCTCTCACTATTTTTTGAGCATTTTAAGTTGGCGTGCTCTCACCATTTCATGATATGGACTGTTCAGTATCTCTTAATCCTCAATCGAGTTGAGATACTCAAAAAATTCTAAGAACATTTTGTTTATTTGATTGTTTTTGGTGTTGTTTGGTCTTTTGTTTTGTTTTTTGGTCTTGATTTTTTTGTTTTCCAAGAACATTTTGATGGTCTACATACATATTGATTATTTGTATCTTGATCTTATGTTATCAGATTATTCTTTCCTTACTTTTATATATTCTTGTTCCTCCTTGAAGTATTTTATTGTTCATATATTGATTTTGAGTTGGGCTCATTTATGTTTCACTTTTTTTTGTCTTTGATTTATTTTAAAATGTAAATAGCTATAACTTTGGTTTTGGTCATTATTTTACCATTATCCATAGTTATAGGTATTCATATTTGAACCACATCCACATAATTAAAATGAAATTTTATTATGAGTTTTTCATACTTATGATGCCTAATTTATTTTTCTATAAAAATCACTTTCTGCTCTATATTCAAGTCTTAATGTCAACACAACTCTGATGAATAGATCTCAAGATCACTATGAATAGACTAAGCTTAATAGGTTTAGTACCTAACTCTATGCTTAGATATGCATCTCTTAGTATACATCATGATTCTAATCAATTTTTGGTCAGTTTCATCATCCCTCATTCCATTATCTCCCACTTGTGGGTGAACTACATTAGCTTGAGGTTCGCTTAGACTAGGTAGGTAGTGCTTGGATACATGACATATCTCATGTCAAATATATCATCTTTATTCTTCTTTTCATCTCTTTCATCACTTTGTGCATCCTGGTATGCCTAGCTTTTATAGATTTTATGGCCATTATACCATTTAATCTACATTTACATCCACTCATTTTAATATATGTTTTAAGTTATATCCTTGAGGTAATTACTTGCTAATTTTCCCATGCTTTGTCATAACATTTGAACCAGTTAAAAAATATAAATCAGACTTATAGGGTCAAGCGATTATTTATTCTTTATCAATGTTCAAAATTAGCCCTACTAGGGCACAACTATCTTATCATGATCAAATATGCTCTACTAGGGCACTTCTTATTATCATCTCTTTGGAGACCATGTTCTCCTTTTCCTCTAATTCCAAGATCTCCACACTACTACCCATGATGGCACTATTTTAGTGTGCAACTTGTCTCAAGATTGATCAATGTCATAAGCACATAGCTTACACTCTCAAATTAGGTTCATTCAAAGTGTGTCACTTATATGTTTGGATTGAATCCTTCCCATTCCCCCCATATTTGGGCCCATTATACCTCTAATTATATTTTGATCATTGATGGTAACCATGCATGCAAGAATTAGCTCATCTAGATGTGATCTATTTTATATTTTAATATTTCACTTTCCCTCTCTGTGTGAGAGTCCATCCTTCTCTTTTACCCTAGTCTATCCTCTCAAGGGGGCATCATGGGTCATTTATAATTTTTTCCTTGACAAATATTTTCTTTGAAAATATGTTATTTCACTTGAATGTCTTGTTATGCCTTCTTAAATAGGGGGAGAATGTAGACATCTAATTCCTAACACCTCATGTTTTTAAATTATCAATCTTACTTGCATTGCACTAAAATGCACAATTTAGGCCAAAATCACTAAAAAGGTGCTAAATGGTTCGAGTTTACTTTATACAAGTGTCAATTTAGGCTGATGTATCCCTAAATGGGGAAATACATTTTAGGTGATTCCTAACTTTGATCAATTTATTTTGAGTTAAAATGATGTTTTTGCCTTTTTGTGCTTTGGATCACTCTTTTCTTTTAATTCATTAGTACATGTCACATACCTTTGTCATTTTGTATTGGTAACATTCTAAATGGGATAATGGTCCGTACGCATCTAACATCACCTTCTAATTACTCTTGAGTTAAATTATGACCTAGTAATATGAATTTTTGAACATTTTGATTAATTGTGCACCAATTTCCAAAGAATTGCACTAAAATTGATTAATATTATTTAAGTTAATTAATTCAAATCAAGATCTTAAGTGGATTTTCCAGGGAGGTTATTAATTATTTCATTATTAGAAATTGATTCTTAATATCTACATCACCTAGTGACATGATCTATGGGGTGGCATCCTCAAGTCATAAATGTAACAAATATTAGGTTGATGGGCACCCATGCCTCATTAATTTCCCTTCCTCCCAAATATTTATGAGGATATTTATAGATTTAATTATAAATATTAATGTAAATCATGGCCACACATCTCAATCTTTAGATGGATGGTCATGGTTGATCCTAGCCCATTTTAAAAATCTATAAATAGGAGGCCTTTCACCCTCATTTTTAAGCTAAAATATAGTAAACTTATAATGCAAAATTATTTCCATAACCTTTATTTGTTTTGATCATTGTGTCTTATTTGTAGGCTTCATTTGATAGGCATATTAGTAATTTCATATCATGCTTAGGTTATGCATAGTGATCTTGAGATGATGGAGAAGCTTGGCATCCATTGTTGACAAAGACAAGTACACTAGATCAAGGGGAAAAACATGCTTGGAGCTACTCTTGGATAGAGGAATCACTTGGGAAGGTAGTATGAATGTCTATTTTCTTTTAATTGTTTCTTATTATCATGATCAAACTCCATAGAATAGGTTAGCTTAAATTATCAATTATTATGCATTATTTTTTGATTTTACATGAATAATGTTTGAATTTATCCTCTTTGTAATCCAACACTACAATGTCAGGTCATGTTATTGGGCGACTAGTGCAATTGATCTAATTTTTAGTTGCCTGATTTCCCCCTTTGTCTAATAAATACTCACCCTCTACCCTTATTTTTAAAATTTTGAAAAATAGATTTCTCATCCCCTTTTCCCACACCCAAATAAATTCCCCATCCATGGAAATAAAATACATTTTCAAAAACCTATTATGCCTAGACATTTCAAATATCGTACAATAACTAGATGCGTATAATGATTGGATTTCAAAATTCAACTTTGGTATCCTATTGTACATGCCCGAATATGAAACATATATTAGGTTACTCAAATCTCTAATGTCTTCCTATGACAATAGAAATAAGACCTTCACCATGAACGTAGACTCCAAAATTATTTGCTTTAGTACCTTACTAGAAGAGATTCAGGATCTGATAGGTCTTCCATTTCATAATACAAAACCTATGACTTTGAAAACAATGTTGATAGATGATGATAATAAGTATTCGGAGTCATATTTTAGATTACATATTGGTTGAACTAATATGTAATTATATATTTTTTTGTAATTCAAAATTTAACTTTTGATATGTAAATCCCTCATTTTTCTCTTTTGTTTCAAATAGTCAAAAAAGGGGCCTCCATGTGGAAGATGTTGGTGACCCTTTTTTAAATCAATGGTTCAATTTTTCCTCATGAGAATAGTATGGTATGGAATACCATTAGATATTACCTATTGGGCACTAGTTTACATTATTCATACTCTTTCTAATTTAAGATATTACTAGTGCACTTTTATGTCCTCTATGATAAGGCTTGAATTAAATTTTGCTTGACCAATCCCAATTCCACTATTTATTGTTCAAATTTTATTCTAGAATTGTACTATAAGGACTTATATGACCTATAAAAAACATTTATTTCTATTTTCCTTCATCCAAATATGATAACAAATTCTTTATTTGTGGATGAATATGAGGTTAGTTTATTTGTTTATTTATTGAACTAAGGTTTAATATTTGTTATTTGTTAAACTGTTACACAGTTAAGGATTAATAAATGTTTGAACTTTATTTGTTACAAGTAATATTTCATGCTTCATGAAAATAATCTACCTCAAAAAGATAGCATGGAGTTGAAGGATCTATAGATTCTGAGTCTGTAGAGTCATCCTTGCAATCATTTCAAATTTTGAAACGCGTAAGAGTTTCTTCCTCATCATTTCTATTGCAAGTTTACTATTTAAAAATTTCAAATGACATTTTAACTTTCAAGGGAATTATTTTATTTATTTATTTTACTATTATAGTTGACTCGATATCAGTTGATATTGTTATGGAACAACCACTTTCACAACAAACCCAAACATATAATGTGCCTTCTAGACCATCTGTGTAAGGTATTTTACATTGTATATTTTGGTTTTTTGATTTTTTGGTTTTTGATTATAGTTTTTATGACTAGAAGTTTGTATAATATACTAGCTCAAAATAACCCCATCACTTGTAATACAATGTGTATATTGGAGGAGATATTGTCTCCAAATACAAGTACTAAACCTTTAATTTCAAATTATTAAAATTTACCATTTTTATAAAATAATTTACATTTTTCAGGGTGTCCTCAATCTTTGAGGAAAATTATGCTACCACCTCTACCCCCAAACTCAATTCACTCAAAGGGGAAGACTCTTTCATTACCACAAGTTCCAACATCTAGCAGAGGATCACCATAATTATTATGTTCTAAATTCCCTAATTTCTCTATTGGATGTATATCAAGTGGGTATGGATTGATTTGTTTGAATGAAATTGATCTTGATGAGGAATATTTGGGGATTGAAAGTGGTGAAGTTGTTGGAGCTGCTTTCAATCCACATGATTTTATCCAGGGATCAAATGTTCATGTGACTACTCAGGAGGAACTTTGTACCTCTTCACCCCCATCCCACAAGATAATGGTGTCTTGTCTAATGATGTTATTACATCTTATCCATTGAAAAATTTGGTATCAGAAAGTATTACTTCAAATCTTAAGGAGGGAGTTATAGATGAATTAAAAAATGTATATGTTTGGGAGTTTTGGGTGAAGGCATTTATAAAATAAATAAATGCCCATTATCACAACCACTCCTAATGAGAAAATTTATTTTCATTGGTGCAACATGAAACCACAAAGATTGATGTTTTTTTTACCAATCTAAATCTAGGCCAGTTACTATTTCTAATAGTTACAATGATAATATGTTGACTATTATGCTTAGTAGGTTAGAGAATATGAATGTAGAAGCCTAGGGATATTTTAATAAATGGATGAAATACATAAACCTTATTGTGATTTTGAATGATGAGAAGGAAAAATATTTGGTAATGTATCTTCATTTTAATCAAATTTCATCTCATACTTATTTTTATTCAAATCTAATTACATTTCATTTTAAATTATAGGCAAAATATGAGAATTTGAAAAAACAAAGTTGAGGTTCTCAATGTGCATCTGAAAAATGCATGAATTTTTTTATATTCTACTATTAAATTTAAGGAAAAGCTTGTTCTATTGAATAAATAGAATAACACACTGTAAAAAATCATTAAGGAGTAAGGACAGGATCCTAATGCCTTATTTAAGTAGAAGACAAATCGTAATCCAAATTTACTTTCTACAAGAGATGATGGAAAAGAAGAAAGGGAAAATCTTGCTCATATTAATTCTATGTATAAGGATCATGAAAGGGTAGGGATATGGATATTTAAGGACATCATAGAGTATTTTTTGGTTGAGAAAATAATTGAGAAGTGAAACCCCAAAAAAAAATTAAAACTCTATAATATTTATAAATATATTTTTTATTTTAAAAATTATGTTTTCAATGAAAATTTGAAGTTTGCAATCAAGTTTGGATTGAAATGATAAATTTATTAAGTTTTAATTATTGGATGAGCCATGTGGATTTCAATTTTTTTTTTTATGGATTTGGTGTTAGGATTGAGCATTAATTTTAATTTGAATTTTATGATGTTGTAAAGTGACTATTATTAAATCTGAGTTTATTTAGTTGATGTAGTCTAAATAAAATAATGACACAATATGTTTTTTTATCACCATCATATTTAAATTCAAATTAATATTTTTAAAATAAAATATAAAAATCTTAATATGGTGCTACAATATCAAATTATAATTATTTCAAATGTTAATACAATTAAATAAAAGGGAAAGTTGCATGATGAATGGATCGAATATTTCAAATGACAATGCTATCCATAATTGTAATAGATTTAGTATTTGGAACATTTTAAAATATAAAAATTTATATGAAATTGGAATTCAAAATATGATAATTGCAATAAATATACAAGTAATAGTCTGGTAGTTGAAACAATCCTACACAACCCTGATCATCACTAGTGACATTTGCATCTTCCGTGTTAGTGCCATATTCAGTGTCATTATTTACATCCTCTTTATTTATCACTGTATTATTAACACTTATTATTTAAATTAGAGAACTCCATGTTGTCAAAACTCTTTCATAAGGAAACATTTCCACAACATAATGTGAAACATATAATCTCAAACAAGTTTCTAAATTTTTATCCAATTTGTTTCAAAGTTTTAACTTAATAAATGACAATTTACTAAATAATTTTTCATCTTCCACTAATCCTATAATCATTTTTTTACAAATCTCATATAATCAAAAATATCCACTTAGACTCTCCTACAGTATACTACTTGGATAAAGTTTCTCCATAGCCATACAATTACCCCATTTTATGTTGGTTCACTTAGAAGGTGATATTACTCAAACATTGTAATTCCAAAATGAATTGACTAAGATGTAAATAAATCCTTTCCAAAAATACCTTTTATTTCTACTCCATTCACCTCTACAAATTTATTGAAATATTTTACAGGCCAATCCATGTATTTGTGAAATAAATTACTAATAAGCTTTTGACTGTTATTATTATTCCAAAAAATGGGATTTACAACTAACATGGCCTCCAAAAAATAATCCCTTTGAAAATTATATTTGATATTCGTAGATAATTTTTATGAAATTATACTTAGTTTCATATGGGTTTCATATAGAACAATGTCATATAAAATATGCATTACAGGCAGTTCTTCAGATTCAACTCCCATAAAATCAGGTCTTCTATAGAAAGTGTGCATTAGTATCTCATTTCCATTAAAAATGAAACAAAGATGATAATTGATATTAAATTTGAAATAAATATTAGGGTTCCTAAAATCTATCAAACATTGCCAACTATTAAAAATAGGGACTTGAAACTTTTCATTCAAAGTGTATAGTATATCTAGAGATTGACATACTCATTTTATCAACTGTGTGAAGTCAACAATATAAATGGATCTCTCCTGAGCATGTTTCATTAAATAATTCATTTAATTTATCATTTTGAGAATTCCACTTAATGCCAATAGTGTTTCCAAATTTGTTAAATGGTATAACAAATATTTTGCCTTATCAATTTCTCTATAATATTTATACATAAAACTTACTAATGATGGATATTCTTCAAAAATTTGGCATGAAAGTTCATACATATAAATCCATATTGTATCAACATCTTTCAATATTTTCTTACCATCAGTCACTCCTATTGTAAATTTTTGGAACTCTAAAAATATTTTTGGACTGTTTGACATATAAGCATATGGGTCACAAACAAGCTCCTCCACTTTTGACACATTAGCAAATTTTCTAACTATTTTGTATGCAAGATGCATCCTATGAGATATGTAATGATTTGGAATCATATATGGGTTAATTATTGATTACATCTAAACACACAAACCATTTCTATTCCCTTGCATAAATGATGCACCATCAGCCCCAACACATACCAACTTTGTAGTTATTGAATAATCATCCATCCCACTTTTATCTTTCAAATTAGATATAACCAATTTATGTATTTTTTTGCATTGAATTTTTCTACCATTTAATGAACTAATAGTATATGAGTTTGCCTTGAATAGTTCTCAAAAGTATAAATATGCATGCAAACTCATGATGTGTTGTCAATTATTATGACCTCATTAATGGATAGTGAGATGAATAATAAATTTTGAACTTTTTCTTTCAAATCTTCCTTCTCAACCATTGATAGACATTTTTTCATTTCCCAAGCACTACTATCTGACCAATGTGATTATAAAATATCCAAAAATCCATTATGCTGAAACAAAATCTTGTAATCCAAAAAATAAAAATAGGTTTGCCTTTTTTTAGAATGTGGTATATAGTAGAGAACTGTATATATTTGGCCTTTAGATAGGACTGCATAACTTTTTCAAAATTTGCTTCAATTGTTCTCCCTTTCTCAATAAGATGTTTTTGACATTTCTTATCATTTTCATTCTCATGTGCATATCTTACATGCATGCATTCTTATGCATTTTTCCACCTATGTGTATCTTGTTATTGGTCCATCTGGGTGCTTCATTGTCACATATAATTTTCCACAATGTTTATAAATCATGTCCAATTTCAATTGCATTATGTGTTCTTTTCCTAGTTTTTAGTTACATATTGTACATTTACATTCTATTGGAGTATCATAAAAAAATTTAGGCTTTACAAGTTCTATAAAGATAAATTTTGGTGCCTAGTCCACCTTAAAGGGCCTTCTAATTATCCATCTACTTCTATTCCTTTATAAATATTTATGAGTGGAAGTTTCATTTGAACTTTTTGTTTGGTGAGAACGAAAAATCTCTTTTGCCACTTGAGTGTCATGATCATTGTCATAAAAAACTAGAGGAGCATCTTTGAGTGGTGGCATATTATCTTCAAAATAATCTTTAGGGGGTGACATGCTATTTTTATTTATTCTTTCTAGTGAAATATTAGTGTAGATTTATGCATGTAAAATTGTTTTGATACTATTGAATAGTTAAAGTCAAATTTATGACAAACTAAAAAATAATAAATACCTATACTTTGAGTACATTATAATTGTGTGGGATTTTTGGTTGGCTCTTTAAAATAATGTAATATGCTTGATTTTCATGATAATTTGTCTCTTCTTTTACCATTCCCACCAGATGCCATGATGATGAAGGACACAACACTTTAGCTCTATAATTTGGTTCTATCATCCAGTCAAAGAGTAGATGCTACAGATTGGTTATGCCATTTGGTGGCATCATCATTATACTTTTTGGATCTATTATTTATCACTTCCATTCAGCATTGCCATTCAATATTGCTATTTGGCACATCTGTAAGACACTCTTATTTGGCACTATTGTAGAATATTATCATTTGGCACTATCATTCAATTCTTTATATTAGCATTGTTGTTGTTTAGTATCATCATCTTATTCTTCTATTTGGTTTCTATCATTTGGTGTTTTGGTCCTCTAGTTTTGGTTCTACTTGTTGACTTATTTGTTATCAAGGGGCAAATGTATTATATATATGTGGCAAATTGAAGTGTAATCTAAGATATTATTATAAATGGTTGGAAATTTGACCCTTATAATAATGTATATTCCTAAATTTTTGGTGATCTATACCCATCTATCGACCCTAAAAATCACCAAAAACAAAATTTAAAAATTGAAATATTCATGAACTAATAAATATTTGCCACTAAAATTTACCATGTGAATAACCATCTAGAAGGGAAAAATTATAAGACCCCACTATAGTTTGGATAATTTTTTCCATAGGAGGAAGAGGGTAATGATCCTTAAGTGAGGATCTATTCAAGTCCCTAAACTCCTCACATAACCTAATCTCCCCATTTTTCTTCCTGTGTGGGACTAAGTTGGCCACCCATAAGGAATACTTGATAGGGAATATTATATTGGATTAAATAACCTTAAAAAGATATTTTCTCATAAATGGCTCAAGATTAAGGTGTATAGGTATTTTATTTTACCTCACTGACTTGGTATTTGGGTTAAGTTTAATAGTATGTTGGGCCAAATTTGGGTCAAAGCCCCTAAGATCTTGGTATCTCTAATCAAATATGTCATCATTAATTATATATTAGGGACATGTCTTACCATCATTTATAAACCTACCATCATATATGGCTAGTGGTTTGTAGTTCTCATCTTTAATCTTCATATTCATATTTTATCTTTTGAGCTTGTCATTAGAGTTGAATATGCTTTCTAAGGTAATTAACCCATTGGGAAATTTATTTCCATTCAAATAGATGATCTTATCTTCATATTAGTCTTGGATTATTTTTCATTTCCTAGCTGAGAACTTAGATTCATGTTACATAAAGTTAATTATCTAGGCATCATTCTCAAACACTACCAACTAGCATTGTTATTAGGAACTACAGGTCTAACAATCAGCTTGCCAAGCTATTCTAAACTTATCACAATAACATTAGGAAGGTTGTACTGTGACCCGATGTAGTAAGCCTATATGTATCATAATTTTTCTTCTTTGGCATAACATGTACATTGAAGGCATCAAAGCTTGCCATGAGGTCCCATACCATATGTTTTTAGGTCTTTAATAAGTTGTTTTTAGATGTACTTTGGATTTTAATCTAATTCACAACTATCTTACTATCTCTAATCACCTAAAGTAACTTTATTCCTCTATTTTTTGCCACTTATAGGCCTTGATTTAGAGCCTCATACTCTGCTACATTGTTAGTGTAGCTAAATTTCAGCCTATATGAGAAAAAATGTGTATCCCTTTGAGGATAAACCAAGACAATAGCCACACCCTCCCCATTTCTACTCCTAGAACCATAAATGTACATCTATCATATGCCTTCAAGGTCCTCTTGTCCCTTGACAATATTTATCAAAATAAAATTCTCTTCAATCATGTAATAGGTTCCCAATCTATTATCTTCAATGTGGTCATATGGATCAAATCCATATTGTTCATTATCCCATACCTCAAGCAAGCAATCATGGACCTCTTCAAAAATGGTGGTGGATTCATGACCAATGACCTCTTAACCTTGATCAACTATAGTGTAGTTCACATTCATGGGGTTTGGGAAATAGAGATCAATGTGGTCTTTAGAGATTCTCTCATCTCTAATGGTCACTCTTACCTCATACTTGGTCCTAAAAAATATGGGATTAATAAGAACACAAGTACCCACTTATATTTGTATTGAATTCATGTGATAGGCATATAAAAAAATATGGGGGTATGTCAATTACTAAAATATATTTTACAATGGAGATACTTGGACAATCATGTAGGGTCATATTTATGCCCTTTATGATTCCCACGGTCCTAATATCTAAACCATCCAATTAGACTACTCCTTTTGAGATAGGATAATACTCTAGACCTATAAAGTCAACTATATTCTTAAGCATGATAGATTTGATTTCTTCTGAGTCAATCATATAGTTATAGATAAGGTTTTATCCAATGAAAAGGGAGATGTAAAATGGAATGTTTTACCAATTTGACCACTATCTCCTTCCTTAGGTTGGCATAGACTAGTAGGGGTAGTTGTTTTACTTACCTTATTTTCTTGACCAAGATGACCTAAGGCTTATTTCAACAAGCCTCTTTGAGCTGGGATGAATATATATTCCCACATGGTGATATTGAGGTTCATTATCTTCATCTACTTAACAATATTGAATGGAATTTGTCCACCTTTTGACTTAAACTTAGGAACAACAATATATTCCCTTTGGTGGTGGTTTATTGGGGGTTGAGTTTCTTTCAAAATAGCTTGTGATTTGGTTAGTTCAACAATTTTCTTCTCTTTGGCTACTTCTTGAGTAGCTTGAGAAGTTGTAACTTGACCAATTAAGGAAGAAAGACCTTCATCTACTACTCTTCTTTTGAACCTTGTATTATGTGTTATAGGGGTGTTAAATTTGTTTAAAATTTTGGTCTAATTTATACCATAGAATTCAAATTTTCATTAATTTACAAAAGTGGACTCACCTTTTACTAGAGATGATTCATCCCCTCGTTCAACTTGTAGAGCTAGGTCACTTAGTTATCCTTGTGAAGATGATACACTTTGTACCATCAAGGCCTAATTGAGTACCCATTTTCACATGTAGTTTGATTATGTGGTTGGTTTCAATGAAAGAACTAGTCATAATCTTACACCATGTTATTTTGTAAAGGTACAATGGCCTTTGAAGTATTAGGAGCATTAGGGTTTTGACTAGTGTATGGCCTATCATAAGTAAATTGACCTTGAGATTATACATTTACGTGGTAAGGATGATTAAGAGGCTAATAGGGTTGACTGTATGGCTGATAAGGCCTAAAATTCTATAATTATTGCCTCTTCATGGTAACTAATTCATTTCTAAAGTTCTTCAATAGTGATTTCACCTCAAGTAGTTCACTAGGAGGAGGAGTAAGTGCAGTTGATTGGCCGGTTGATATTGGAATAGGTGCCAAAGTAGGATAAGTGGGTGGTTTTAGGGGTGTTAATTCTATAAAAAGTGGTAAGGGATGCCTTATATTATTTTTTCTAGCTTTTATGAGGAAATTCTCAACCCTAATGGAAATATCATAGGCATCAAGAAGGGTTGCACCCCGTTATGGACTGAATCATCATTGCTATATCATTACTTAAGGACATAAAATAATAAAAATAATAATTTTAGGGGTGCTTCAACTAGTTATGGAATTCTATCCCATGTTTTCTAGATTCTAAAATTGAAGTCCACCATATACTCATGTGGAGCTAGAGCTCTCTTGATGGTGGCTAGTTGCTCCATGGGTGAAAGGTGGTCACTCTTATCCTTGAACTGATAGCATAAATTTTATCCCAAATCATCCCAATTATGTATTGATCCAAGTTTCATCCCTCTATACCATTGGATAGATATCCCCTTCAAGGATGTAGCTATATGTTGGAAATATTGTCATTGATGTCAAAGGTCTAGCATTATTAGTGATAAAAGCCCCATTACATTTAATGTTGTTTGTAATAAATATATCTTGGCTAATATGAGTTAATATTTATTTAATATTAATGAATATAGTTTTTGTTGCATATGAGACAAAAGAAGGGCCCATAGAGAAGTCAAAGAGCCATGGGATAAAGACAAAAGAAGGATGGGACGCATTTTCCCATGAAGACTCATCTTGGGGAATTTCAAGAGTCACCAAGTGAAGACAAAAGAGTAAGGGCACAATTTCTCATAAAGTGACACTTTAAGGAATACAAAAAGTCACCAAAGATAAGGACAAAAGTGGGAAGGACATTTTTGGTCATGAAAGGTCACCACATGACTTTTCAAAGGCTTGAATATGAAGGGTCATACAAGATTGGTGCCATTTTCCATTAGGATTGAAGGGTCACAAAGGGGGAAGTCCAAAGGTCATTTGGAAAGTTATAAATAAAGGCTTGAGAAGCCATTTGTAATATGGAAGAGAGAGGTTGATTTGATATTGTAATATCTAGCTTAGAAGAGCAATTATAAGAGATGAATATGATTTATATTTGTCATATGTAGCTTAGAAGAGCAAAGGTGAGAGAGATGAAGGAGATGTTGTATTGATCTATCATTTGTTGAGATAGAAACATTGAGAGATAGGTGTGTGGTATACACAAAGGGGTTGGTGCTCCTGTGGGTTGGTGCTCACAAATTGTTGCTGGGTTGGTGCTCGACAAAGGGGTTAGTGCTCTTATGGATTGGTGCTCACGAATAGTAGCTGGGTTGGTGCTCAACAAAGGGGTGTGGTGCTCCTGTGGGTTGGTGCTCATGAATAATAGCTAGGTTGGTGCTCAGCAAAGGGGTATTGTGCTCCTACAAGCTTGGCTTGCGAATATTTTTTGGGTTTGTGCTCATTCATATACTTGAGATTGTTCTCTGTGAATTTTCCCACATTAGGTTTCCATGTTATATCTAGTGTCTCTCTCTATCTTGTGTGGTGTTTATTGTTTGAGTTTTATTGCATATCTTGAATGTTTGATTAAGTGGAATTTGGTTAAAGGAAAGTTTTATAAGATATATGATATAATGATTCACCCCCCTCTTAGTATATCCTATGCTTAACAATTGGTATCAGAGCAGGTTCCTTTTTGAAAAGTTTTATAGCTTGAAGGTAGATCGGGAAAACACGATGGCTGGGTCACAAGAAGGATTTTCTACAAATAACGCACCTTTGTTTGATGGGATGAATTATGCTTTTTGGAGCATGAGAATGAAGGTTTATTTGATGGCCCTTAGATTCGACATATGGAAAGAAGTGGTGGAGGAATATGAAGAGCCACAGACATTTGTAATTACTCCAGCAGAAAAGAAGGCAAGTGAATGTAATGATAAAGCTTTAAATGTTATTTTATGTGGTTTATGTGAATCTAAATTTGTTAAAGTTATGCAATGTAAATATTCTCATGAAACTTGGGTAAAACTTGAGAATATTTACAAAGGTGATGAAAAGGTTTAGTAAGCTAAGTTGCAGACTTTTAGAAGGTAGTTTGAAAGTTTGAAGATGGAAGAAGAAGAAGATATAGCAAGTTATCTTTTGTGAGTTGATCAAATCATAAATCAGATTCAAGATCTTAGAGAAATGTTGGATGAGTCAATGGTGGTGTAAAATGTTTTGAGATATCTAACAATGAGATATGATGCAAAGGTTTCATAAATTGAGGAGATGAAGAATTTAGCCAAGCTAAAGATGGATGAGCTTCATGGTATTCTCACGGCATATGAGATACCGATAGAACAAGATAAACCCTCAAAGAGAGAAGCAGATTTCAAGACATCAAAGAAGGAGAAAGCTAAGATTCAAGAATCAAGTGATAATTCTAGTGATGATGAAGATGACAATGGAGCACTTTTCATTTACAAGCCAAAAAGAGGAATAGGTAAATATCAAGGAAAATTACCTTTTAAATGTTTTAATTATGGAAAGATTGGACATTTTTTAGCTAGATGCCCAAATAAGGTTAATGATGATGAAGAAGAAAAGCCTACATAAAAGAATAATTTCAAAGGCAAATCTAAGAATGGATTCGAGAAGAAGAGCCTATATTCTAAGGATCCTAGCTCAGGAGAAGATAGTGGAGTCATCGATTCAGAAGAAGTAGAGATTCTATTCATGGCCATACATGAAGATGATCAAGAAGAAGAAGAGGGGGAAGATGAAGTGAATATATAAGGAGAGATTATTTGTGCCTTAGAAGAGTTAAAAGCTATTTAGAAGAAGAATCAAAGATTAAAGTGCCAGATTGAGAAAAATGAACAAGAGTCAAAGGAAATGACTGAAGATCTACAAGCACACTTTGAAGAAGCCAAGAAGAATGAAGAAGATCTCATAGCACAGTTGGAAATAGCAAGAAAATATTGTGAAAGGTATGTTATTTAAATTTCCTCTTTAAAAGAAGATATTAAGAAAGCAGTCAGTGATAAAGTAGTTAGTGATTCAAAATTTGAAGATAGCACTAACATGATGGATAAGATATTGGAAAGTCAAAAAAATATTTAGATAAGACAGGGATTAGTTTTGAAAAGAAAAAGAGCTATGCTGAAGATCTTACACAAGATGAAACAAAAAGGGGAGAAGTGAAGAATATAGAGGACATTCCAAACAGAGAAGGCTGGAAGGAACAAAGCTACAAAAGGCAATTAGGTCAGAGATATATAGACAGGTCTTATTTTTATGGCTATTGTTCTTTTGTAATGGATATGGTCACAATAAATTAGAATGTAGAAAAAGAGTTAACAATTTTAGAAATAAGGAAAAAGAAAGTCAAGTAGATCAAGTAGAAGCCACAACTCTTTTGCTCCTCTATCAAGCTTTGATGAAGAGACCATAGTATACTACAAGTGCAACAACTTTAGACACATAGCTCGATATTGTAGAAGTGTATTTGAGTCAGTCAAGAAGGATCAGAGATTCAAAGCTCCATTCATCAAGAAGAAGGATTAGAGTCTCAAAGATCTATTCATCAGGGAGAAGGTTTAGACATGTTCATGGTAGAAGAAACAACATGAAGATTCTATGATGGTTCAAACAGCTCTACATGTAAGAGGTAAAGATCAGCCATGGTTAATTAATAACAAATGTTTGAGGCATATGATAGGAGATAAAAGTAAATTCACATCTCTAAATAATATCAATGGTGGTATAGTGAGATTTGGAGATAAAACCACTACTAGGATAGCCAGAAAAGGTACTTTGAGATTGGATTATGGTAAAACTAAGACTAAGAATGTTTTATATGTAAAAGGTCTTAAGCATAATCTATTGAGTGTTAGTCAAATATGTGATCAAGGATACACATTAAAGTTTCATAAAGAAGGTTTTGAGATTAGAAGAAAAGATTCAAATGAGTTGATTGCAGATGCTCAAAGGATAGGGAATAATGTATATGTTTTGTTAGATATATTCTCAGAGGCACGATCAAAGGATACATTCAAAGATCAGTGAGAGGAGTTGGGAGTAATTTATATTACTTCCTGCCATTGATGTTCAGCATCAGTTGAGGGGGAGCTAAGTGTTAGTTCCAAGTAGGCCCTTTTCCATTGATGTCAAAGGGGGAGAATAACAGGTATAGGTACAGGTGTAGAAAATAGGTACAGGGAATAGGTACAAGTTACTATAGTAAGGGGGAGTTACTATATGTTTTTAGATGACAGTATGTGCAAGTGATAAGATGTGGCAGTTTTAGGATTGATGTTGCCATCAATGACAAAGGAGGAGATTGTTGGAAATATTGTCATTGATGTCAAAGGTCTAGCATTATTGGTGATAAAGGCCCCATTACATTTAATGTTGTTTGTAATGAATATATCTTGGCTAATATGAGTTAATATTTATTTAATATTAATGAATATATTTTTGGTTGCATATGAGACAAAAGAAGGGCCCATGGAGAAGTCAAAGAGCCACAAGATAAAGACAAAAGAAGGATGGGATGCATTTTCCCATGAAGAGTCATCTTGGGGAATTCCAAGAGTCACAAAATGAAGACAAAAGAGTAAGGGCACAATTTCTCATGAAGGGACACTTTAAGGAATACAAAAAGTCACCAAAGATAAGGACAAAAGTGGGAAGGACATTTTTGGTCATGAAGGGTAACCACATGACTTTTCAAAGGCTTGAATATGAAGGGTCATATAAGATTGGTGCCATTTTCCATGAGGATTGAAGGGTCACAAAGGGGGAAGGCCAAAGGTCATTTGGAAAGATATAAATAAAGGCTTGAGAAGCCATTTGTAATATGGAAGAGAGAGGTTGATTTGATATTGTAATATCTAGCTTAGAAGAGCAAAGGTGAGAGAGAGGAAGGAGATGTTGTATTGATCTATCATCTGTTGAGATAGCAATATTGAGAGATAGGTGTGTTGTATACACAAAGGGGGTGCTCTTGTGGGTTGGTGCTCATGAATAGTAGCTGGGTTGGTGCTCGACAAAGGGGTGTGGTGCTCCTATGGGTTGGTGCTCATGAATAGTAGCTGGGTTGGTGCTTGGCAAAGGGTTATGGTGCTCCTGCAAGCTTGGCTTGAGAATATTGTTTGGGTTTGTGCTCATTCATATACTTGAGATTTTTCTCCATGGTTTTTCCCACATTGGATTTCCATGTTATATCTGGTGTCTCTTTCTATCTTTTGTGGTGTTTATTGTTTGAGTTTTATTGCATATCTTGAATGTTTGATTAAGTGGAATTCAGTTAAAGGAAAGTTTTATAAGATATATGATATACTGATTCACCCCCCTCTCAGTATATCTCGTGCTTAACACTATAATCCTCATAACTACATTATCCTGAGTGACATGGTGAACTGAACAAATATTTGTAACATCTTGTATATTCTCAATAGATGTTGTAGAGTTATAACCAATGAATGATGTGATGTTTTTTATGGTTAAAATAGGTATGTAATCATACTCTCTGATAGCTAATGGGTCACCTCTATCAAATTCAATAAATAAATAATTCCTCTAAGTAGCCATTTAATGAATTGGATTCAACCTACCTCTTGGCTTAGGAAGTCTACCAAATGAAGGTGTTAATTAGGACCTTAAATAATGCTACCCATCACATATTTATCTTATTTTAGGTGACTTTAATACTATATTTATTCATATTTTAGGGGTTAATGATAAATCAATAAACTCAAAATTAGTACCTCTAGTAGAAGATGTTGTCTCCTTTAACATGAATATGTGGAGCTGATTTGGAACCAGAAAAGGATGGAGTCACAAAGTACATCTAAAATGTATTAATTATAATTAAAATTGATAAGGATAACACCAAATCCTTAGATTAATTATTTCAACTCCATGGGATTTGTCCCATTAGGCATGCCAAAAATTGTTATTACTTGTATCTTGTACCTATTCAATCAAATTAGTTGATCCACAGGCAACAATGGGATCATCCCCAACATGTGGGACCTTGGGTCTTTAGGGATGAACCTATGGAGAGGGATAGTCACCTATTAAATCAATATGCACCTTATTTAAGATTATTTGTAGACCTAAACCTATGGTAAAGAGACCTCTCTATAATTAGAATTAAGTGTCTTTAGTGGTGAAAAAGGGATAAAGATGGACTAAAGTACAAAATTTGATGCTCCAAAATTTAGATATCTCATCCAATCACTCTAAAAACATAATAACAACCATTAAAAAACTAATTTTAGCTATACACTCTCACAAACATACTATAATAGAGGTATGATGAAGTAACTAGCTTGTATAAGGGCTGTAGTGTCTACAATTGGCTTACAAATGAGCCAAAAAATAATAATTTGCATCTTTAATTAATATAAACTAAGAAAAAGAGACTAAAACCCACAAAATAAAATTGAACTTTAAAAATACATAGTGAGATATGTTGTTCCCAAAATCCGTCACTTGTTTTTGTGGACAACATAATGACCATTTTTGTCTTGCAGGCCAAAATGCTCTCTTTCTTTCTTTCAAAATGTTCTGAGCAGTTGAGTTTTTCAAATATTCAAGACTTTCTGGCTAAGGAAGTCATAGGTTCAATAGGTGGGATTTCTTCAAAGGAAGTTCAAAACACTTAAGGTTTTTCCTTAGTGTTTTGAGGATGGTTCAACACCTAGGTTCAATCAAAAGACTTAACGATGGGTTTCAAACAATTAGAATGAACCACTATGAACCATTGAACCATTGAACCCCACCTCTGCAAGGTTTAAAGTTTCAACGAGTTCAAAGGTTCAACGACTTTGGTAGACTTAAAGAAAAGAAGGCTTCAAAGAGTTAACATTGAATCCTTGAACCATTGAACCTTGAACCAAAATGGTCTAAAGGTTCAAGGTTCAACGAGTTCAATAAGTCTGAAAGACTTAAAGAAAAGAAGGAATCAAATAATAAAGATTGAACTGTTGAACCTTGAACCAAAAATAGTTCAAAGGTTCAAAATACTTAGACGCACTTAGAAAATCTAGAGAGTTTGAAGCTTCGAAGAAATCAAAGAAATAAGATTGAATCATTGAACCTTGAACCAAAATGGTTCATAAGGTTCAAGGTTCAAAGAGTTCAACGTTTGAATGGAAGCTTTGAGTGAGTGGATGAAGTGAAAAAATCCAAGAAATAGTTCAACTAAAGAAAAAAAATAAAGTAAATGCAACACTTCACAAAAACATTGAACCATTGAACCTTTTAACTAAAAGAGTTCAAGGTTAAAGGCTCAAAGAGGTTCAAGGTGACTAGTGATGTCCCCATGGACATCAAATTTAGGGTAATGGAATAGATTTTGATTTTCAAAAGACTTGAGAATAAGTTCAGTGACCAGCCCAGAAAAGAGCTGAAAGACTAGCTGAAAGCGAGAAGGTAGCCTCGAGAGCCTAGATCACCAAGGAAAGACAAAATGTGGCAAGGAAGGGGGAAACGACTACAAGAAATTCAAAAATATATGAAAGGGATTTATTTCTAGTAGGTGGAACAATCCACCAGGTAGACATTAGGGAACATAAACATTTAAGGATGCAACCTATTTTTCTTCGTTGAGTAAAGGCGAATGGACAGTCATGTAAGTAGCATTAAGAAGACCAGACAACCCATGCTAAGGAAGGGACATTTGAGATAATTCAAAATGCCAAAGTCAAATTCAATGACTTGTTCCAACATGGCCCTTTCACAGATATTCAAGGCATTCAATTCAGCATGGGCCATTTTCATGAAAAGAAGCACCCAAAGTCTTTCTTAGAATGTTATATCTTGTAAACTCCCATTTTGTATAAGAGAGATATCTAGATTATCAAAAGTGAAGCTCTACCTGATTGAAAGGCAATCCTAAGACTTTGAGCTCAGACTATTAATCATATTTTATTAAATGAATGAGAAAGCAAGTGACCTTTCAAACTTTGTGTTGGGATAAGCTTGTGTCATCTAGGAAATTGTTCTTATGTCTTTTTCCTAAATACAGTCTTGTTTATTTAATAAAACAAGTAGAACAAGTGGAAGTAAGATGGAAGACATCCTAAAGCTAACTATGGGAGACTTTGTGCTACCATAATTGTCTTTAGTCTATGTTTTGTGTAAAGGATACTAGAGAGACTTTGAGCTCTCTTATCCTTCATTATCCGTTACTATGTTGTAGTTTTAGGTGCAGACTTCGAGCTACATTTAATCCTGCTATGTTACTTTGTCCTAATCAGTAGGAGAGACAATGAAAGACTTTGTGCTTTCATTGGTTTCTTGTAGTTTCTATTACTACCTAGGAAATATTCCTGCTATTTACTGAATACCATTTCTGAAAGAAAAGAAATGCCTTCAGTAATTACATCAAAATTCTCCTCTATTATGTGAACATCATCTCTAAAAAAAAGAGATGGATGGTATGATTTCACCCCTATGTGTATTTTCAGCATATATATAGTATACTATAGTTTATATGGAACTTCCCCTTGATGAGAGGAGAGATTTATCTCAATTTGGCTATGGCCACCACATGTGTTTTGCTATATAAATCTCCTTATGATGTGGTTGATGCACTTATTTTGTCATTAGTTAGTTGCTGACAAAAATATTCACCCAATAGTTTTAGGTGACTCCACTGGTGATCGACGAGCATTTCTAGTCCCTTTCTATTTTATTCAAATTGGAGCATTTCATTTCTGCTGGGGATAGAACACAGACAGCTCTACAGCAATAGTTTTTGGTGACTCTATTGGGGATCAATGAGCATTTCTACTCCCTTTCTATTTTATTCAAATTGGAGCATTTTATATCTATTGGGGATAGAACTTAGATAGATCCATGCCAACAATTTTTGGCAACTCTACTGGGGAAGAACAAGAAATTTAAAGCCTCAAGCTTTAAATTGATGCAATTCCAGTTCTTTTCCTTATCCATTTTACACTCTGATAGATCCACCATACACACAAAGCCAGAGAGCTCAAGGTATTGTTGACCATGTATTTGAGCTTGTGTAGAAAAATAATTTTGATCTTTCCCCTCCACAAACTCACCTTCAATGAGCTAGGATTTTTCCTCCTACAAACATTAGGTCCCCAATACCAGGCAAAGCTTCTCTTTCCTCTACTAGCAAAGCTTTGTCCATACATATCACATAGAGATTTATTATCCCTCCTTTCAATATCCATATCATGGTAGCTCGGGGCCCCTAGGGTAATACTTTTGGTCCCCTGAATCTAACCCCACCTCTACATCAGCTAGCCCATAACTCAAGGAAAATTTTCCCCAAGTTTTATGGTGATGGAAAGGTTCATCCTTATGAACATATATCAGCCTTTTGCATAGCTTGTGGTGTAATAGGCATTGAATATGAAGACATTGCAGTTAGACTGTTTGTGGAGACATTGTAAGGCATTGCTATAGACTAGTTTTATCATCTACAAGCATAAATAGTAACTGATTAGAACACTCTCAAAGCCAAATTTGAGGCTAGGTTCAAACCTACAAAAGATGCACATACCTTATTAGCTCAGCTTACACAAATGAATAAGGAGCCTCATGAACCCATGAGAGACTTCATTGCTAAATTTGACAAGCTAAGGAATAGGATTCCCATAATTGCTCTGCTGATACCTGAGAATCTCAAATGCTTCTTCATTAATTATCAGCTTCCTAAAGTGAATTTATTGTTGAGGCAAGCTGGCCACATAAACCTTGCCACTGCTCAAATTTTGGCCACTAAGGTTGAAGATGACCTTATCTTGGTAGGAAAGATAAGAAGAGATCTTAACAGAGGTAAATCTTCTTCATCTTCTGAATATTCTTCTATAGGCACCACTGATCCGATGGTGCAAAAGCTAACAAATGAATTGCTAGCTCTCAAAAGGAAAATGGCACAAGGGATGTCTTCACCTCCTTCTTATTGGGATATACCAAGGAAGACATTTTCTAACCAGTTGTATTAGGGCAATGCTACCAAAAATCAAGGGCAACCAAACTGCCTTCTTCCCCCACCAGGGAAGCTTGCCATTAAGGCAACACCAACTAACTCAGTAGTTGGCTATCTTGAAACTGAATTTGATTTTTCTTTCCAACCTGAGTTGAACCAAGAAGATGATGTTGATCTCTTTGTAGAGAACCAAGAAGAATCAACTAGCGACTCCAACATTGGTTTCTTGAATTACCAGGATGAACCTAGAAGTAAAGGTGAAACATTTGATGGATCATACATTGTATTTACCAGGTCCCAAAACCAGTCAGCTCAACAATTAGATAAAATAAAAATAGGGGAAGAATCTCGACCAACAATTTCAATTGCTAAATGAGGAACTTCACTACCTTTCCAATTAAAGGACCTGGTGATCACTAAAAAAGTAAGTACCTCAAATATTCCTTCACCTTCTGCTTCAAGTTCACAAACCAGTCCTACACCCAAAAAAAACTAGATTGATAGACTACCTTCTTCTGCTTATAATTCATTTTAGTCATTTGATATAGTTGACTATGTTAAGAAGACCAAAATTTAAATGTATGAGTTTGAATTCTTGCAATCTAACCCTGAGCAGTTGGATAAGTTAGTTCAATGCATCAATAATAAAGCCATCCCTGTAGAATAAGAAATTTTGAAAGCAACTTGTGATCCCCCAAGAACACACCTACCTAAAATAATCTTGTGATCACTCCTCTAGCCACCCCTGGAAAGGTAGAACCATTTTCTGTCTCCCTACTGATAAATAGTTATCAATTGAATAATTACAATATAAATTCTAGCACATTTGACAATGTCATACCCACTAAGGTGGTAGAATCTCTTGGTCTCATGTTGACTAAGATCTTTGGGATATGTTTCTCTATGGAAAACAAATAAGTGCCTCTATTGGGATAAATCAAAGATGCTCAATTTGTATTTGTGGCCTTCCCAGATAAGAGAATTAAAATGACAGTCTTAGTGGCCGATGTCCCAGCCTCCTACGACATTCTTCTTGGATGAAATTTTTGCAAAGATGTTGGTGAAGAATTAAGCATGGACCTATCCAAGGTGAGGATTCCTATCAAGGGCGACATGCAAAGGTTGCTTCCTGCGAAGGAGGCAAAGTACATTATCACCCAAACATCAACCTCTGAAGCTCAAATTCTGTTTGAGTCTTTAGGCATGGGCAATTACTTTTTGACTACTTAAGACATTTTTGTTTCAGTAGATGAAAGCTTACTAAGTGACAATCCAAAAAATTTAGATAAGACATCAGAAGAATTGGTAGGGCACAGTACACATAAAAAAATATCTTCTCTTCCTGACGAAGAAAAATCTAAAAGAAGATCAAAGTCTGATGATATTTAGATTCTAGAATTTGATGGCATCAATGCTTCAATTGGTTTTAGAGCTGGAGCTATTTTAATATCTCCTCAAGGATATATCTTCCCCTATGCATAAAGTTTTAGTTTAGCAACACCAACAACACTATTGAATATGAATAGCTACTACTCAAATTAAAGGCTACTCAGGATAAAGGTGTTAAAATCCTTCATGCCAAAAGAGACATTGAGTTGGTGGGTTATCAGGTGAAGAACCTATACCAAACCAAGAACAAAATATTGTGACATTATCAAAATATGGTATTAGACTACATTGAAAGCTTTGATGCTTTTAGTATGTCTACCATGCCCAAAGAATTCAATAGTCATGCAGATGCATTGGCCATCTCCACAACTCTCTTGGTCCCTCACCAAGACTTTAAAGAAGACAAGTATACTATCGAGTTGGTATTTCAACCAAGTGTACCTAATAATGCTGACCATTGGTAGGTGTTCAATGGTGATAACCAAATCATTACCTTTTTAGAATAAAGAGACAACTTTAAAAAGCTTCAATTCGAAGGTAGTGAATCTCTACCATGGTAATTAGCTCTTGAGATCAATTCAACGGTTGATGAAGAGTTCCTCTAGCTCAAAGGGAATAAAATTTACAAAGGATTAGTTTCTCTTGAGAAATTTTTTGACAAGCATGATAGGTTTATCAATAAATAGAAAATAGATTCAAAATCCTCCAAGGATTTTGATCAAATAAATTTGAGTACAGAAGACAATCCAAAAATGGTCAACATTGGAAATTGTTGTACCCCTGATGAAAAACTCAAATTTATCACTCTGCTTCACCATTAAACTAATATTTTGGCATATTCATATGATGATCTAAAATCTCTCAGACCTAAAGAAATCAAGCATGAAATTCCTCTCAAGTTTGGGTCACTGCATTGCAAGCAGAAGCAAAAGTAGTACAACCCTAGGATATCAGGCATGATTTTGTCTGAGATACAAAAAATTTTGAATGTAAGGATTATTTTCCCAATCCATCATTCCACTTGGATTGTGAATATAGTCCCTATAAGAAAGAAGAATGGATAAATTTTCCTGTGTGTTGATTTTAGAAATCTAAATCAGTCATCTTTAAAGGACAACTATCCCCTATCCATCATGGATCAACTGCTACAGCTAGTGATTGGCACTGAGATATTATCAATGTTAGATGGATTTTCAAGATATAATCAAGTGGAAGTTGGTGAATCAGACCAACATAAGACCACCTTCACAACACCTTGGGTCACCTTTGCATATAGTAGAATGCCTTTTGGCTTGATCAATGCTGGCACCACCTTCCAAAGAGTAATGGATCTTAATTTTAGAAATGAAATGGGTAAGTTCATTATGGTATACCTTGATGACTTGATAGTCTTTTTTAAACATCATCTTGATCATGTGAATCATCTACAAAAAGTGTTGGAGCGATGTAGGTAGAATGGTATTTCTCTTAATCCTAAGAGGTCAATTTTTGGGGTTATAGAAGGTAAACTTCTCAGTCACACTGTGTCTCAAAAAGGCATAAAGATTGACCTAAAAAGGGTCAAATCAATTCAAGAGCTTGCTCTTCTTACCAGTAAGACTGCAGTTCTCTCTTTCTTCAAAAAGGTGAATTTTCTATGAAGGTTCATTCTTGAATTTGTAGAGAAGACTCGCCACATTGTAAATATGATAAAGGGCAAAGCCACTTTTAACTAGACTAAAGAAGGCAAATCAGCATTTAAAGATATCAAGGAAGCTATCACCCACACCCCAATTCTAGTTTGTCCTGATTACACTAAAGACTTCATGATGTATAGCTATGCTTTTGAACATACGCTTTCAACCATCTTGGTTTAGTAGAACAAAAAAGGTATAGAATCTCCCATATATTTCATGAGCTATCCTCTCAAAGGTCATGAGCTGAAGTATTCAATCATGGAGAAGCATGCCTATGCTGTGGTAAAGGTTGTAAAGCATTTCCATTTTTACATCCTAAACTCACACATTATTTCTCTTATTCCTGACACAACAGGAGTGTGGGACTAAAAGGGGCAATTGGATTACCAAAATCTAGGAGTTTGATCTTGTTATAAAACCAATGAAGCTTGTGTGGGGAAGGGGCCTTTGTCAATTAATTATTGATAACATACCAAAAGAAGAAAAGTATGAAGAAATAGGAGTTGAAGACACAACAACAGTTATCTTTATCACCACTATGAATGAGTGGTATTTAAATATTGCTCATTTTCTTACCTATGGTGAGTGTCTTTCTCACCTGTATCATAAAAAAAGAGGATTGTTAAGTTGAAATATTCCAATTTTATCCTATGGGATAATGGTGTGTATAAGAGGAATCTTGATGGGGTATTCCTTCGCTACGTTGATAAAGCATAGTAGAATAAACTTTTAGAGTCCTTCCACAATTTGGCTTGTGGAGGAGATTTTTTTGCACCTGTGACTTCCCATAAGATTCTACGAGCTAGGTACTATTGGCCTACTCTATTTTGAGATTCATACACTTGGGTGCGTAGATGTGAGCTATGTCGATAATTCATTGGCAAACCCAAGCTGGCTACGTTACTTCTCAAGTCTGTGGTGATAGAAAAGCTATTTCAGCAATGGAGGATTGATTTCATTGGTGCTATAAATCCATCTTTGAGTGCTAGACATGATTATGTCCTCATAGCCACATACTAATTTACCAAGTGGGTGGAAGCCATTCTAGTCAAGCATGCCACTTCAGAGGTGGTATGTTATTTCCTCAAGGAAAACATTATTTCCAGGTTTGGGGTCCCAAATAATATTGTAACAGACAATGTAGCCTATTTCTCTTCTCATGAGATTACCCATTTCTATTACTCTTATGGGATTATTCTCTCCCACTCTTCTGACTATGATCTGCAAGGAAATGGTCAAGCAAAATCAAGCAACAAGAACTTGGTGACCACTATCAAGAAACTAGTAGATGGCAATCAAAGAACCTAGCATAAAGCATTGCTTGACACTTTATGGGTAGATAAAATTACACCAAGAGGGTGGTAGGAATGTCCTCATTCCAAATTTTGTACGGTCTCAATGCAGAGATACCAATCACCCTAGAATTACTAGCGTTAAAGTTAACAAAGGTAGTGGAAGATTCAACTTGTGAAAGTTCCATCGATAAAAGGATCATGTGCTTGATTGAGCTTAATGAGCAACAAACTATGCTGGTGGACCAAATTGTTGTGCATCAAAGTCTGGTGAAGAGACTCTTTGACCAGAAAGCAAGGATCTATGATTTTTAGGTTGGGGATCAAGTCTTGTTATGGGATAAGAGGAGAGAACTAAAAGGAATGCATGGAAAATTTGATTCCTTATGGAGAGGCCCATTTGCCATCCATCATTTAAATGGTGAAAATAGTTTCTTACTGAGATATCAAGATGGAACACCATTTAATCTTCCTCATAGTGGGCAGTATCTGAAGCACTTCAATCTTTGAAGTATCAGATAAGTCTATTTGTATATTTGTATAGTCTTTCTTTGTTTTGTGTTTTTCATTTATTTTTGGCACCGTTGGTTTTTGGTGCATTTATTTTTAGGTAAGCATGACTCCATAGCTCAATGGCATAGATGAAGGCACTAAGATTCTAATTTCTACTTCCTTTGATTACTTCAATTTTTAATTGATGGAAGTTCCCCAACTGGAGCTAGCTATTATTCTCAAAATCTATCACTTGTTTTTATGGACAACATACTGACCATTTTGGTCCTACAGGCCAAAATGATCTCTTTCTTTCTTTCAAAATGTTTTGAGTAGTTGAGTTTTTCAAATATTCAAGCCTTTCCAGCAAGTCACAGGTTCAATAGGCAAGCTTTCTTCAAAGGAAGTTCAAAGCACTTAAGGCTTTTTTTTAGTGTTTTGAAGATGGTTCAACACCCAAGTTCAATCAAAAGACTTAACGGTGGGCTTTAAAAAATTAGAATGAACCAATATGAACCATTAAACCATTGAACCCCACCTCCACAAGGTTCAAAGGTTCAATGAGTTCAAAGGTTCAATGACTTCGACAGACTTAAAGAAAAGAATGCTTCAAAGAGTTAACATTGAATCATTGAACCATTAAACCTTGAACCAAAATGGTCCAAAGGTTCAAGGTTCAATGAGTTCAATAAGTCCGAAAGAATCAAAGAAAAGAAGGAATCAAAGAGTAAAGATTAAACTATTGAACTGTTGAACCTTAAACCAAAAAGAGTTCAAAGGTTCAAAATATTTAGACAGACTTAGAAAATCTAGAGAGTTTAAAGCTTCGAAGAAATCAAAGAAATAAGATTGAATCATTGAAACTTGAACCAAAATGGTTTAAAAGGTTCAAGTTTAAAAGAGTTCAAAGTTTGAACAGAAGCTTCGAATGAGTGGATGAAGTGAAAGATTCCAGAAAGAAGTTCAAAGAAATGGTTCAACTGAAGAAGAAAAAGAAAGCGAATGCGGCCCTTCACAAAAACATTGAACCATTGAACCTTTCAACCAAAAGACTTCAAGGTTAAAGGTTCAAAGAGGTTCAAGGCAACCAGTGATGTCCTTGTAGATGTCAAATTTAGGGTAATGGAATAGCCATTGATTTTCAAAAGACTTGAGAACAAGTTCAATGACCAACCCAGAAAGGAGCCGAAAGACTAGCAAAAATCAAGAAGGTATCCTCAAGAGCTCAGATCACCAAAGAAAGACAAAATATGGCAAGGAAGGGGGAAATGACTACAAAAAATTCAAAAATATCTACAAGGGAGTTATTTCTAGTAGGTGGAACAGTCCACCAGGTAGACATCAGGGAACACAAACATTTAAGGATGCGGCCTATTTTTATTTATTGAGTAAAGGCGAATGGACAGTCATGTAAGTAGCATTAAGAAGAGCAGACAACCCATGCTAAGGAAGGGACATTAAAGATAATTCAGAATGCCAAAGTCAAGGTCGATGACCTGTTCCAGCATGGCCCTTTCATAGATATTCAAGGCATTTAATTCAGCATGGGCCATTTTCATGAAAAAAAGTGCCCAAAGTCTTTCTTGGAATGCTATATATTGTAAACTCCCATTTTGTATAAGAAATATCTCTCAATTATCAAAAGTGAAGCTCTACCCAATTAAAAGGTAATCCTGAGACTTTGAGCTTAGACTATTAATCATATTTTGTAAAAATGAATGAGAAAGCAAGTGACCTTTCAAACTTTGTGTTAGGATAAGGTTGTGTCATCTAGGAAATTGTTCTTATGTCTGTTTCTTAAATACAGTCTTTTTCATTTAATCAAACAAGCAGAACAAGCGGAAGTAAGCTAGAAGATGTCCTGAAGCTGACTATGGGAGATTTTGTGCTACCATAATTGTCTTTAGTTTATGTTTTGTGTAAAGGATACTAGAGAGACTTTGAGCTCTCTTTATCCTTCACTATCCTTTACTCTGTTGTAGTTTTAGGTGCATACATTGAGTTGTATTTAATCCTGTTGTGTTACTTTATCCTAATTAGTAGGAGAGATAATGAAAGACTTTGTTCTTTGGTTGGTTTTTTATGGTTTTTGTTACTACCCAAGAAGGCTTCCTGCTGTTTACTGAATACCATTTCTGAAAGAAGAGAAATTCCTTTAGTAATTACACCAAAATTCTCCTCTATTTTGTGAACATCATCTCTGAAAAAAAAGAGATGGATGGTATGATTTCACCCCTGTGTGTATTTTCATCATATATATAGTATATTATATTTTATAGGGAACCTACCCTTGATAAGAGGAGAGATTTGTCTCAATTTGGCTATGGCCACCACATCTATTTTGCTATATAAATCTCCTTATGCTATGGTTGATGCACCTATTTTGTCATCAGTCAGTTGGTGACAAAATATTCACCCAATAAGATAATAAGGAAAGAGAGGAAAATTTAGTATTTTATTGATAGTTCAAGGCCTAATCCAACATTATAGGTCTCCAAAAGAGCGAAGTCTTTTCAAACCCTAGAGGAGGGATACAAAATAAGGCATTTACAACCCCTTTTATAAGAAAAAGAAGACAAGAGAGGATAAGATGAACTACTAGGCTACATAAATGTAGATATTAAATCCTATGTCAAGCCTATGCAATATAAAAATAAATGGAAATCAAGAGTAATCACCTCTCATCAACACACTAGACCTACTACTTTGATGGTTTCTCATGGAATATGGTCATATGAGTGGAGAGGGATAGTTCCATACTAAATTAATATGCACCTTATTTAAGATTAGTTATATACCTAAACCTATGCTAAATAGACATACCTATAGTTAGAATTAAGTGTCTTTAATGGTGGAAAAAGGAGAAAGACAAACTAAACTACAAAAGATGATGCACCAAAGTTTAGATATATCCTCCAATCACTCTAAAAACATAATAACAACCTTTAAAAAAATAATTTTAGCTTCACACTATCAAAAACATACTATAATAGAGGTATGATGAAGTAACCATCTTGTATAAGGGTTGTAGTGTCTCCAATTTCCTTATAAATGAGCCAAAAAATACTAATGTGCATCTAAAATTGATCTTAAACTAAGCAAAAGAGATTAAAAACCACAAAATGCAATTAAAATTATGAAATACATAATGAGATAGTAAGAAAAGAGAGGTAAATTTAGTATTTTATTGATAGTTCAATGCCTAATCTAACATTATAGGTCTCCAAAAGAGCAGAGTCTTTTCAAACCCTAGAGGAGGGATACAAAATAAGGCATTTACAACCCCTTTTATAAGAAAAATAAGACAAGAGAGGAAAAGATGAACTAATAGGCTACATAAATGCATCAATTAATCCTAAGTCTAGCCAATGTAATATAAAAATAATTGGAAATTAGGAGTAATCACCTCTCATCCACACACTAGACCTATGACTTTGATGGTTTCTCATGGAATATGGGCATATGAGTGGAGGAGAGGGTTTAATTTTTTACAAATTTGTCCTTTGGAGTTATTTAACATACATGACTTGGTCAATTGGTTGATCCATTTTTTTTAAAACATGACCCTCCTTATGCTAAGGGCCTTAATTCTCCCCTCTCTACCTATTGTGCATATTGAATGTTTAACTTGGTAAGGAATATTATAACCTATTTGGATTTATGGTTTACTTTGAATTAATTCCCACTCCATATAGGGAGTTACAAATCCTTAAGATCAGTTTTCAAACTCCTTAGATACCCATCATGATATTAATGACCCTTGATCTCCACTCTTAAGTAGTTCTTGATAGGCAATAAGATCACAATCAATCTAAAAATCACCCTAAAATCCACGTGATGATCCTAAGGAGAGGTAGAGTGTTTGATGTAGCACTCTATTTTCTCATGAGGAACCTATATCTTCATACTTGACAATCCCATTTTATCTTCTTATTCTCTTGGTAAACCTGTAACAAGCTCATTAGAGTCCTTGTCCTCATATATCATAATGTATTTGACCTATAAGAAACATGTTAAATCTACCTTGAAAAAAAAGTTTCAGGTCTCCCACCTTGAGACCATGAAACTTGCCTTTCATTTTTGATAGTCCTAGTTTGTTATATCATTCTATATATAAATTGGTAATCAGCTCCTTTGCAACCTCAACCTTTTGAATTTGTTGGTCTCATAGGTGATGTTCAATATTTAGCCTCCTTACTTTTACACTTCTCTTTTCATAATTCCCCAACTTTTGTCAAAACCTTGAAGCTTATTCAAAAGGATCATTTAAGCCTATAAATGAGTTCTTCAAGATAAACCCTTATATCATAGTAGCATGTCCTAAATAACAAGATCATGCAACCTATAAATTGGATGCTTAAATATTTCTAATCATGTTTTAGCTCTATAGAACTCCTGTAACCTCTTTCTTCAAGTGCTCTTTGAAATTCAACAAGAGGTCTTGAAACTTGTCCAACTTTATCTACTAGGTCTTCAATTGGGAGTCTTCATAGTGAAATTATGGATTAGCTTATTTTTTTTCAAGATGACCTAAAAATTGGCCATGATATCTATCATAATGCTATTGGCTTTATATGTAGCTTATGGGCTTGAGGAGACCCAATTTGAAGTTTAAATCTTATGTACTATCCATAATAACTTTGAAGAACTTGTTTGCAAACCCCACCATGGAGGATTACAATCCTTAAGAGTAATTTTGAAGGCCTCACATTATTAAGCACATCAATATATTTTTCAATCATTGTTTTAATCCTAAAACTAGAAGAGATTGGGATATATCCCTCAAGACTGTGAAACCCCATTGTCTAGTGAACATTGTATGATATTCCATGTAACTTACATCCAATGGGGAATCAACCATTTCTATTTATAATTTCATTGTTGAGGCTTTGAATAAACCTAAATTTCATACTTGAATTCTTAAATATAGTTTTAGGCCTATACGTCACCTAATCAGGTTTTGTTAAACCCTATCATGAGGCCATGTAGCATGTTAACATCTCTCACAACATTTAAAGCATTTTCATATGCTAGAAAATTCTCTAGAGGCCCTTAAGAAATGTTGTAACATTTTAACCCTAAAATAGTCATATCCTTATTTACTTAGGCATATAACTTACATGTTGTTTTAAGGCTTATTATGTTTATAAGTTTTGTCATTGATGTTAAGGTCAAGGTTGATGTCATTTATGTCAAGGTGCACCTGGCAAAGATGCATGGTGAGTAGTTTGTGATATATCAACCATGTGATAAGAGAGAATTCGAAGGAAAACTAATGTCTCTCTATTGAGAGAGAATTTGAAGTCAACTTAATGATTTTTCTAAGGTTGATGTCAAGATTAAGTTCAAGGTAATCATGTTTTGAGTACTAGTCCTTGAGTACAAGGTGTCTTGAGAAGTCTAATCATAACAAGCATAGTCATATCATGAGGTTGTGCATGATGCACATGGAAAGGTATGTAAATAGGCATGATATTGTCTAAGGATCATTAAATTAATGTGATCAAGGTTTAGAATCATAAATGAGTGTTTCAAGGTCAGTTGTCAAGCTTCAAGTTCTTGAGAAGCCTAGTCATAACACTAGGCATAACATGAAGAGACCCTGTGAGAAGATATGAGCTTGGTGGCCTAGTGAAATGAATGAACAGAGGCATAAGAGTTTTTATAAGGTTTTTTTATCATGAATATGAGGAATTTTATCACTCATGAGAGTCTCAAAGTGAGCCTACAGGTGTATGACCTACATACCTAGCATGTAACTAGATCAGTTCTAGACCCTCCTTGACCTAATGAGGTGTCATGGTATAATTTCAAGGCATATGAAGAATTTATGGTTGTGGTTTAGAATGGTAAGATTTTTATGACATTTTTACATCTTGGATAGTGGATATAAGGTTAGTTTCAAGGGCTAATGTGACTTGCAGGTCAAGGCCTAGAGAGCAAAGAGAGAGGTGGTGGCTAGATGGGGTATCAAGATTAGTTTTCAAGGCAAATGTGAGTATGTGAGAATTTATAGAATTATTTAATGTTTTTTCAAGTATGTTGACCAATTATTAGGTTAAATTTTGAAGGTTAAGGCAATAAAAAGTGTTTTAAGGTCTCTCAAGTGCATAAAATGGAGGGTTCTCAACTTGAGAAGAAATTTAAAGTGTTAATTGGCATGTGTAACCTATGATTGGGAAATTTAGATGTTGAGGAGATATGGGGAAGGGTCCTAGATAATATTTCTAGGCATTATTTTTTAAAATGAGAGGCAATCCTGTATGAATAATTGTTAACACCAAAAATAGTGTTAACCCTCTCTTAAACCCTTACACTTACCCAATGTGAAAGATCTTGTTCTAAACTACTCAAAATGGATTTGTTTAGATAGTTTAGACATTTTATCATGAATTAAACTCTCTTATTCATCTCCAATATGATTGGTTTGTCATGTGAGTGAGTGGACCCTACATGAAAGGCCTTATTTTTCAAAACATTATTGTAGTAGTTAGAGTAGACCAATTCAAAATTGATAAATAGATTGAGGATAAATATTATGAATTTTATTTAATTTACATGGTGGTTTATAATAAACTTATTACCATTAGGTGTGATAAATTGGTCATACAAATTGACCTATCACTAAAAGGCCTAATGGTGCAAACACTGAGAAAATTAGGTATAAGTGAGAAGGGGACTAGGGATGTGTTATCATGTATTAAATATGAATCCAATTACATAGAAACATTTTTAAATACTTTTAAGACATTTTAATTTTGGATATAAGTTTTGGAGGTCAGTAGTTATGATGAAAATGTTACTCATAAGTCGACCTGTCTAGTGTAGATGAGAAAGTGAAGGTGTAAGGTTATGACAATGGTCTACAAAACTAATTTTTCCATATGACCATATTATATATATATATATTTAAATGGTATAATTATATAATAGTATAATACAAATACATTTAATTTCTTTGAAAGTGTCTACACATGTGTTGAAAGTCATTATCACCATGACTTTATTTCAAGGAAAATTGGCATATCTGGGTAAACAAGTTTATCCAAAACTCATAATTTTTGGTTGAGAAATATTTTAAGAACACAAAAATAACACAGTAAAAATGAATTCTCTGAGAAGAGATGTTTTATTACTCAAGATCACAATACAACTATATATTTATCTCTAGGAAGAGATGTCCAATTTCCATTTCAGGTTACATCTTCATTTATACCCATTTTTAAAGTAGGGGGAGGGTGTGGAAGGTCAAAAATATCAAGGGAGATAAATTTTTTTGAATTCCATGATTTAAAATAATATATAATTTGAGGAATTACTATTTTTAGACTGTACTACTAAAATTGAAATTTGGGGCACTTCTATTAGGTTTTTGGGGGTTAAAATCCATATATCAGAGCTCAATTCCATGTCAATGCATTATCCTCATTATTATCTTTCCAAATATTCAAATAATGAGTCAATTGGAGCTATGGTACAAAAATTATGGCTCTCAAAAGTTTCATCATCAATTGGGGTAGAACAGTCACCCGAATTATCACCTGAATTATTGCCCAGATCACAAGTTGAAGTGATGAGTTTGGTAATATATTACATGAATTGATAAATATAATAAACATAGTTTTGGTTTTTGGTACTTTTATTTCCTACACATGATTTTAATAATCTTGTAATTCAATTTAAGAGATTGTAATATTGAAGCCAAAATGGCTTGTCTAGTTGAGTGAGGTCTGAGAGGGAGAAGATCAACAAATTGGTTTGTAAGACCAATAGGTGCCCTTAGATATTATGATCATTTTTTAAATATTTTTTAGAGTAATTTTATTATCATATTAATTTATTTTAAGTATTTTATTATTTTCTATTAGGTGTCATAATTTCTTGTTTCCATGACTGTGTTTTGAGGCTAGTTGGCAGTTCTGAGTGGGCTCTTTGTAAAGAAGGATTTTAGTTATTTTGTCATAAGTTATGAAGTATAAACAATATGGTGATGAAATTAGGTTATTTATATTCTATATATGTGGTTATTTTCCATGGTTATTTGTAAAAATTGTGTTTATGCTTCAGTTGTTCAAGACAGACTTTTTGGGTATGCATATGCCTAATTGTGAATAGTACTAATGGTGTGCTTCAAGCGGTGGTTGAAGATAAAAGGTGTTGTGGATTATATATGAGATTATAAGGGATATATTTTAGTGTAATATACTATTTTCCTTCCATTTTAGGTATTTTAATGTGCTCCAATAAGATTAAATGGTAATGTGTGTTGAGACCTAAAGATGAAATAAGGCCTAATTGAGGTAGGTAAATCCTAAAGTGACTCAAATAAAATTTTATCCATGTCTATGAGATATTATAATATCTATTTCATGGCTAAAATAAGAGGGTAAGGATATTTGGTTGACCAAGAAGGATATGAACAAGAGACTTGTATAAATAATAAGAAATTTTAGACCTATTTATATGTGTGAGTAAGAGAACAATATAAAATATTTATGAGAAAAAAAATGTCTTATATACCATTAAAAATTTGTATAGTATTAGTGATTAATCTTTGACATCGGTTCTACATATGAGTAATAAGATCATATGACCTAATCAAGTCAAGAAGAGGGCTAGTTGAGCGAAGAAGGCTAGAGGCTAGTTTGAGAGGGATAAAAATGTGGGAAGAGATTACAAAGGAGATCATCATATATTATATAATAAAAAATTTATTATAAATGTGTTCAAGTTTTTTAGGTGGTCGAGTTGGTTCTGGGTCATCTAGGGGGTTCATGCTTCCTTTCAAGTAGCTGATTTGTAAATCTTAATTGATTTGGTGCTTAGCTATTCAGGGTTGGTGCTCCATGTCAAGTTGGTGGTTCACTAAAGTTGTTTTTATTATAATACTATAGTCCATTTTTAGATATCATTTATCTTTCATGACCTTGAGGTTTTCCTACATAGAAGTTGTGTTATCCTGTGTTTTTATGTTTCATGCATGCTTAAGTGAAATTGAAAGAAAGGTTTTTAAATATTGATTCACCCCCCACTCTTAGTCATATTTCTTCAAAAATTTGGTATTAAATCTTGGTCCTTTAAATTAGGTTTAAAAATACTAAAGGAGATCCTAGAAGCAAGGATGGCTAGTCAACAAGCTCAAGGTGGTTTCTCTACCCTTAAGGCTTCATTATTTAGTGGATGTAATTATGCCTTTTAGAATTTTAGGATTAATATATATCTTATGTCTCAAGGTCATGATATTTGGTATTTATTTGTGGATTATTATAATGCTCCTTCTATTCCACCTATTGATGCAGTAGGTAAGAAGGCTAGTGAAAATAACTCCAAGGCAATGAATGTCCTATCAAAGGTAAATATTGTTAAGGTGATTCATTATGTATCAACTAAATAAATATGGAACAAATTAAAGACCATCTATAAAGAAGACACCAAGGTGAATATGGACAATTTGTTGACCCATCGAATATAGTCTAAAATTTTGAAGATGAATGAAGATGAAACCAATGCATCCTACTTGTTGAAGGTTGATGAAGCTATCAATGCCATTATAGGATTGGGATAAGAGTTGAAAGAATATATAGTTATTCAAAAGGTATTGAGATTAGTAAATCCCAAATTTGAATCTAAGGTATCTATAGCATAAGAGATGCAAGATTGGGACAAGCTAGAGATAGATGGTCTTCATGGCATCTTGATTACCTATGAGATGATAAAAAATAAAGTAAGACCTCCCAAGAAGGAATTTGATAAGAAGTTAAAAACTAAGAAGGTCAAGGATGAGGAATGTTCAGATTTTGATGATGATCAACTATTAACCATGTTATGCAAGAAAATTAAGGTTTGGTTCAAGTAAGTACAAGGATAAGCTTCCCTTCAAATGTTTCAACTATGGAAAGATTGGTCACTTTGCATCCAAGTCTCCTAACAAGGATAAATTTGAGCATAATGAAGAACATGATGAACATCATGGAGATGACAAGAAGGCATATAATCCTAATAAAAACAAGGGATTTAGGAAGTATGAAGGTAGGAAAGGAACTTTCAAGAATAAGAGGAGATTCTATACTAAAGAAGATAACTCTTCTAATGTAAGTGACTCGAGTTCATCTGATAGTGATGATGGTGGTAATGAACCTGAACATGATAATAATAAAAAAAAATTCATGGCGATAGAAGAGGGTTACTCAAGTTGGAAAGGCCTTATGGTTGATATGAAATTAGATGAAGAAGAATATGAAGTGAATCTTGAGGTAAAATTGGTAAGTACCCTAGAGGAGTTAAAGTTTCAAATGAGAAATAATGAAAAACTAAAATCATTAGTTAAGGACTATGAGGAGTAGATTGGATTTTTTGAGGAAAGGCTAAGTAACAATTCCAAGGAGTATGATGAGATCGTCAATAAAATTGAGGCACAGATAGAGGTATTTAATACAAAACTAAAGACTAAAGAATAAGAATGCACTAGGTATGAAACTGAAGTAGAATCCCTAAAATTTGAGTTGGATCAAGCATCTAGCAAGGTGAAGAGATTTTTGAAGTTTGAAAAGATCATTGAAGCTCTAGATAACATGTTGAGTAGTCAAAAGTATGCAAGTGATAATATAGGTATTAGTTTCAAAGAAGAATAAAAGGTGGCACTTCAAATCAAAGAGAAGGTTATTGAAGATAAGAAGGTCAAATTGAAAAGACCTATCAAATAGCCTAATGCTATGAGGTATGCTAGTCCATTTAATAGATACTATTTTGTATGTAGTCATTTTGGTTATATAGCAAGAGAGTGTAAAATATTCTTCAAGATTGAGTACTCATGAGACTATGGAAGGATTCATAGTTAAAATATTTCAATAGGTATGTATAAGGTCATTTAATACAATTGTCATGATGTAGGACACATTGCAAGATTCTATCCTAACAAAGTTAGAAGGTCATCAAGTCAAAATAAGAGGTTTGAAGCTCTTAGAGTGAAAGAAAGAAGGAAAATGAATGTATAGAAACCAAAGATATAAAATAAAGGTCATGATAAGTATATAAGCTCAAGTGGACTATTTGATGTGATAGAACATACTTTAGATGTGAAATCAAGTTAGGAATGTCTATTGTCAGCTCATATTGATGATCAAATAATTGATGAAGAGATCAAGTCTATAGTGCCAATCAAGCCTAAAAGGATACTAAAGGATATTTAGTATTTTAAGAGCATAGAGATTTGGGAATCTCCTAAACTTGTGTTTTTTTAGTTTCCTATGGAAATGGGTGACTCCATTATGCTTCATGGAGACACTATTAAGTTAACAAAAGCATGGTGGATGCTTGATTTGAGGGGGAGCTATTCAAGTTGTTGATTGAACTTGATCTATGTTGAGAAGTAAAATTATGTTCTGAGTTCATATAAAGGAGGTATGAATATATTAAGGGGGATCATGTCCCTATGATGCTTCATAATATATGTTACAATAAGGTGTGGTGTCAGATGATAGTTTGTTGAAGATTCTTTATCATTAATGTCAAAGGAGGAGAAAGTTCAAGAAACAAGATTAACCAGATTGGGGGAGATGAGAGTGCTAAAATTGAAGAATATTTTGCCATCAATGACAAAGGGGGAGATTTTTGAGAAGTGTTATCATTGATGTCAAGGTCAAGGTTGATGTCATTAATGTCAAGGTGCATCTGGTAAAGATGCATGATGAGTGGTCTATGAGATATGAGCCATGTGATAAGAGATAATTTGAAGGAAAAATAATGTCTCTCTATTGAGATATAATTTGAAGGAAACCTAGTGATTATTTCAAGGTTGATTTCAATATTTAGGTCAAGGTAATAATGTTTTGAGTACTAGTCCTTGATTATAAGGGGCCTTGAGAAGCCTAGTCTTAATAAGCATAGTCTATCATGAGATTATACATGATGAGCATGGAGAAGTATGTACATAGGTATGATATTGTATAAGGATAATTAAATTCATGTGAGAAAGGTGTAGAATAAATAAGGAGTATTTCAAGGTTAGTTTTCAAACCTTAAGTACTTAATAAGCCTAGTCATAACACTAATCATAGCATGAAGATACCCTATGAGAAGATATGAGCTTAGTGTCATAGTGAGATGAATACATAGAGACATAATAGGATATGTGAGGTTGTTTCATCATGAATATGAGTCATTAGATCACTCATGAGATTCTTAGAGTGATCCTACATGGGTAGGACCTACAGACCTAACATGTAACTAGATTAGTTCTAGACGTTTCCTGACCTAATGAGGTGTCATGAGGTATTATCTAGGCATATGATAAATTTATGGTAGTGGTTTATCATGGTAAGAGGTTTTATGACATTTATATGATATGTTGATAGGTTGGATAGTGGTTATAAGGTCAATTTCAAGGCTGAATGTATCTTGCAGGTCAAGGCCTAGAGCACAAAAATAGAGATGGTGGTTAGATGGGGTATTAAGATCAGTTTCCAAGGAAAGTGTTAGTATTTGAGAATTTAAATAAGTATTTAATTATATTTTAAGTATGTTGACCAATTTTTAGGTCAAAATTTGAAGGTTAAGGCAAGAAAAAGTGTTTTAAGGTCTCTTGAGTGCATAGAATGGAGGGTTCTCAACCTGATAATAACTTTCAAGTGTTCATTGGCATGTGTAAAATTTTCATATAAAACTTATATATTTTTGAGATATGGGTAAGGGTCCTATATAATTTATCCAGACATTAGTTTTGAAAATGAGGGGCAATCCTTTATGAACAATCATTAACACTAGAAATAGTGTTAACCCTCTTGAAAACCCTAACACTAACTCGACGTAAAAAGATATTACTATAAACTAAAAATAATGTATTGGTATAGATATTTTAGCTATTTGATCATTAATTCAAATATATTAGGAATATCTAGGTGTGATTGGTTTGTCAATTGAATGAGTGGACCCTACAAGAAAGGCCTTATTTCTCAAAAATTTATTATAGCAATCAGAGTTGACCATGTCAAAATTGCTAAATGGATGGAGGATAAATCTTGTGAATTTTATTTAATTTACATGATGTTTTATGATAAATTTATATCCATTAGGAATTATAACTAGTCATACAATTTGACCTATCACTAAAAGGCCTAATGGTGCAAACAGTGAGGAAACCAAGCAGAAGTGAGAAGGTGTTTAAGGATGTTTTATCATGGATTAGGGATGAATCCAAGTGCATATATATATTTTTCAAGACTTTTAATAAATTTTAATTTTTTATATAAGTTTTGGATGTCAATATTTATGATGAAAATGTTGCTCATAAGTTAACTTGTCTAGTCTAAATGAAACAATGAAGGTGTAAGGTTATGAGACTAGTCTACAAAACCAATATTGCCATATGACCATATTATTTATCTATTTGAGAATTTTATAGTGATATAATAATATCATCCAAATACATTTAAATCCTTTGAAAGTGTATACACATGTGTTGAAGGTCATTATCACCATGACTGTGTTTTAAGGAAAATTGATGGATTTGGGTAAGCAAGTTGAAGTGATGCGTTTGGGAATATATACCATGAATTGATACATATAATAAACATGATGTTATTTTTTGGGACTTGTATTTATTATCCATTTTTTTCAAAATCTCTTAAATTAGTGTAAGAGGTTGGAACATTGAATCCAAAATGGCTTGTCTGGCTAAATGAGGTCTACTGAGGTCTGAGAGAGAGAGAAGGTCAACAAATTGATCTACAAGACCAATAAGCACCCTTAGATATTATGATCATTTTGTTGAATAGTTTTATAAGGATGTTTTAGGATAATATTAATACATTTTAATTCCGTTATTTTTTTATATCATATGTCATAATTTCTTATTTTCATGACTGTGTTTTAAGGCTAGTTGGTAGTTCTGAGTGTGTTCTTTGCAGAGAAGGGTTTGAGTCCTTTTGCCCTGATTTATGAAGTCTAAATAATAAGTGATGACCCTGAAGTAATTTATGTTATATGTGTGTGTGTGTGTGTGTGTGTGTGTGTGTGTGTGATTTTTTCCATGGTTTTTTGTAAAAATTATGTTTATACTTTAGTTTTTTAAGACAATTTTTTTGGGTATGCCCAGGCCTAATTATGAACAATACTAATGGCATGCTTCAAGTGGTGGTTAAATTTAAAAGGTATTGTGAATCCTAGATGAGATTAATAGGGATATATTTGAGTTTAATATGATATTTTACTACCATTTAATGTTTTTTAATGTTCTCCAATAAGATTAAAGTGTAACGTGTGTTAAGTAGGACTAATGGGATTAGGTCTCCATGAGACCTAAAGATGAAATAAGGCCAAATTGAGGTAGTTCAAACCTAAATGGAATCAAATCAAATTTTATCCATGTCTATGATATTTAATGAGATAAATTTCATGTCTTACCTAACAGGGTAAGGATATTTTTCCAACCAAGAAAGATATGAACAAGAGACTTGTATAAATACTAGGCAATTTTAGGCCTATTTGTGTGTGTGTGAGTAAGTGAACAAGATAACATATTTATGAGTATAATAAGGTATTATATACCATCATAGGAGTGTATAGGATAATTTATTAATCTTTGACATATTTTTTTCATATAATTAATAAGTTTATATGACCTAATCAAGTCAAGAAGAGGGCTAGTTGAGCAAAGAAGGCTAGAGGCCCATTTGAGAAGGATAAAAGTGTGTGAACAGATGAGAAAGGAGATCATAAATTATTGTATAAGAAATAATATATTATAAATATGATATTTTTTTAGGTGGATGAGTTGGTGATGAGTCATTGGGGGGTTGGTTCCTCCTTGTAAGTTGGTGCTTGTTAAAACCTAGCTGAGTTGGTGCTTAGTTAGTTGGGATTGGTGATCCATGTGAAGTTAGTACTTCACTAAAGTTGGTTTTTGTCTTATAGGACTATAGTCCATTTGTATATATTAGTGGCTTTTCATCCCCTTGATGGTTTCCCAAATATAATCTGTGTTATCTTGTGTTCTTACGTTTCATGCATATGTGGATGGTTTATTAGTCATTGTTTGATTTATGTTCTTGAATGAATGTTCATGAATGCTTAAATGAAATTTAAAGAAAGTTTTTTAAATAATAATTCATCCCCCCCCATGTAATTGATCTTGATTCCAAAATATTGAGACCATCTCCATATTTTTAGGGATGTTACTCAAGGTCTTCCTTTCCCTCACAACATATTTGGCATTTTCATGAACCTATTTAAGGGTTTACATGCTTGTGTAGTCATATAAAATGTGAAATTTGGTAAATTTAGTGTGGATAATGACACCTAATCCATAGGTCCATCTTTCTTGCTCTCATGACCTTCATAGGCATGTTTTCACTAATTTCTAGTCATCTGTAACCTCCCAGATTGAACCCTTATAGACCTAAATTACTCTTTCCATGATTAATACATCCCCCTGGGTCCTATCAGCCATAGACAATAGTGACCAAACTTGGTATATAGTGTTAAAACTTAGGGTGTCCTATTTTTGTCACTACTGTCCAAGTTCATTTTGTCTTCTAACAGTCATATTCATCTGAATCCTTATCCTAATTCATGTCAGTCTAACGTGAATTCATTTAACTCATGATCATTAAATCCCATATAAAATGCCATTCAATGTTCATTTAGAAGGGTTAGCACTCATTTACAAGAGAGAAGTAAGAATACAGGATAGACTACTCAATTACTCTTCCTTATTCTCTGCATACAACCATCCTATAGTATTTCAAGCTTATTCAAACCTTTATACTAGTTACTAATCATTCCAAGTACACCTAGTTTCACATTTACTTATATTTTCATCACACTATTGCACCAAGCACTTCAATGGGAGAACTACATATATATTGATCCCTCTTTTGAGTGTTGGTATGTAGGCAACGTGCCTACACATGGGGTGTGAAGTGCATCTAACATATTTTTTACACACTAACCTCTTTTCCCTATTTGCCAAAGTTTCATTTAGTTGCATAGAAGACACAAACACATAAATTAGCTCTATAGGGAGTTCCATTAAAAATGAAGATCTAAAATTTGGTACATAGACTCACACAGACATGGTGAACAAAACCCAAAAAAATCAAATATCTATGAGTAGTTTGGTCAATAGTGGCAAGACCAAGACTATAGCACCAAAAAGTAAGGTGTCTTATTTTCAGTGGTCCTATCCAATCAAGAAATGAACTTCAAATTCCTATTTATGATAGTATCACAAGTTTGCACATAGATTTATAGACTCTATCTCAGTCAGAACAACACATAATTAGATAATTTTAATTTTATCTCTCTCACTACTATTTTTAGAAAAACCCTAACTATAGTAAAATTTCATAAATCAGTAGCCTAATTATTGTACATTGTTTACTAATTTTATCTACTCAAACCTATTTATTATTTTGGAATTCAACATTTAATTTCCCAAAAATAATAAATCATTTGGTGAACCTTACTTTGGATTTTGTATAAAAACCCTAGACACCCTAGGGTAAATTCCTAACTAATTTTTCACACTAATTTTTAAATTTTTTCTTGAATATTAAAATAACAAATTCCTCTCCAATTTTAAAAATTTTTAGTAAATTTTTAAAATAAATTTATTTCAAACCCTAGTTGCATCAACAACCTCCCAGTAATTTTCCAGTCATTTTTTAATCATTTTTTGAATTTTTAATTACATATTAAAATTATAAAATCACTTTAAATTTCAAAAATTCATAGTAGTTTAAAAAAATTAATTTTCCTCAAAACCCTAGTTGCATCTACTAGGTCCCATTAAATCAAGCACTTTCCCATAATTTTTGAATTTTTTTCTTAAATACTCCAATTATAAATACAATTTCAATTTCAAAAATTCATAATATTTTGCAAAAATATTTTTGAAAAATCTCTAGTTGCATATACTAGCACCTATTTTCTTCTTGAGGTATCACCTTACATCCATAATCAAATTGTAAAAATGATGCTCATTTATTTACAAACTTTTCTTCAATTTCTTATAAATAATAAGGAAACCATAATGGGCCATATCATGTACATGAATGATGAAGTCTATCATATGTTAGTTCAAAGTTTCATTCTTTGCATTTTATGCTTATGTTTCATTATATGGGATGATATTACAAAATTCATTGCCAAAAATGCACAAGATTTCAAAATTCTTTTTGCATATTCTCTTTCACTCACAAAATAATTACCAACTCTATTTTGATAAACACATTTGAAATGTTCTGTTGCATGTCAAAAGTTTCTATGCCTTTATGCAAAAAGTCATACTCTCTATCCTTTGTTTCTTATTCCTCATGTGGAATTTGTTTCAATTTTATCATGCTAAACACATTAGAAATGTCATATCACATATCAAATTTATAAATTTATTTGTGTATAATATCATGCTCTCTATTACATACTTTCTCTCTCTCTCATGATGAATTTTTTTCAAGTTTATCATGATAAACACATTAGAAATGTCATGATTCAAGTCAAAAAAATTTATGCATTAATGCACAATTCCATGCTCTCTATTCCTTGTTTGTTATCTATCATGTGGAATGTTCTATGTAATCATATTTTTATACATGGTTTTTAAGTAGATATATCTAACTCTTTGGCTACTTTTAAATATCTCCCTATCATTAATAGACACAACCAAACACTAGTGGTTATATCTACCCCTCCTCTCTTCAAACTTGGTTCATCTAACTTTTATCCCACACCTACTACCAAATCTATGCCTATATTATATTATGTGGTACATGTTAACACCCAAATTTATAAAGATAAACAAGTTGAATACACCCATGGTTATAGCTTTGTCACTCATTTTATCACCCCTTCCCATCTAGTTTCATCTCCTCCACCTATTACAGTTCTTCCTCCAATCAAAATTCAGCCACAATTGAGACCTTAATCACCAGCACAAAGAGTTCATACACCTCCATAGCTTCAAGATTCTAGATAGATTCTAGTTATAGTGTTCACACCTAAAATAATCTCACTGAGATCTTATGCATCTACACATAAATCACATGTTCAAAGAGATTCTCCTACTTCTAGATGGGTCTTTAATATTCCTACAGTTGCATCCACTTCTCAGAGTTACAGAGGGACCCCATAGTTAGTTTCCACTATAGATATTTTAGAACATTTATAACATATACAGCTTTTAGATCCATAGTATCATCATTTCCATCATGCTTCACAATCATGGATGATCCTTATTCTTGATAAAGGATAACATGATAGGGAGAATCTCATGAGACTCATTGGTTAGTATTATCTCTTATCATCCTTGATTGTACATAATTTTTCATAATTACTTGTATATATCTTATTTTTAGCATTTCTTGTACATAATTTCTTCTATATTGATTGCACATAGTTTAAATATATCTAAAACATAAAAACATTTTGATTTTATGCATCATCCATGATTTACGTTGTTACTACTATGCTAGACTTACATTTGTTGTTCTATGTTATTATTTTTTAATTTATCTACATTACCATGCTTCACTTAATCTTCTTTAAGTTTGTGTAATGACATCTAGATCCTTGATTGCTTCACTCTAACCATTGAGGGGCCATCCTACTTCTACATTCGAGACACACATCAATATACATACCCACTAGGGGTATCTTCTACATGACTACACCATCCAGGTTATGTCATTACTAAACCACACACTCTAGTTATCATGTTGACATACATTACTTATTAAGCTTACATAGATTACCATCTTGACACTCACTAGTATTTAGCACTTGCATATCCCTTAGCATATACTGAGTCCAGTACTAAATATGTATTGCATACTTTCACTCTTGCTTTGATTAGTTATATGTGATTCTATCTTTCTAGTTATTATATGCTTTCTCTTCTTTCTTAGCGTAGCTTATTTGATTGCATTCTTAATTCTTTTTTGTCTCCTGTATGTGCCTTAGAACATTTGCCAATTTCCTCTTCTATTTATGTGTGTGCCTTAGGACATTTGCCAATGTCCTTTACCTATACTCCTCTATGTGATTGTGGCTTCCATGTTAACTTGCTTATTTTAATTTTATGTGTATGTGGCATTTGAACATGCCTTGTATTCTTGCTTTCCAGTTTGAGTGACATATGCCCATGTCCATTAATTGCTTCACCCCTTGGCCACTCATGTATGCTTCTTATTTCTTACTTTATATGTTTGTTGCCTAATTATTTTTCCTATTTGTAATGCCATGATCTATATCATGTATTTCCTTGATTTCTTGGATGCCATGATAGACATCATGCTCCATCCTTCCTTGCTAACAACTAACAACTAACACGTTTGATTTTAGTTCAGTACATTACACATGTTATTAAATTGTTATATATATCTAGACATACCCCTATTGATCTAACAATCTCTCAATACAAACCATGCTATATCTTGAGATATATAGTTGATTATTATTGCTATATCATGTGTATTTCCATCTTAACACACTTTTAGGGCTCTTTATTTTGAGTGTAATCATTGTAATGTCTTCATTCCTACCCTTAAAAGAGGGGGAAAAAATAGGGGTTTTATCATAAATATTAGAGCTCCTAAATAGATAAAAAAGTAGTTTTTAGAACACTCAAAATAGAATTCAGACATCAAACCAGGTAGACAATAGATAATCTAGAATAGTTATTAGATTTGGCCCTAGATAACAATTCCAAAGTTAGACTATAATTAGATAACAAGGTGTCCTATTTTTGGTGCTCCTATCTAGATAAAATAAAAATTAGTTTTTTTATAGAAATAGATAGAAAATTGAGTTCAATCATAGGTTTGTCAGCTTAGTATGGTCCATATTCAACATGTTTCAGTTCATTTTTTGCTTAGAGAATATAGATATAGGGGGCATCATGCATGGCATGATGGATCTCACTTCTAGTTTTAGATTAGGTAGTTAATATAAATTTAAGATCATAATCCATTTTCCAAACACCAATGATTAGATGCAATGTGTGTGGCACATTGATCTTCCCCTTTTTTTGAGTTTAGTTTACTTTCCAAGCATTTATTAGTAGTTGTGTGCCTTACTCCATCTGCAAGTGGTTGGAATCCTTTTTCAATTTTGGCTTTCATACAAGCTTAACTTCTTGATTACCTGAGTCTTGAGTACTTGATTTCTTGAGTTGGCTTCCACATAATCCTAGTGCACTAGTTTCTGAGTGGCTTTCATACAAGCCTAATCTCCATCTTTTGAAATGGCCAAGAGTGGCCTAATTTCTAGCATACATTTAGCTATCCATGCTGACATTATTATATCATAGTACATTCATGAGATTTAGGATCCATCTCACATGACATCTATTCCATATTGTTATTACTTCATAGCTTCAATTCATGGGGCAATGATAGAGCCAAAGGACTAGCTAGCTTTTGTATTCTTGAGCCACCTATTTAAAGTGATTGGACACATAGTCCAAACATTAATTGACACATGCATGATTTTTTAGCTTCACTTAGTAGGAAAGGATGGAGTCAAAGGGCCTACCTTTTTATTCTTAAGTGACTTCTAGGTAATTGAGCACTCAACTCCGTTCTTGATATTACTTTTGGTACAACACACACCCAACACAATCTAACATCACAACAAGTTTTGTATTGGTTTGCATACCCAATGAGGTGTATTCATTCCTTCCTCTTCCTTTCTCTCTTACCTATATTTTGTACATTATTATTTTAGATATATCAAATATAGTAAGGATTTATCTACTCTATGTTTTTCATTATAGATTTGCACTTCACACCATGCTTTCTTTATGCACATCCAACATCACATAGATTTATGAGTTTCACCTTTATAGGTAAGTTTAGGTACACTTTTTATTTTTCATTTATCCTTTTATTTCACTTTGATACATCACTAGAATAAAGGGGGAGGGGAGAAATTTAGTCATATAAAATAAAAAAATTGGTAACTTGAGTGTGGCTAATGATACCCAATCCATAGGTCCATCTTGCTTTCTCTCATGACCCTCATAGGCATGTTTTCACTAATTTTCAATCATTCATAGCCTCCTAGAATAAACCCTTGCACACCTAAATTTATCTTCCCATGCTTAATCCATCTCCCTAGGTCCCATCATCCATGGACAATAGTGCCCAAACTTGGACTATAGCACTAAAACTCAGAGTATCTTATTTATAGTGCTATTATCCAAGTGAATTTTCGCTTTTAAAGGTCATATTATTTTGAATCCTTATCCTAATAAATGTCAGCCTAACATGAATTAATTTAACCCATGATCATGAAATCCCCTATAAAATTCCATTCAAAGTTTATTTAGAAGGGTTGGCACTCATTTACAAGAGAGAAGAAAGAATACAAGCAAGACTACTCAAGCACTCTTCCCTATTCTCTGCATACATCCATCCAATAGTATTTCAAGCTTATTCAAACCTTTATACCTATCCCTAGTCATTAAAGTACACCAAGTTTCACAATTAATTACATTTTCATCACATTATTTCACCAAGAACTTTAATGGGAAAACTGAATATGGCTTGATCCCTCCTCAGAGTATTGGTATGTAAGTAGCATGCCCACACACAGGGTGTGAAGTGTGTCCAACGTATCCTTTACAAACTAACCCCATTTCCCTATTTACCAAAATTATATTAAATTACATATAAGATAAAATCACATGAAGAACCATCTCTACAAGGATTTTTTCTAATAGTGAAGATCTTAAATTTAGTACATAGGTTCACACAAATGTGGTGAATAAAACCCAAAAAAATTAGATCTTTATGAGTAGTTTGGAAAATAATAGAAAGAACAATACTATAGCACTAGATATTAGGGTATCCTATTTTTATTGATCCCATCCAATCAATAAATGAACTCTAAATTCCTATTTGTGACATTTTCCCAAGCCTGTCTCAATTAGAACAATATAGAATCAAATAACTTTAATTTTCTCTCTCTTACTACTATTTTTAGAAAAGCCCTAACTATAGTAAAATTTCAAAAAATGAGTAGCCTAATTATTTTAAATTATTTACTAATTTTATCTACTCAAACTCATTTATTATTTAGGAATTAAACATCTAATTTCCCAAAAATAATAAATCAACTTGTTTGACCCTGTTATAACCCCTAACATTATACTAGCATGCCTAAAACCTATTGAAGACATCATAAAGACTTCCCATATCACTATTCAATCAATAATTAGGGAATTATATGGGACTGGATACTTGTACATGCATGTTTTTTGAGAGTTTGAAGTTGGTTACTTGGTTTGCATACCTCATGTTTTCCAACTTCTTGGCTTTCTACGCTTACAACTTATTGACAATCTTCTAGGATCATGTTATTTAGTGGAATTATTCATAAATTTATTGAAATTTCCCCACCAAAGCTTTTATCCATATTTTCAATCATGAATACTATTATATAGTCCTACAACTCTTGTTGTAAAGCATCTTGGTCTTCTAGTTTGATATCATCAAGAAGCACATCAAGAAGCTCATCAAACCATGTTGCAGGATTAAAACCATTAGATAATTATTATTTAACCTTACAAACAATTCATGTTCATGTGGGATATTTATATATAACATATCACTATGAAGACCTTTGACAAGTGTGAAACCTATTCACTTGGTCTGCAAACCCTGTTTGCACTGAATTCACTATTAAAGCCTAGTAATAGATGTGTTGAAGGTGTTAAAACCTTGAACTAATTCACACATCCTTAAAACCTTGAGGTTTTAATCCATCGATAATTTACACATCCATCATGATCATATAAAAAAATTTCATAGGGTATATAAGGTTTTATCAAGCCTTTGAGAAACACTGACTATTTGGAACTAGAGCTGTCATCCCTTTCTTTGCACAAGCTTGATATCTCATAGATCTTCCTTAACTTGCCTTGAAACTCATATTATATAGGATTTGGGTGAAATTATATTTATTGGGCTTGTTTTTTGTCCCTTCCTTAGGAGATAAACACTTCCAAACTCACTAAAAACCTCATTCTTATGTTTCCAATCCTGTAGAGGTTATCTCCAATCCTAAACCTCAAGAAACCCTGGATTTGACTCATATGGTCTTCAACTTTATAATTTTAATTAGATGATCATATATGGTCTTAAAATAATATATATCCTTCTATAACCATGTATTCTATTTGAACAAGCTCAAAACCATCAAAGACATGCCTATGAGCTCTAGGGTTTTGGTAGGGTTTAGGAGTAGTTCATGATTTTCTTGGCCATTTGACATGGTTTGAAGCTATTAAATATAGTTAAATAGATTAATATGATATTAAATATACCTCTTAACCTCCTCCATGATCCTTTATTTTCATTACAATAGGATAAATGAGTTTAAACCTTGAATTATGCTCTCTTTTAGGCTATTTACAAGAAATTTTAAGCTTCTTTGGGATGATTCATAGCCTTTTCTCCATATTTATACCTCAAAAAACTTGGTAATTCCCTTAAATACCTCCTAAATGATATTTAATGGCCATACTAACCCATGTAACTCCTGATCAAAGATGGCACATCCTTAAAAACTACTCTGATACCACCTGCCTCCTATTGTGGGTTTCACTGTATATTTTGAGAATCAAAAGGAGCATCTATTGAGATAAACATTTGGTATCAGAGCCTTTTGAATATCTACTCCAAATATTCTATAATAATTTTCTCTTTCTATATAAAGGAATTTTAAGTTACCTTTCTTTGAAAATTTCTTTGGGAAAATGATGCATCGAGTCATTGGTCGTTATTAATTTGTCATAGGCCGCTTTTATCTCTGCAAGTAATTATTCCCTATCCAAAAATTTCTCGCTTTCCAAAAATTAATTTCTTACAATGGAATTTATCAAATCTCAATAATATTCCACTGTTGAGATTCTCAATGAATCTGAAATAGAAGGAATGTATGAACTACCTCCTTTTATCCCAGAACAACTCTCTGAGTGTCCTGACATTGAAGTCATAGAAGAAACCCTTGAAAAGGAAAATAATCTTTATAAACCTCTAGCTTTAAAGTTTTCTCAGGTATATAAAAAGACTAAACTTATGAAGTCTAAGTATGTTTATAATAGTACTTATATGTCTTTCATGAAACCCCGTATTAAGTCTGTAGAACTTACTCTTAGTTATAAGCCCAAAAAGTCTTTCCAAAAAAATTAGTTATCTTTATTACCCGAATCTGAAATCAATCATATTAGATCCCATGAAGATGTCAAATTTGTCCATTTTGGTCTTATATGAGTTCATATTACTCCACTAATTCCATGTAATATAAAACCAGTCCTATACCTAGAATTGTGTGATAGACGTCAAGTTAGATTTAAACATGCTTGTCAGTTATCCAGTTTAGGATGGATAAATGATCAAGTCATTTTGTTTTGAATTTTTTCCTAACCTTTCAGTTATAGTTTGAGATAAGGGATGTAAAGAATTCAAGCATGGCTCTTTAGATTATTGGGGACTATTTACCTCATTATTTGGTCTAGATATGTATGGAGAGTTCAAGTATGCCTCCATCAATATAACTATTATGTATAGTATGACCAATACAAACCACCCTAAAATTCTATAAAATCTACCTTATGCTCTCAGATTAAGTGGAAATATCTAGTTACAGAAGGGACATATAGAGTCTATTGAAATTTATTCTAATTAGAAGCTTGATTGGCTAAAAAATATGTCACCTAAAATGAAAGGTCAAGCTATTGCCCATAAAACTGATGGAAGAATGGTAAATGTTGTACCTAGATCACTTTACTTGAATCATTCTTCTAACAAGTTGTCTCCCCATATGCCTTCATCTTCCTTCTCAACATGAACTATTAAATCTAGTCATATTAATATAGAAGATGAAGATATAAATCAAGGACCTGATCCCAGAGATCAGATACCATCTATAATGATGAGTCTTCCTAGAGAAAAGACTCTTGAATTCTATACAGATAATCAGGTCAGTCTGTACAAAGGTGGGAGATGGCCACCTCACAAAGGTGTATATAAATAGCAAGAAGGTGTTTTTAGTTACTTATTTGTAGCTTACCTAAGAGAAGCTAAGCCTTCTAATGAATTTAAGTAGAGGAACTATATGTCAAGATTCAATGCACACCTTGTCGACAATTTTGATGACCTTTGTAAAGATGTCTTGTATATTTGACATAGTCTAGATAAACTAACATTTCTTGTAGATGATACAAATCATGTCTACCATGAGATTTATAATACTAATTTAGTATTTAGTAACCATCTATCTTGCATTTATACTAAGCTTGTAACCTTAGAAGATAGCCTTGACTAGTTGGTTAAATAAGATTTAGATGCTTCCAATGAAGCACCAATGCCCATTTTATCATATGAAGTTAAGTTTGGATCTAACTTCAAACCTCATAAATGGAGTGTGAATCATAATACTTCTCTGATTTAAAGGACATAGATACCTTTACAACCATGATATCTTAATATAGATGATACTCTCAATCTTTTAAATGAAATTTCTACCTAGTGTAATTTAATGAGTAATCACAGTAGTATCTCATCTAGATCCACCTGCTACTACTATTTTTGCTTCAAAATTCTTTTAGGTAATTATTACCCAATGGTGGGATTCTATGATAGAGTAGTAACATAATGAAAAGGTTCATCACTAACCAAATCCTTTAGCTACACTATATCATTTACTGATTAATGAGTTTGCACCTCCAGTCGGTAACCACAAACTAGAATCTAAAAAATGGTTGCTCAAAATGGAGCTATGTGATTTAAAGTAGTTTGATGCCTTTTCTAAGAAATTCCACAAATTGGCTTATGAATGTAGAATTTTTGGTTCTACAGAAACAAAATTAAAGTTTTTACATGTACTTCCTTATAATATCATTGATAAGGTAATTACATATATTTATCCTTAAGGACTAACATTGAATGATATGTCTCTTACTAATGTCATTGACTTTTCCAAGAAATAGGCCATGCAGTTAGTCTTAAAAACCAAAACTATCTAAAAGATCACTAAGCATCAAGCCTCTCAAATCACTCCTATCTTTCCTGAAACTGCACCATTTGGCTATCGATAGTTTGTCCAACCTCACAAGCACCAAAAGAAGTAGCATCATACCCATCTCTCTTTTAAGAACCACTCATTCCCTCACAAACATTCTTATGCTCCTCCTCACTACTTTATAAAAAATCATAGAACTCCTCATCCTCCATCCAAAACTCCTATCTGTTATATCTGCCATAAACCTAGTCATATTACTTCGCAATGCCATTACAAAAATCCTACTATCAAAGCCATCATTTCATCCAACGTAGCAGTGTGGTGGGATGTTATTGACATAGAAGAAGATATCTTCCAATAATATGACATTTATGAACTAGTTCTAGATGAACTCTCTGACAAAGAATTTGATGATGATGTTGATGCCCTCAAATCATTAGCTGATGATTTGGAGTAATCGCTCACCAACATACAATGACCAAGATCTCATGACTATTCCAGTCTCCCATTTAAAGCCTATGGAAGATGGTCTCACCATCATGATGAGGTACCAGAGTGAAATCCAAGACCAAAAAATAGAGGACATATCAGAGGAAGAAGTAACTCTAGAGGAAGGTAGTCATTCTTGCCTAGAATTCCTCCAACAATGCAAAGGCCTTTAAATCCCCCTTTGCAATTCCCTAGTTCCTTCAAGACTAGTAAATCTTGGGTACCAAAAAAGTTTACCAGTACCAACCTCCCAAGAGAAATCCATTCTCTAAAGACTGAGCCTCAATGGGACATTCTTCTACCTACTGAAGATAATGAAGAAGATACAGAGGTAAATGATTTTTTTTAGAACCAGAATACTACCCTAAACAAGGAGAATGTAGTAATCTTGAAGAAGAAGAAGAAGCACAAGAAGAAGATGAGTTTTATCAGATTCTACTTCAAGATCCTTCATGTCAAAAATTGGTATGTACAACAATTCCTCCTTTGGAAATGCCACAACTAGCTTATCTTACTCAATTAATCAATGGGAAATTTGCCCACTTTATTACTGTAGAGATAAATGGAAGACTGGTAGATGTACAAGTTGACATAGGTGGTTCACTATCATTTGCAAAGTCACAAATCATCTAGAACTAGGAGAAATTGGATGGTTCACTTGCTTACAAGAGCATAGATGTACAAGGGAATAGCTTTGTCTGCAACATCTATAAACATCAACAGCCCCTTAGGATTCAAAATAAAATGTTCCACTTTGATTTCTTTGCTTTAAATAAAATGCCTGTAGATATCTTTCTTGGTGGAGATTTTATAGAAAGGTATTCACCTTATGGTTCTACCACTAAAAGTGTTATGTTTACCATTGATAATGAAAGGCTAAGGATTCCTCGCCTGATATATGCTACTAAGCAATTTCCAAGTTCAATGACCCAAACTCATGAAGCCATAATTCCTATAGAAATCCAAGAAATAGGAAAGAAGATTAGAACCACTATCTTTTCTAACAACCCTCAGTAGTTATGGTCCAAGTCTATGCCTAAAACAGAAATCAAGATCATGGAAGACAAATAGATAAAAATTGGAAAGAAAATTCCAATTCTTGTGCAAGATTATAATGATATGGAATTCCAAATCAAAGAATTAGAGGCTAATGGTTTCATAGAAAGATATACCTCTCCTTTTTGTTGTTATGCTTTCATGGTTTACAAACATTCAGAACAAAAGAGAGGCAAAAAGAGAATGGTCATCAATTATCGACCATTGAATGCCATTACCCAGCCTTATCCATATCCTATACCATATAAAAGCTATCTATTGGATAAATTTGTGAAATGTAAATATTTCTCACAATTTGATTGTAAATCTGACTTTTATCAAATTTGGGTCAAAGAAGCTGACAAAGAGAAAACAACATTCAGTTGCCCTTTCATCTATTTTCAATGGACTGTAATGCCATTTGGTCTAATGAATGCTCCAGCATTCTACCAAGCTCATATGGACCAAATATTCAAAGGCACTTCAAATTTCCTCTATATATATATATATATATATATATATATATATATATATATATATATATATATATATATATATATATATATATATATATATTTTGATTTTTGGTAATTCTCTTCCAGATCATTACTCCCATCTTCTAAAATTCTTAGAGTTGGAAAAAATGCAGGAATAGTCCTGTCAAACATAAAGATCCAACTTTGTAAAATAAAATGTAATTTTCTTGGAATGATTTTCCAAGATTCAAAATTACAAGTCTAGCTACATATTAAAGAGAAGGTGATCAGTTTCCCTGAGAAGCTCAACAATCCAAAGCTTCAAGCATTTTTGGGATTGCTAAACTATTTGAATAGCTTTTATCCTAACTCTAGTGAAGATAGGTTCATACTTCAAGAGCTTCTCTAGAAAATAAAAGCATTTCAGTGGAAGGAAGAACATATAATAGCTATCCAAAAAATAAAGACTAAAGTCTTGTTGCTTCTAGAACTTCACATACCAAAATCTGACCAGTTCCTGGTTTATACTGATGCCTTCGATATAGCATGGGGAGGAATGCTTGTTTGTAAATATTTTGATAAAGAGTTTGTTTACAAGTTTTCTAGTAGTGTGTTTAGTGCAGATGTTTTAAAATGGATCTCTTCTTATAATGAGATTTATGCTATGAAAAAATGTCTAGAGAAATTTATGTTGAAAATTCTTCATCTACCACATTTTATTATAAGAAGCAATTTTACTATATTTCTTACCTTTAGAGAAAAGGATCATGGTTGGAAATATGGTCGTGGTAAATATGTTATATGGTAGGCATTTTTCAATTAGTTTAATTTCTCTGTAAAAAACATAAAAGGCACTGATATGTAATAGCAAATTGGCTCAGTAGAAATCCACCAGCAACTTTAATGCACCAACCCTATCCTAGTTTTAATTTAAATAAAATTTATAACCAAGGATTTTCTTCTTTGAATATCCTTGTCCAAGAACATATCCTCCATGAAGGGTTGCATCCTTGGTACACAAGGATTTCTTATGTAGCAAGATTAGATCTATAGATGTCATTTGTTGCTTTTATCCAAGCAGACCACCATAACTACACAAGCATCATCACTATAGAAAGGATAAATAGTGAATTATTGTTTCACCAATTCACTAAATTAGTGAAAATACCTTTGTGGACCTGGCATATCAAGATAAGATCATCTCATAATGAGCATATTTACAAATGGATTGCACGGTATGGACCATACCAAATTCATGAAGAAGAAAATCATGATCAAGATACCATCATTTAAAGACAGCTATAATGGGAATCTTATTTCCATATCAATCCTTGTTGTCATGCATATGAAGTTGGACCCCAGTATTGACATCTTTCTCATACATTCTAGCTAAGATGTCTCTTTCAACCCATCAGCGAAGATGATCTACTCACTAAAGTGGAAGCAATGTTAGACCCACCAAGCTAGACGTCCTCATCCAGTGCTTCCAATAGCATCTCTCTATAGTTAACTTTTATGTTGTAAATCATGATGGTACAGACACTGCTTTGTCAAAAATTCTAGTCAGGACCTCCTGATTGCTATAAATAAAGACTCTCTACTTTGTATAGGAATTGAAGAAAGCTCTTAGGATTCTAATAGTTTGCTCTTGATCAAGCGTATGATCTTCTCTTACCCTTTTTGGGAACCTGAGAATTAGAAAATTGAATCAAATATTGTAAAAATTAGTGTGTAAATATTTTAGTGTTTGAGTAATATTGAATCCATAGCCATTCGACCCCTACCTCCTATCATGTGTTTCTATGTATATTTCAAGAATCAAAAGGAACATCTATTGAGATAAACATTTAGCATAATATTAAATTTTTAGTTCAATAGATTCTCCTTTTGATTCCCTTAATAGATGCTCTTTTTTATTCTTAAAATATATAGAGAACCCCATGATAAGAGGTAGGGGCCGAATGGCTATGGATTCAATATTACTCAAACATTAAAATATTTAGACACTAATTTTTACAATATTTGATTCAAGTTTCTAATTCTCAAGTTCTCAAAAAGGGCAAGAGAAGAGCATACGCTTGATCAAGAGAAAACTATTAAAATCATAAGCTTTCTTCGATGCCTATACAAAGTAGAGTCTTTATTTATAAAAATCAGGAAGTCCTACCTAGAATCTTTGCCAAGGTAGTGTCTGTCCCATCATGCTTTACAACACAAAATTTAACTATAGAGAGATGATATTGGAAGCGCTGGATGAGGATGTCTGGCTTGGTGGGTCCAACATTTCTTCCACTTTAGTGAGTAGATCATCTTCATTGATGGGTTGAAAGAGACATCTTAGCTGGAGCGTACTAGAAAGATGTCAATGATGGCATCCAATTTCACATGCATGACAGTGAGGATTGATATGAAAATAAGATTCCCATTCTAGCTGTCTTTAAATGATGGTATGTATGATGGTATCTTTATCATGATTTTCTTCTTCATGAATTCAATGTGGCCCATACCGTGCAATCCATTTGTAAAGATGCTCAATGTGAGATGATATTATCTTGATATGCTAGGTCCACAAAGGTATTTTCACTAATTCAATGAACTGGTGAAACAACAATTCAGTATTTAGCCTTTCTATAGTGATGATGCCTATGTGGTTATGGCAGTCTGCTTGGATAGAAGTAGCAAATGACATCTATAGATATGATCCTATTACATAACAAATCCTTGTGTACTGAGGATGCAACCCTTCATAGAGGATTTGTTTTTGGATGAGGATATTCAAAGAAGCAAATCCTTGGTTTTAAATTATGGTTAAATTAAAACTAGGATAGGGTTAGTGCATTAAAATTACTGGCAAATTTCTGTTGAGCTAATCTATTGTTACATTATCAGTGCCTTTTATGTGTTCTACAGAGAAATTAAACTAATTGAAAAAGTCCTACCATCTAACATATTTACCATGATCATATTTTTGACCATGATCCTTTTATCTAAAGGTCAGAAATCTAGTATAATCAGTTCTTACAATAAAATGTGGCAGATGAAGAATTTTCAACATAAATTTCTCTAGACATTTTTCCATAGCATAAATTTTTTTATCGAAAGAGATCCATTTTAGAACATCTACACTGAAGATGCCACTATAAAACTTGTAAACAAACTCTTTATCATAATATTTACAAACAAGCATTCCTCCCCATGCTATATCAGAGGCATTAGTATAAACTAGGAACTGGTCAGATTTTGGTATGTGGAGTTCTGGAAGCAATGAGACTTTAGACTTTATTTTTTGGATAGCCACTGTATGTTCTTCCCTCCACTGAAATGATTTTATTTTTTGGAGAAGATCCTAAAGTATGAACATGTCTTCACCAGAGTTAGGATAAAATTTATTTAAATAATTTAGCAATCCCAAAAATGCTTGAAGCTTTGGCTTGTCGAGCTTCTTAGGAAAATTGATGACCTTCTCTTTAATATGTGTCTAGACTTGTAATTTAGAATCTTGGACAATCATTCCAATAAAATTATATTATGTTTTACAAAGTTGGATCTTTGTGTCTGACAGGACTATTCCTACATTTTTTGCCAGCTCTAAGAATTTTAAAAGATCAGAGTAATGATCTGGAAGAGAATTACTAAAAATCAAAATATCATCTATATATACACAGAGGGAATTTGAAGTGCCTTTGAATATTTGGTCCATATGAGCTTGGTAGAATGCTAGAGCATTCATTAGACCAAATGGCATTATAGTCCATTGAAAATGGCTAAAAGGATAGCTGAATGCTATTTTCTCTTTGTCAGCTTCTTTGACCTAAATTTGATAAAATCTAGATTTATAGTCAAATTGTTAGAAATATTTACATTTCACAACTTTCTCTAATAGATAGATTTTATCTGGTATAAAATATGGATAAGGATGGGTAATGGCATTTAATTGTCGATAATTGATGACCATTCTCTTTTTGCCTCTCTTTTGTTATGAATGTTTGTTAACCATGGAAGCATAACAACAAAAAGGAGAGGTAGATCTTTTTATGAAACCATTAGCCTTTAATTCTTTGATTTGGACTTCCATATCATTATAATCCTACACAGGAATTGAAATTTTCTTTCAAAATTTTATCTATTTGTCTGCCATGATCTTGATTTCCATTTTAGGCATAGACTTAGACCAAAATTGCTGAAGGTTGTTAGAACAAATAGTGGTTCTAATCTTCTTTCTTATTTCTTGGATTTCTACAAGAATTATGGCTTCAGGAGTTTGGGTCATTGAACTTAGAAATTTATCAGTAGCATATATCAAGTGAGGAATCCTTAGCCTTTCATTATCAATGGTAAACATGACACTTTTGGTGGTAGAACCATAAGGTGAATATCTATCTATAAAAGCTCCACCCAGAAGGATATCTATAGGCATTTTATTTAAAGCAAAGAAATCATAGTGGAAGATTTTATTTTGAATCCTAAGTGGCAGCTGATGTTTATACATGTTGCAGACAAAGATGTTCCCTTGTACATCTATGCTCTTGTAATTAAGTGAACCATCTAATTTCTACTAGTCTTGGATGATTTGTGACTTTGAAAATGATAGTGAAGCACCTATGTCAACTTGTGCATCTACCAATATTCCATTTATCTATAGTAATAAACTGGGCAAACTTCTCATTGATTAATTGAATAAGATAAGTTGGTTGTGGCATTTACAAAAGAGGAATTATTGTACATACCAATTTTTGATGGGAAGGATCTTGAAGTTGAATCTGATTGAACTCATCTTCTTCTTGTGTTTCTTCTTCTTCTTGAAGATTACTACATTCTCCTTGTTTAGGGCAGTATTCTAGTTCTAAAAAGAAAGAATCATCTACCTCTGTATCTTCTTCATTGTCTTCAATAGGTAGAATAATGTCCCACTGAGGCTCAATCTTTGGAGAATGGATTTCTCTTGGGAGTTCGATATTGGTAAAAAAATTTCATACCCAAGAGTCACTAGGCTTGAAGGAACTAGGGAATTTCAAAGGGAGATTTAAATGCCTTTACATTGTTAGAGGTATTATAGGCATGAATGGTTACCTTCCTCTGGAGTTACTTCTTCCTCTGATGTGTCCTTTATTTCTTAGTCTTAGATCTCACTCTGGTACCTCATCATAATGGTGAGACCATCTACCATAGGCTTCAAATAGGAGACTAGAATAGTCATGAGATCTTGGCCCTTGTATGTTGGTGAGTGGTTGCTCTAAATCATCACCTAATGATTCAAGGGCATCAACATCATCATCAAATTCTTTGTCAGAGAGTTAATCTAGAATTGGTTCATAGATTTCATCTTATTGGAAGAGATCTTGTATGTCAATAACATCCCACCACCTTACTGTATTGGAGGAAAATATGGCTTTGATAGTAGGATTTTTGTAATGGCATTATAGAGCAATATGATCAGGTTTGTGGCAGATATAACAGATAAGAGTTTTGGATGGAGGACGAGGAGTTCTATGATTTTTTAGAAAGTAGTGAGGATGAGCATAAAAATGATTATGAGGGAATGAGTGGCACTTAAAAGAGAGACAGGTGTGGTGCTGTTTCTTTTGGTGCTTGCGAGGCTGGACAAAATGCTAATAGCCAAATGGTGTAGTTTTAGGAAAGATAGGAGTGATTTGAGAGGCTTGATGCTTAGTGAGATTTTGGATAGTTTTGGTTTTTGAGACTAACTACATGGCCTATTTCTTAGAAAATTCAATGACATCAGTAAGAGACATGTCATTCAATGTTAGTCCTTTAAGATCAATTTATGCAATTACCTTATCAATGAGATTATAAGGAAGTGCATGTACAAACTTTAATTTTTTTTTGTAGAACCAAAACTTCTACATTCATAAGCCAATTCATGAAATTTCTTAGTAAATGCATCAAACTACTTTAAATCACATAGATCCATTTTGATCAACCATTTTTTAGATTCCATTTCATGATTACCAATTGGAGGTGCAAACTCATTAATCAATAAATGATATAGTGTAGCTAAAGGATCTAATTGGTGATGAACCTTTTCATTCTATTCCTACTCTATCATAAAATCCTACCATTGGGTAATAATTCTCTAAAAGAATTTTGAAGCAAAAATAGTATTAGAAGGTGGATCTAGATGAGATGTTACTGTGATTACTCTCATTGAATTACACTAGGCAGAAATTTCATTTAAAGGATTGAGAGTATAATCTACATTAAGATACCATGGTTGTAAGGGTATCTATGTCCTTTACATCAGAGAGGTATTATGATTCACACTCTGTTTATGAGGTTTGAATTTAGATCCAAACTTAAATTTATATGATAAAACGGGCATTGGTGCTTCATTGGAAGCATCTAGATCTTATTTAACTAACCAGTCAAGGCTATCTTCTAAGGTTACAAGCTTAGTATCAATGGAAGACAAATGGTTACTGAATACTGAATTAGTATTATAAATCTCATGGCAGACATGAGTTGTCTCATCTGTAAGAAGGGTTAGTTTATCTAGACTATGTTGAATATACAAGACATCTTTACAAAGGTCATCAAAATCTTCAACAAGGTGTGCATTGAAGTTTGACATATAGTTCCTCTACTTAAATTCACTAGAAGGCTTAGCTTCTCCTAGGTAAGCTATAGAGAGGTAACTAACAACACCTTCTTATTGTTTATATACACTTTTGTGAGGTGGCCATCTCCCACCTTTGTACAGACTGACCTAATTATCTGTATAAAATTTAAGAGTCTTTTCTCTAGGAAGACTCATCATTATAAATGGTAGCTAATCTCTGGGATCATGTCCTTGATTTATATCTTCATCTTCTATAGTGATATGACTAGTTCTAATAGTTCATGTAGAGGAGGAAGATGAAGGTCCATGGGGAGATAACTTGTTAGAAGAATGATTCAAGGAAAGTGATCTAGGTACAACATTTACCATTATTCCATCAATTTTATGGATAGTAGTTTGACCTTTCATTTTAGGCGACACATTTTTCAGCCAATCAAGCTTCCAATCAGAAGGAATTTCAATAGACTATATATGTCCCTTTTATAACTGGATAGTTCCACTTAATCTGTAATCATAAGGTAGATTTTCTAGAATTTTAGGGTGGTTTGTATTAGTCATACTATACATAACATTTAAATTGATGGAGGCATACTTAAACTCTCCAAACATATCTAGACCAAACAATGAGGTAACCAGTCCCCAACAATCTAAAGAGCCATGCTTGACATCTTTAAATCCCTTATCTCAAATTGTAATTGAAAGGTTAGGACAAAATTCAAAAAAAATAACTTGATCATTTATCCATCCTAAACTGGATAACTAACAAGCATGTTTAAATCTAACCTGACGTCTATCACACAATGCTAGGTACAAGATTGGTTTTATATTACATGGAATCAGTGGGGTAATATGAACTTAGATAAGACCAAAATGGAAAAATTTGACATCTTCATGGAATCTAATGTGATTGATTTCAGATTTGAGTAATAAAGATAACAAATTTGTTTGTAAAGACTTTCTGGGCTTATAACTAAGAGTAAGTTCTATAGACTTAATACGAGGTTTCACAAAAGACATATAATTACTATTATAAATAAACTTAGACTTCAAAAGTTTAGTCTTTTTATATACTTGAGAAAACTTTAAAGCCAGAGGTTTATAAAGACTATTTTCCTTTTCAAGGGTTTCTTCTATTACTTCAATGTCAGGACACTTAGAGAGTTATTCTGGGATAAAAGGAGGTAGTTCATATATTCCTTCTATTTTAGATTCATTGAGAAACTCAACGGTGGATGATTATTGAGATTTTCCAAATTCCATTGTAAAAAATTAAGTTCTGGAAAGCTAGATTTTTTTGATAGGGAATAATTTGTTGCAGAGATAAAAGGGGCCTATGAAAAATTAATAGTGGCCAATGACTCGATGCATCAATTTCCTAGAGAAATTTTCAAAGTGAGGTAACTTAAAATTCATTTATATATAAAGAGAAAATTCTTACAAAATCTTTGATGAAGTAGATCTTCACAAGGCTCTGATACCGAATGTTTAGCTCAATAGATGCTCCTTTTGATTCCCTTGGTGTGTAATCCATCTTTAAAGATTGTCATTATGAGATGATCTTATCTTAATATGCTAGGTCCACAAAGGTCTTTTCACTAATTTAGTGAACTGGTGAAACAACAATTCACTATTTATCCTTTCTATAGTGATGATGCCGATGTGGTTATGGTAGTCTATTTAGATAGAAGCAGTAAATGACATCTATAGATATGATCCTGCTACATAAGAAATCCTTGTATATCTAGGATGCAACCCTTCATAGAGGATTTGTTCTTGGACAAGGATATTCAAAGAAGCAAATACTTGGCTATAAATTATGGTTAAATTAAAACTAGGATAGGGTCAGTGCATTAAAGTTGTTGGTTGATTTATGTTGAGCCAATCTGCTATTACATTATCAGTGCCTTTTATGTGTTATATAGAGAAATTAAACTGATTGAAAAAGGCCTTCCATCTAGCATATTTACCATGACCATATTTCTGACCATGATCCTTTTCTCTAAAGGTTATAAATCTAGTACAATTAGTGCTTACAATAAAATGTGGCAGATGAAGAATTTTCAACATAAATTTCTCTAGACATTTTTTCACAGCATAAATCTCTTTATCAAAAGAGATCCATTTTAAAACATTTACACTAAATATGCCACTAGAAAACTTACAAACAAACTCTTTATCAAAATATTTACAAATAAGCATTCCTCTCCATGTTATATCGAAGGCATCAGTATAAACTAGGAACTGGTTAGATTTTGGTATATGGAGTACTAGAAGTAACGAGACTTTAGTATTTATTTTCTAGATAGCCATTGTATGTTCTTCCTTCCATTGAAATGCTTTTCTTTTCTAGAGAAGCTCCTGAAGTATGAACCTATCTTCACCATAGTTAGGATAAAAAGCTATTCAAATAATTTAGCAATCCCAAAAATGCTTGAAACTTTAGCTTGTCAAGCTTCTCAGAAAAATTGATGACCTTCTCTTTAATATGTGGCTGGACTTGTAATTTTGAATCTTGGACAATCATTCCAAGAAAATGACATTCTATTTTACAAAGTTGGATCTTTTTGTCTGACAGGACTATTCCTACATTTTCTACTAGCTCTATTAATTTTAGAAGATGAGAGTAATGATCTAGAAGAGAATTACTAAAATTCAAAATATCATCTATATATACACAGAGGAAATTTGAAGTGCCTTTGAATATTTGATCCATATGAGCTTGGTAGAATGCTAGAGCATTCATTAGACCAAATGGCATTATAGTCCATTGAAAATGGATGAAAGGATAGCTAAATTCTATTTTTTCTTTGTCAGTTTTTTTGACCCAAATTTGATAAAAGCTAGATTTATAGTCAAATTGTGAGAAATATTTACATTTCACAACTTTCTCCAATAGATAGCTTTTATCTAGTATAGGATATGGATAAGGATGGGTAATGGCATTCAATGGTCAATAATTGATGACCATTCTCTTTTTGCCTCTCTTTTATTTTGAATGTTTGTTAACCATGAAAGCATAACAACAAAAAGGAGAGGTAGATCTTTCTATGAAACCATTAATCTATAATTCTTTGATTTGTACTTCCATATCATTATAATCCTACACAAGAATTGGAATTTTATTTCCAATTTTTATCTATTTATTTACCATGATCTTGATTTCCATTTCAAGCATAGACTTGGACCAGAACTATTGAGGGTTGTTAGAATAGATAGTGGTTCTAATCTTCTTTCCTATTTCTTGGATTGCTATAGGAATTATGGCTTCAAGAGTTTGGGTCATTGAACTTGGAAATTGCTCAGTAGCATATATTAGGTGAGGAATCCTTAGCCTTTCATTATCAATGGTAAACATGACACTTTTGGTGGTAGAATGATAAGGTGAATACCTATCTATAAAATCTCCACCCAGAACGATATCTACAGGAATTTTATTTAAAGCAAAGAAATCACAATGGAAGATTTTATTTTGAATCCTAAGGGGTTACTAATGTTTATACATGTTACAAAAAAAGTTATTCCCTTATACATCTATGCTCTTATAAGCAAGTAAACTATCCAATTTATCCCAGTCTTGGATGATTTGTGACTTTGCAAATGATAGTGAAGCACCTGTGTCAACTTGTGCTTTTACCAGTCTTCCATTTATCTCTACAGTAATAAAATATGCAAACTTCCTATTGATTAATTAAGATAAGCTGGTTGTGGCATTTACAAAGGAGAAATTGTTGTACATACCAATTTTTGATGGGAAGGATCTTCAAGTGGAATCTAATAAAACTCATCTTCTTCTTGTGCTTCTTATTTTTCTTGAATATTACAACATTCTCCTTATTCAGGGTAGTATTTTGTTTTTGAAAAGAAAGAATCATCTACCTCTATATCTTCTTCATTGTCTTTAGTAGGTAGACGAATGTCCCACTGAGGCTCAATATTTGGAGAATGGATTTATCTTGGGAAGTTAGTACTGGTAAACTTGTTTCATACCCAAGAGTCACTAGGCTTAAAGGAACTAGGGAATTGCAAAGGGGGATTTAAAGGCCTTTGTATTATTGGAGGCATTCTAGGCATGAATGGTTGCCTTCATTTGGAGTTACTTCTTCCTCTGATATGTCCTCAATTTCTTTGTCTTGGATCTCACTCTAGTACCTCATCATGATGGTGAAACCATCTACCATAGGCTTCAAATGGGAGACTAGAATAGTCATGATATCTTAGCCATTTCATGTTGGTGAGTGGTTGCTCCAAATCATTGTCTAATGATTCAAGGGCATCAGCATCATCATCAAATTATTCATCAGAGATTTCAGCTAGAATTGGTTCATAGATGTCATCTTGATGGAGGAGATATTCTTATATGTCAATAGCATCCCACCACACTATTGTACTAGAGGAAAAGATGGATTTGGCAACATGATTTTTGCAATGGCATTGTGGAGCAATATGACTGAGTTTGTGGTAGATATAGTAGATAGGAGTTTTGGATGGAGGACGAGTTCTACACTTTTTTAGAAAGTGGTGAGGAGGAGCATAAGAATATTTGTGAGGGAATGAGTGGTGCTTAAAAGAGAGATGGGTGTGGCACTTCTTCTTTTGGTGCTTGCAAGGCTGGACAAATTGTCGATAGCCAAATGGTGCAGTTTCAAGAAAGATAGGAGTGATTTGAGAGGCTTGATGCTTAGTGAGCTTTCAGATAGTTTTGGTTTCTAAGACTAACTGCATGTCTTGTTGCTTGGCAAAGTCAATGACATCAGTAAGAGACATGCCATTCAATGTTAGTCCTTTAAGATCAATATATGCAATTACCTTATCAAAGAGATTATAAGGAAGTTCATGTAGAAACTTTAATTTTCTTTTTGTAGAACCAGAACTTCTACATTCATAAGGTAATTCATGGAATTGCTTAGAAAAGGCATCAAACTGCTTCAAATCACATAGCTCCATTTTGAGCAAACATTTTTTAGATTCTAGTTCATGATTACCCACTGGTGGTGCAAACTCATTAATCAATAAATGATATAGTGCAGCTAAAGGATCTAGTTGGTGATGAACCTTTTCATTATGTTCCTACTCTGTCATAGAATCCCACCATTGGGTAATAATTCCCCAAAAGAATTTTGAAGCAAAAATAGTAGTAGCAGGTGGATCTAGATGACATGCTACTATGATTACTCTCATTGAATTACATCAGGTATAAATTTCATTTAAAGGATTGAGAGTATCATCTATATTAAGATACCATGGTTTTAAAGGTATCTGTGTCTTTTGCATCAGAGGTGTATTATGATTCACGCTTTTTTTATGAGGTTTGAAGTTTGATCCAAACGTAACTTCATATGATAAAATGGGCATTGGTGCTTCATTGGAAGCATCCATATCTTATTTAACTAACTAGTCAAGACTATCTTCTAAGGCTACAAGCTTAGTATCAATGCAAGATAAATGGTTATTAAATACTAAATTAGTATTAGAAATCTCATGGTAGACATGATTTGTATCATTTGTAAGAAGGGTTAGTTTATCTAGACTATGTCGAATATACAAGACATCTTTACAAAGGTCATCAAAATTGTTGGCAAGGTGTGCATTAAATCTTGACATATAGTTCCTCTCCTTAAATTCATTAGAAGGCTTAGCCTCTCTTAGGTAAGTTGAAAATAAGTAACTAACAACACCTTATTTTTATTTATATACACCTTTATGAGGTGGTTATCTCCCACCTTTGTATAGACTGACCTTATTATCTGTATAAAATTCAAGATTCTTTTCTCTAGGAAGACTCATCATTGTAGATGGTAGATGATCTTTGGGATTATTTCCTTGATTTATATCTTCATCTTCTATAGTAATATGACTAGATCTAATAGTTCATGTTGAGGAGGAAGATGAAGGTCTATGGGGAGACAACTTGTTAGAAGAATGATTCAAGGAAAGTGATCTAGGTACAACATTTACCATTCTTCCATCAGTTTTGTGGATAACAGCTTGACCTTTCATTTTAGGCAACACATTTTTCATCCAATCAAGCTTCCAATCAGAAGGAATTTCAATAAACTCTATATGTCCCTTCTATAATTGGATAGTTCTACTTAATCTATGAGTATAAGGTAGATTTTCTATAATTTTAGGGTGGTTTGTATTGGTCATACTATACATAACAATTATATTGATGGAGGCATACTTGAACTCTCCAAACATATATATACCAAAAAATGAGGTAAATAGTCCCCAACAATCTAAAGAGCCATGCTTGACTTCTTTACATCCCTTATATCAAACTACAATTGAAAGGTTAGGACAAAATTCAAAATAAATAAATTGATCATTTATTCATCCTAAACAGGATAAAGTACAAGCATGTTTAAAGCTAACCTGATGTCTATCACACAATGTTAGGTACAGGACTAGTTTTATATTACATGGAATCAGTGGGATAATATAAACTCATATAAGACCAAAATGGACAAATTTTACATCTTCATGGGATCTAATGTGATTTATTTCAGATTTGGGTAATAAAGATAACAAATTTGTTTAGAAAGACTTCTTGGGCTTATAACTAAGAGTAAGTTCTACATACTTAATACAAGGTTTCACAAAAGAGATATAAGTACTATTATAAATAAACTTAGACTTCAGAAGTTTAGTCTTTTTATATACTTGATAAAACCTTAAAGCCAGAGGTTTGTAAAGACTGTTTTCCTTTTCAAGGGTTTCTTCTATGACTTCAATGCCAGGACACTTAGAGATTTGTTCTGGGATAAAAGGAGGTAGTTCATACATTCCTTCTATTACAGATTCATTGAGAATCTCAACGGTGGAAGATTCTTGAGATTTTCCAAATTCCATTGTAAGAAATTAAGTTCCATAAAGTGAGAAATTTTTGGATAGGGAATAATTACTTTTAGAGATAAAATGGGCCTATGACAAATTAATAACAACCAATGACTTGATGCATCAATTTCCCAAAGAAATTTGCAAAGCAAGGTAACTTAAAATTCCTTTATATAGAAAGAGAAAATTCTTACAGAATATTTGATGGAGTAGATCTTCACAAGGCTCTAATACCAAAATATTTTAGCTCACAATAGATGCTCCTTTTGATTCTTGAAATATATAGAGAAACCCACGATAGGAGGTAAGGGATGAATGGCTATGGTTTCAATATTAATCAAACACTAAAATCTTTACACACTAATTTTTATAATATTTGATTCAAGTTTCTAATTCTTAGGTTTTTGAAAAGGGCAAGAGAAGAACATACTCTTGATCAAGAGCAAACCATTAGAATCTGCTAGTATATGTGGTTTTGGGTCAATTTTACCCTTTTGGGTGGTCTGTGAGCATGGTTTTCCTTTTGGAAGGCCTATGTGAGATTTAATATGATGTTAAGTACCCCAAATACCCTTTTGTTTCTTTGAGACCATTTTAAAACTCTATAACTCCTAAGAAAACCTTGTAAAACCTATGATTTCATGAAAATTCTTATGTTTGAGGGATTTTATTCCTTGTTTTACCTAAAACATCCACCAATGAGTTTTGATACACCTAATAGGTGTTTTTAAAAGGATTTATATCCTATTTCATGCATGAAACCCATATACCACCTCTAAACTTAAGCCTTCAAGGCCAAAACCTATAATTTGCTTAGACTGCAACCTCATGAAAGCTTTGTTTATGGCTTATTCTCATGTCATTCCACTTGAAACATTTAAGTTATTCCATGAATGAATAATTTCCTCATTAAGGGACATAAACAAGGATCTAAGACCACAAAATTTCCCAAATCATGGTGTTTTCTTCCATTGTATACTATGAAAACTTGTAAAAAGGACTAAAATTCCATGTTTTGAAGCTTTTATCTTTGAGGAGACTTGAAATCATGATTGAACCTTGATATTAAAGGAATGGCCCTAATTATATATTAATCCAACCCAAAAAACACTCTTGGATCCATGAAAATTCCTTGATTGTGCTTGAGATGGATAATGATTTGGTTGAGATCAGGTGCACTCCTCCATGTTAAGAGAGTTGAATGCCACCAAAAAGCAAGAATGGAGGAAAATAATTGATTTCAACACCTTTTTGACTAGTTGTATAGATGGAAGAGGTTATGAAGGAGTTTTAAAACATTAGAATGACCTTTTGAGACATTATAAATGTTTAGTTCCCTTTAGAAAGCCTTCAATGAATGAAATAAGACCCTTTGACCCTTTTATGGACCTATAAGCACTTTTTAGGATTTTTGATTTGTTCATTGTCTCATTATGCCTCTTAAGACTCATTTTGACCTTATTCTTCATTGGAAATCACCTTTTAAGACCTTTTTTCCATTTTCATGACTATTCAAATGGCCTAAAGTCTACTTTTGGAGGCATTCACCTATGATTAGACCATAACGAGGGCTCATGAAGACTTTGAAATGTTTCAACACTTATTTCAAGACTTGAAAACCTATTATAAGTTCCTTTTAGACACATTTCTCATTGAGTCACTTTAAAAAGGATCTAACTCAAACATGAACTTATATAGGACCCTTTACAAATCCCTTACATTGATAAACATTCATATGGGTTCTAATAGGGGTAGCTTGGGAATCACTGGTTATGGAATGGAGCTTTGACAAGGTTACAATTACTTCACATAAGACTTTTGGTACACTCCTTGATGAATGACAATGCCAACCTAAGATCTCAAATATTCCTAAGGTCTCAATGAAGAATAATCCACTTGGGAAACATAAACAATCTTGGACATACCTAATTTTAAGACACAATAGTCATCATGAAGATGCTAAATAACTCATAATCAACTAATTTTCTCAAATAATACCCATCTCTAATGTGAAAGTGTCTTAGGGACCAAGGTTGGGTAGGATATCCAATAATAACTTTTTATAAATTTATGATGAGGCTGAGGTAATCATGAAAAAAGCCTCTTCTATGGAGTAGGTAAGAGAAGCCTATTTTTAGGTTATGATATTACATTAATTATAATTTTGGCTTTATTTTTGTTCTCATTTTATTTTCCATTGTAATTATCTTGCTTTTAAACTTGGCATTTGAAGTAGTAATAGTATTAGGAGCATATTTAATATTATTAAGTGCAAGAATCTTGACTTATTGGTCTTACATTGTATGGCATAATCATCAAAGGATATAATTTTATTAAATAATATGGACTCATGAAGTGGAGCAATTAGTATTTACTCAAATATATATTGCAACTTATTTTTGGCCATATGATTATTCATATTAGCTAACATGATCTTGTATAAAAGTATATATTATACAATTGGCTTATTGGCCCCTTGTTTGAGTATGGAAATTTTTACATATGAAATTTTATCATCATTATTGATAGATAAATATGCTAAAACTTATATGCTAGAGGGAGGAAAGAGCTAATTTACTAAGGTGGAAGGTCACAGAACCACTTCAAGTCATAATATCTAAAACTTCATGGAAATAACTTAGCCGATAAATGATTGTTGGTTGCATAATCTAAGTATGTTGCATATAAATATTGAAGGTTTTATTAATGATCACCTTTTCCATAATATAATGTAAGATTAGGATATAAAAACCCTAAAAGTATGGGATATGTTTCTATATCAAGAGATAAAATATTATGGAGAAACATATGCAAATACAATGAATGAATAGCTCAAGATGTAGTTTTATCTAACTATAACACCTTATCTTGTAGAGCTATAATAGTATGCTCAAGGGAATGTGTAGTAGGTGAGGTATATGTTTTAGTATGCATAGTCATCAAAGGATAAAAATAGGTTTCTTGTGTGGGTAGATGTATGGAAATATATGAGAGGCATTGTATTTCCCCACACCTTAGGCAGATATCATGTGTGTGTCTAGAGGTGTTTATGTAGGAATAATATTTATAGTATTAGTCTAACTAATGTCATATAAAGGATCATATTGTTTACTATGTGTAGTAGCTACTGCTATATTTTATAATTGTCTTAGGCCATATACAACATTGCATCATGATTTGTAGATTATGGTCAAGAAATTGGGTCAATTGTCTTTCATCTTCATCATAAATTGTATTTTTATGATGGTGGTTTTGGCTAGCATCCCCTTGAGTATGTGTGGTCTCAATTTTCATAATAATTTTTTCAAAAGGGTGTGTGTTAAGGGAGGTTAATGATAGTTTATTATTCAAATATCCTTATGAGTGTATACATAATCAATCCATGAGATTAAAAATTTGATCCAGCTAACAAATATAAAAGTAACAAAATATGAAATGATTGTGCTTATGACATGAGTTAACCAATAGAAATAATGTTCAGTCATTAAATACATACGTAATTTTCAATGTGAGGGAAAATTAGAAATTATATTTAAACATAAAACTCTGAGGTAGAAAATCTAAATTATAGAAAGGATAAGAACATAAGGGAAACTTATGGTTTGGCAATGTGAAAACCATTTATGGGTTCACAAATATGTTTACCCTATTTTTAAATTAATGTGAATCATAATAGGATAAAAATTATATAAAAAAATTAGATTATAATATATGGCAATCGAACATAAATATAAATGCAATTGAGTGAGACTAGTCTGATAATGTAATTTACTATTTATGGAAAGTACTAAGGATGTCAAGATACTTATATTTATTATTTTATTGATTGAATATTTTTATGTTATGATAGTGGGGTAGTAATAGAAACAAGCCTCTAATTTATCCATATAAGAGGATCCTTTATGAATAAGTTAGCAAATAATTGCAAATACATAAAATAAACTATGAAAATTAGCAATATATTAACTCAAGTAAGGAGAACTAAATTACAATGGTTGAATTGCATAATAATTGGCCTCTTTGAAGGGGAAACCTCCTTTGAACAATCTCAATAGAATAAATTCATGTATGCCTTCATTTTCCTCAACACTTATATACTAAGTCTAGTATAAGAAACTACTACTTCCCATGAATGTAGGATAAAATAAAATGCTCATGAGATGACTTACAAAGAATATGCATCCATATAAGCTATTATAATAAAAAATTAAAGATAATGGGTAGCATGAGTTCCTAACATCCCCTCCCTCTTTAAAAAGTCTTTGTCTTCAAATCTTCAGGTGTGGGAATTGGTGCTGAATCTAAAATAGTGGTTCCCACGTGGCATACTCTAGTTGCATTTTATGCCACTGAATTAAAACCTTTGTGATGGAGTGTGAGAAAAATTGGCATGTGCACTTGTCTAGGATTTCCTCTAGCTTAAGAAGGATGGATCCCTCATTATCAAGCTTTGGTAAAATATTCTGCACTCTGATGTCTATGCTAAGAATTTTTTTTAGAAAAGAGACATGAAATACTAAGTGAACTCAGGAAGAAGGTGGGAGCTTCAACTTATAAGTAACCAACCCAATATTCAAGAGAACTTTATAGGGCCCATATAACTTTACATCCAAATTATGACTCCCTTTGATTTTTAGGTAGGATTACTTATATGGATGTAGGCAAAGAAAAACCATATCACCTACTTGAAAATTGCACTTAGAATGGTGTTGATCAGCCTATTATTTCATTCAATTTTGTGTCATATGAAGATTTTCCCATAGGGTGCTGAGGATTTGATCCTGGGTTTGAAGAATCATATTGATCACTTGAACTAATGAAGTACTAGGGGTGTATGAAAAGAGCATTGGTGGTGATTGAACATAGACTACTTCATATGGAGTCATTTTAGTTGAAGTGTGGTAGGAGGCATTATACCACCATTCAGTGAGGGGGAGTCACTTTTCCCATTGATGTTGTTGTTTTGAGGTAAAGCAACAAAAGAAAATTTACAAGTATTTGTTGACAATTTCAGTCTGGCCATCTATTTGTGGATGATACCCAAAACTCATCTTCAGTTGGGTGTCAATGCATTGAAATAGTTTTATCCAAAAATGGCTGGTGAAGGCATCACAATTTGAGAAAATAGATTAAGGAATGCCATGAAGATAGAAAATCTGGTCCAAAAAAATTTGTATATCTATGGAGGTGGTATAGGGGTGGTTGAGGCCACAAAAATGATTATATCTTGAGAGGTGATCAACCACAACCAAGATCACTATTTTTCCTCTTGATTTATGGATCCCTTTAATTAAATCCATATAAATATCTATCCAAATCTTGGTAGGGATGGGAAAGGGTTTGAGTAACCTAGGGATGAGTGTGGTTTCACCCTTGTTGTATTGATAGGTATCACATTCAGCCACCAAATGTTGAATTGTCTTTTATATTCCCTTCTAAAATAAGTTGCATCATGTTCGCTCATAATTTTTAAGAAACCCTAAGTGATTTGTGGATAGATAAGCATGGAGTTAATATAATATATCCTATTGAAGATCTTTGCTTTGGGGAAGCACCATCCCAAGAATAATGTAGTACAACAAAGAGGTTAGTGGCCAGCTATTTAATGATTTGTGATAATGAGGATTGATTAGCATACCCCTATTATATATCATCCAATCAATTTGTAATAAGCATACAAATTGTTAAAAGGGAAGCTTGGACTAAAAATGTGCAAGATAAAACATCATCTATAATATTGTCCTTACCCTTATTTCAATTGATCTCATAGTCATAACCCATGATTTTTTTGACCCATTTCTATTGTGATGGGGTGGAGACCCATTACTATAGGAAATATTTTAGACTCTAGTGATTAGTTTTGATGAAAAAATGATTCCCTAGTAGGTATGGCCACCACTTCTATATTACATGCCAAATGGCCATCATTTCCTTCTCATAGGTAGAGAGTGATAAATTATTTATAGAAAGAGATTTTCTAGTGAATGCAATATGGTATCCTTCTTGGAGGATAATATTACCAAGTCCATCACCATAAGCATCACTCTTTATAGTGAAGGTATTGGCAAAATTTGGCATAGCTAGAATAGGTGTAGTACACATAGCTTATTTCAATTCTTCAAAAACACATTTAGTAGCTTGTGTCCATTTAAAAGCATAATTTTTTAACATATATGTTATTAGAGCTACAATATTCTCATAATCCTTGATAAACTTGTGATACTATCTAATCATCTGCAAAAAACCATAAACTCTCTTGAGTGTCTGAAGATGAGGCCAATTTGTCATGGCAGCTATTTTTTTAGGATCCACCTGAACCCCTTAGGATGAAACAATATGCCCAATAAACTCTACTTATTCCTAGAAAAAAGTTAATTTATACTATTTTTCATAAATATGATGGTTAGAGAGAAGCTATAGTGCGAGCTCCAAATGTTAGAGATGCTTAAACCATGTTTTACTATAGATGAGGATGTCATCAAAGAAGACCAGTATGAATTTTTGTAGGTAGGGCCAAAATATTTTATTCATCAATTCTTGGAATGTTGAAGGAGCATTAGTGAGGCCAAAGGGCATGACCAAAAACTCATAATGGCCATCATGTGTGCGCAAATATGTCTTAGGGATATCATCTTCATGAAGTCAGATCTGGTGATATCCAGAATTGAGATCTATTTTAAATAAAAATGAGTGCCATAAAGCACATAAATAATAGGGATCGAGATCTTATCCTTTATGGTGATGTGATGAAGTGTATGAAATTCAATGTAGAGGTGTCATGACCCATATTTAAAAAAGAAAGGAGAACTAGGGAAGAATATGGGTTGGTAATGGGGAGAATAATACCTTGCTTCAATAAGTCTCAAATGAGCATCTCAATATCAATCTTTAATTGAAATTGGTAATGGTATGGATCGATGTTGGGAGGAACACTTCTAGGAAGGATTTGAATATGATGGTCCTCTGGTCATGAAGGTGGCAATCCCACTAGTCCAATAAAGACATGTGCATACCTATGTAAAATGGTTTGTAGATGAGAAGGAGTGGAGATCATTGATGGTTACATTTGAATGGAATGGAGCTAGGAAATAACATTGTGTGAATTCTTTTTAAGAATATTTTCTATGTGATATGAATTAATGACGCTGAGGGACCCCAATTGTAAGCCTTTAAATGTATGTTTTTTCCATTGTCTAAAAAGTGCATCCAAAGTTTAGTAAATTCCCATAAGATGGGTCCAAGTATGCATAACCATTAGGCTCCCAAAATTACATCAAATCTACCTAAGGGCAAGGCAAAAATGTTTGAATGAAAGTTATAATCTCCAATAGAGATACACACATTGTGATACTTCCCTTTTCAAAGTAATGTTCCTTCATTGGTAATCATCACTTCAAATTTGGAGCAATAATAGACCAAACAATAAACTTGTTTGGAAATCTAAGGATCAATGAAGTTATGAGTACTAATAGAATCAATGAGTATTGTGAGAGGAAACTTCATGAAGTAACCCCTGATTCACATAGTTTGTGGGGTGGTGACTCCTACTAAGGTATACAAAGATATCTCTAGTTGGTCTTTCTAAGAATCAGGTTCCATAATCGGTTGAAATTCTTCTAGTTGATCTATTATATCTTGAACATCTTCCCAATTTTTAATTTCATGTAGAGATTCCACATAAAATAGGTAGATATTTTTATTGACACATCAATGTCCTTGAGTGAATTTGTCATTACAATTATAACATAGTCCTTTTTATCTACGAGCTCACATCTTTGATTTAGTTAAATTCTTGATAAGAGTGGTTCTGGGGGTTGGCATTATTTAAGATCATTATGGATTTGTATTTTTGAATAGAGCAAAATTGGATTTGAATTGATACTAAGTTGTGATCTTATCCTCTAAAAATTTATCTAGCCCTAGGGATTTTATCATTATGTTGGGTTGGAACATTTTGACCTCAGATTAAATTGCATCCTTTAGTTCATTGACAAAGAAACTCTTGAAGAATTCATCAGATAATCCATTCTGTGATTGACTAGTTTTTCAAATTCTCTTTGATATTATCTCAAAATTCCAATTTGGAAAATTTAGTGAGTGATCTTGTTAAGTCATAAAAAGCACTAGGGCAAAACCATTGAAAAATGAGCGTGTAAAAATTGGTCCTTCTTGGCTCATCATGATCCTTAGTATACCAATGATACCATTAAAGGGCTTCAAGTTCCAAGTGAAAGGATATAAGTAGAACCTTGTTGTCATCAAACTAATTATGCAGAATAAAATATTGTTCTACCTGATAGATCCATCTAGTTAAATCTATACCATAGAGTCAAGGAAAATTAAGCTTTGATCCACAAAAATTACTAGAAGAAAATCCAATATTGAAAGAGGACTCTAGCTATCATTTATTTTTCAAGGTGGTATGTTGAGTATTAAGGCCAATAATTTTCTCATCAAGATCTTTGATGTGTATTTTAAGGGTGGTAATTTCATCCTCCATGTGTCTTTCTCCTATTTGGGTTACTACCATAAGTCGAATAACAGTTTTTTTTAAATGTGTGGTTTCTATTTTTTGTTGAATGTCTGGCTACAAGTCCTCTAAGAATCTTCTAATACTATACTGATAGTTTTCTAAAGATTTTCTAATTTTTTATTACTATCAACTATCTGAATACAAGTTCTTTAAGAGTCTTTTAATCTCTACTAATGGATTGTTTGATAGTCTACTAAGAATATTTTGAAATTGATAGAAATGGGCCCCAAGTTTCAATGGTTGCCAAAAGTTTTAAATATATCTCTCTATCCACCAATGTTATCTAAACAAGTAATGCTCTCTAGAAAATTTCTATCCAAAGATTTACCTCTAAGTGATATCTCTCAATTTCCCTCATGGGTGGGAACTACTCAATCAAGAAGGGGTCATAACTCATTTTGTTGGCAAGTCCTCTCAATGGGCCAGCTACTTTGGGGTTACTGTGGTACTCCTCACAATGAGTTTTAGGGATTTATTGATGGATAAATGTCTTCCATAGGTGTCCAAAGTGTTAAGAAACACTTTTCATTTTTGAATTTCTAAGAATCCAATGCATGATTTATAGGTTGTGATAATCCTATTATCTATTGGTGGAATAGAGGTAGAACAAGTGACTATTTCACAATATTTATATTAAGTGGTGGTTAGGAGCCACTATGGCCAAAAAATAAATCTATGTAGAATATGAAGTAACTATGCAAAGAATTAGTGAATTATGATAAAGAACCAAATTAAAAATTAATTTAGGATGGACATTTGCAATGACAATCTAAACTAAGGTGTTCTAGTTAAAAAGGAATAAAAAGAAGGGTAGGGCAGAAAGAAATATTATTGATCTTCATTCCAAACATCATGACAACATTTAGATTTCATCTAAACATGAACATAACCAATATGTGACATGAAGTAGCATATGATAAAATCTTATCATACACAAGGAAAGCTTCTGAGGAAGGTGGAAATAATGCAAATAAAAACTAGGTTCACCTTAAAGATTCTACCCCTAAAAATAAATAACATTAGCCCAAATGCAAGAAGGATAAAAGAAATGAAATGAACTTTAGAACTTTCATTTAACCTAACATTGACACAAGTTAACAACTCTATAATTAAGTGTTCACACCAAGAATTCATAAGAACTATTCAAATCTGGTTATAAGAAAAAGCAAATGAGAGAGAAGCCATGATAGCAAACACACAAACAAATACTAGACAATCCTTGCAAAATTCCTTGCTTGTATTTCTTGATTTAAGTTTACAAAGTAATTTTGGCTCTAAGAAATCCCTCCCCTTTAAAATATGGTAATACTGCCTTTTATAGAAGGATAAAGTAGTATATTAGTTAGTTGAAAGATACAAATGTATAAGAAGTTAGGACAATTGTCCTTTTTCTACAAGGTTTTAGAATACACTCAATTTTACAAACTAAACTAACCTATAAGAAAATATGCTAAAAAACTAGCATATGCCTTTACAAAATAGTATTCCTCTTCTTAAATTAATTTTGCTTCACAAAAGTGGAATATTAACTAACTAGTTAGTGGGCCCTGTGCTTGGGAACTTGCTTGTTACTACAGAAGGATGTTCATAGCCTTTTGATGCTCCTTATTAATGAGTTCTAAATCCACAGCCAGCCTGGAGAGACCCTCTTCTTCCCTATCATCTAGATCATTCAAATTTTTATCATTTATAGCCATGGCTTATTTGATGCTCTTGGCCTTAGTGATCCTTTCACCTGCACTGAAGATCATGTCCAAGATCCTTCCATTGTCTGACTTAGACTGGTCTTGATTCTTACCTCTATACATTTGCATTTTTGAGCTCACAAGATCCTCATTTTGTCATTTTGTGCTTGTATGGCACTTATTTGGCATCTATCTGGTGATTTCATGGCATTTTTCATAAGTGCCTTTAAATCACTAGCCATTGTTATTTAAAAAATACATTTTACTTCAAGTCATTAAATCAAAATCCAAGGATCAATGTGGGCCATTATTCATGATCTGATCCCTCACCTATTATTGGTCATATTTACATCAAGCCCTGTGGTTATGCCACTTCACACCTTCATGGGATTTTTGAGCTCTGTACTCTATGTTAGTCATATATTAAATGCATGTTTTCCACATGTCAATCCCATAGGCTCTCGAGGCTTTATTGAAAATTTGTTGTTGATTTTGTGTTATTGGATCATTCGGGCTCGATGAAGTGCGAGCCATTAATCTTGTGAGATGTAAGGATTTTAATTAGAGTATGGTCATAAAAAATAACTTAGCTTAAAATTATTTTATCTAATTTTATTTCATATTAATGAACATACCAGAGACTTCAGTTAAAGCATTTTATGCTAAGTTTTAAAGCATAATATCAAATGACCCATCAAATTATATAAAACATACCCCATTGTCTAGGCAAAATATTTAAAGAGATTGAATTTGACAAGCTCACAAACATCAATGATGGCCTTGCAGATGTCAAATGATGTTCATGAGAATGTCAAATTTAAGCTCATGAATTTCTTTAGGTTTGGTGGGATTAAAATTGATGGTTACACAGACATCAATGATAGCCTCATGAATGTCAAATGATGGTCATACGACCATTAATTTTAAGCTCATCAAGTTCCTAATGACTATAATAGCATCACATGGTGGCTCCATGGGGCTTCATGGGCCTTTGACTTTTTATCGCTACATTTGCTCCATCTGATCTAAAGTGATGATGAGGCAAGAGCCATTGATTATAATCTAGATGCTCACACATGATTGGTTCAAAGGGCCAAATTCTTAGGTTCATCAGGCTTTCTTCAATCCATCAAATCATCCCCCATGATGAAGTGTGGACTATCATATCTATGAATAACAAGGTATTTAAATTAGGATTTAGGTAAAAAATAAAATCTTAGGCTAAAATGTTAAGACTATGGTCTCATTCATGTTGATAAACATGAATGGGGCTTTAGAATTAAGACTTTAGGATAAATAGATAATCAAAAGGGGCCATGCTTAGGAAAATAAAAGGAACCAACTAATACAAAAATTAGATCTAATTAAAAAATAAAATAAATAAAAGGGGGAAGAATAATAAAGGGGACCAAACATAATTTTAGGCTAGGGTTTGGTCATGTTGAAAAACATGACTAAGCCTTAGCATAAAATTAGGCTTAAGTCAAAATTCATCAAAATTCAAATTATTCCCACCAAAATCATTCTCACCAAATGTAAATTTGAACCAAGGGTTTATGTTAGGTTTTCCTGAAAGGAGGGTTTCATTGCATGAATCCAATAATGAGATTCTTCAGATCAAAAGATAGTAAAAGCCTAAATGAAGATAAATAGTGGGGATCTAAGCAATGAAGGCTCCATAATACTTGTAACTTATCACATGAATAACAATTGTTAGAAACATTAGGTAACCTTAAATCAAAATCATAAACCAGTAGGTAAACTCTATCAAAGTGGATGATCTTAAAGTTCTAATAATGTTTAAAACAAGTCATGCTTTCAGTGTTAAGGTTCAAAGTATCTCAAGGGTCCAAATTTTCAATAAATGGGGGGTATGTTGACCTCAAAAAATGGTAACTTTTAGGGGAAACATAGAAATATGTTAGAACTCAAAGGCTCTAGTTTGGACAAGTGACTAGGTTACCTATTTTACTTGATCTATGTCATTACCAAGATCAGTTCATGGTTGAAACAAACTTTACACATGTAGAAATCGGGTCAAACATTAAGAAATATCCATGTTGTGTGTGTGTTTTTATTTCACTTACTATTTTCCATGGGATTCAGGGGACAAATTCCAAGTTCTATGAATTTAATCATTAACATTTACTTAGAGCCTATTTGGATATCCATTAAGCACTATGCTTCTAGTCAAGGAAGGCTTGGGAATTACTCTAATGCTATCAAAGAATCTATATCCCTAACATAGATGCCTTTGGTTCCAATACCATCTAGGTATCCATATCCCTAGTGGAGATTACTAGAATCACCTATGCTTGAAAAGCTTTGATTTTGTATTGAATTCTTATTTTTGTATTTTTTAAATCTTTTATTGTTTCAGCAAGGTTGGGAACCAAGGTAGATAGGGTGAAGGATTTGATCAAGTGTTTGACCTTTATTTAATCACCTATGGCTATGAAATTTGTCTTAGGTAAGGATGTTTGTTAAATGCAAGCATGATTGTGCCCTGGTAGCTCAATATTTCATTCCACATGTGTAATTCCTCTTAAGACCAAGTTTAGATCAAAATAATGTTCAAGTTATTATAAACCAATTAACTTATTCATCAATATTTTCTAGTTCCTTTAAATTATAAAATCAATCTCATATTTCAAATCTATGGTCAACATGTGAATGAGGTGCATACCTACATTTCTAAACTATGAAGCTCTTGAGTGGCCTAGATGAAACTTGAGTTGAGGGTTGTCTAAAAGGACTTAATTAGAAGTAAGGAAAAAAAACAAAAGGAAAACAAATATGTGTAGGCATTATATACAAACAAGGGGTAGGAAGTAAAAAAACAAGAAAGAAAGAACAAGAAAAAAACTAATCTAATCCCTATACTAACTATATAAAGTAATTGCCTCCAGGATCAAATGAAAAATTATTTAGTTTGCTACAGAACCTTGAAGCATGATTACTTCCATCCCATGGCCTCTTCTTGTGTATGGGATCACTTGTAAAATTGTGTCTTATAGGTGATGTAGCTTGACCTCCTATCAACATTCTTAGATGCATGGATCAAATATATGAATCTAGGACCCAATCCTCATCTTCCCAAATCCTTTTATCTTACATCAGGAATGTTAATTCCCCTTCAATCATTGACAAATAGTGACTTATATCATCCTCTTTCAATGATGTAAACTTAGCAAGTATTCTTTTCCTAATGTCTTCATTAAGTTTAGCTTGAGGTGGGGATAAACTATCCATATTTATGCCAAAACTTTCTAAAATATCCTGAAAGGCTACTTTATCTTGATCAACTGAAAGAGCATGAATTTTATCTACAACCTTACCATTTGAATAAATTTGATCACATTATCCCACCATTTTAAAAGTGTCATATGAAAATTCTTGATCCATTTCACTTATTTCATCTTCATCCTTCATGCATAATGGCATCTCAGCTAACCAATTGAGTCCCAACTCATCCTACTTTGGGATCTCTAGAATTGTTATCTTGGAAAACCTCAATTTCTTTCAAAATATCCTGGCATAAATGTTTCCACTAGTCTTCTTCCTCAGGGATATCCTCAATTTTAGAAATGACCTCAAATTAATTACTCTCATAGCTATCTTTTAAAGAGAAGTCAACTTGTCTCTGATCTTGTTCATGGGGCTGCTCATCTTGAATGTCTATTTAATATTATATATCATATTTTGATTCCCTTTATTCTTAAAATTGAAAATCAAAATCATGTATGAAGGATTTAAAAGTTCCTACAAATTTAGTCTTGCAACAAAGTCTTGATTAAGCATAGGTTCAAATATATCCCTTTCATTTTAGTATGCTTTTAGGACATTATAATGATTAGCTAGACCTATATCACAAAGATTCATTTTATGTATGTCCTCAAATTACTCATTGTAGTTGTTATCATGAAATATATTGAACCTTTGAGGAGCATAGTTTCTATTGGATCCTTCCCCAAAATTTCCAACTTGCTTTTGGAACTAAAGAAAATTAGTGCTCGGACTTTAAACCATCCTAAGTATGGATTTATCCTCATTCTCTGGTGCTTCTGAGTTATGAACTTGATTGTCATTACTAGTGGGCACCAAAGCTCTCTATCCTTGTGGATGAAATCCATTTGTATCATTGTTGAAGAACCCTAAATTTTGAGTAGGATAGGCATGTCTTAAGGGTAATTGGTTCAAGGCCAGTGTCTAATTTAAGGTAGACACATTATGATTGGCATTAGGAATGATACTCAATGTTGGGAAATTATGTTTGGAATTTGTGATAGCATATGCAAGCTGACCTTGAGGCTGCATTTGATCACTAATTATTATAGCTTTAGCATAATCCAATGCCAAGGTTTATGACTCTAACAGACCTTTTAAGGAACACATAAGTCATGGGATCCAAAGCATCCTTGTAAATCTCTAAGGCTAAAGCCTCTTTAGGTCTATAAGGGGCTATAGTTTTTCTAAACATCTTCTAAAACCTAGCATTAAAGGCTTAAATAGACTCATTTAAGTCTCTTTTAGTAGTGGTGAATTGTTTATATAGAATGCATGGATTAATGATTTTACCAAATTGATCAATAAATATCTTGTTAAAATCACCCCAAATAGTAATATAATCCTTTGGAAGGTTAAAGAACCACTCATATACAACATCTTTGAAATTAAATGGGAACAATATACAAGTTACATCTTCATGAATAACATTCAAGAGTCTTAAAGTAGCTTTAAAAGATTTAACATGTTCTTCAGCAGTAACAACACCATTAGGATAGAAAGAAGGTTAATACCTTTCTAGATTTTATTGGTAAGTCATGTACCTAACTAAGCACATTTATATAAGATCCACCTAACCATGCCATACTTTGATGAGTATCTTACTTGTGGTGGTTCCATCTCTAAATCCTATTTGAAATATGATGTGTAAGCCTCATATTTACAAATAATGATCAGAATCACACATTAAGTCAACTTTGCACAAATATATATAAAGAACAACATAGGACATCAATTTTAAATGAATTAGCTTAAATATATACTCAAATATGTTAGTATGAATGATATTTACATGTTTAATCTCAAATAAACTCAAATTTGCAATGAATCAGTTAAATTTTGAAAAAAATCACTATTACTAACCTCAAACACCTTTTATTTAAGCTATCTTTACCATAAATACACATGGATCTTTAAATAATATCGATCTTTGGCTAAAAGAAGCCCAAATATTGGTTTGAAACATAAAGATCGATGATCTTTACACAATTATGCTCAAAAGAACACAAATATGCAAATAATACACCAATATTTGATCAAAACATACCAAAATTATCAATGATTCTATAAATTCACAAAGATCTAATTAGGCCCTACTTCTAGCATCAATGAAGCTCCTATTAATACCTAAATGTGTACCACATGTGCTAAGAGTGTTAAGAAACACTTCTCATTTCTAAATTCCTAAGAATCCAATGCATGAGTTGTAAGTTGTGATAATCTTGTTCCCTGATAGTGGAATAGAGGTAGAACAAGTGACTATTTCATAATATTTATATTAAGTGGTGGTTGGGAGCCACCATGGCCAAATCTATGTAGAATATGTAGTAATTATGTAAAGAATTAGTGAATTATGATCAAGAACTAAATTAAGAATTAATTTAGGATAGAAATTTACAATGACAAGATAAAATAAGGTGATTTGGTTAAAAAAGAGAAAAAAAAGGGTAGGGTAAAAAGAAATATTGTTGATCTTCATTCCAAACATCATGACAAATTTCAAATTTCATCTACACATGCACTTAACCAATATGTGACATGAAGTATCTTGGGATCAAATCTTATCACACACCACATAAGCTTCTAAGGAAGGTGGAAATAATGAAAATAAGAACCAGGTTCACCTTAAAGATTTTACCCCTGAAAGCAAATAACATTAGCCCAAATACAAGAAGGATAAAGGAAATAAAATAAACCTAAAAATTTTTAGTCAACCTAGCATTGGCACAAGTTAACAAATCTGTAATTAAGGGTGCACACCAAAAATTCATAATAATTATTCAAATCTATCTATAAGAACAAGAAAATGAGAGTGAAGCCATGATAGTAAACACACAGACAAATATTGGACAATCCTTGTAGAATCCATTGCTTGTATTGCTTGCTTCAAGTTTACAAAGTAATTTTATCTCTAAGAACTCCCTCCCCTTTACAATATGGTAATACTACCTTTTATAGAAGGACAAGGTAGTATACCAGTTAGTTGCAAAATAAAAATGTACAAGATGTAAGGATAATTATCCTTTTTCTACCAAGTTCTAGAATACACTTGCTTTTCTAAACTAAACTAACCTAGAAGAAAATATACTAACAAAATAGCATATGAATTTACAAAAGAATATTTATCTTCTAAAATGTTATAATGCTTCACAAAATTAGAATATTAACTAATTGGTTGGTGGGTCCTGCATCTAGGAACTTGCTTGTTACTACTAAAGGATGTTCATAGCCTTTTGGTGTTCCTCATTAATGAGTCTCAAATATAAAGTTGACTTGGAGAGGCCCTCTTCTTCCTTATAAGCTAGATCATTCAACTTTCTATCATTTCTAACTATGGCTTCTTTGATGCTCTTGGCCCCAGTGATCCTTTCACTTGCATTGAAGATCATGTCCAAGATCCTACCATTGTCTACTCTAGATTGATCTTGATTATTACCTCTATATATTTAAATTTTTGAGCCCATAAGATCCTAAATTTGTCATTTTGTGCTTGCATGGTGCTTATTTAGCATTGATTTGGCACTTTCATGGCATTTTTCATAAATTCCTTGAAAGCACTAGCCATTTTTATTTAAAATATGCCTTTTACTTTGTACCATTCAATCAAGATCCAAGGATCAATGTAGGCCATCGATCGTGATCCAAACCCTCACCTGTTATTGGCCATCTTTTCATCAAGCCCTATGTTTATGCCATGTGGAACCTTTGTGGGATTTTTGAGCTCTATATTCTATGTTAGTCACATATTGAATGCATGTTTTCCATGTGTCAAGCCTGTAGGCTCTTGAAGCTCTATTTAAAGGTCATCAATGATTTCATGCCACTAGATCATCCAGGCCCGATGAAGTGCGAGCCATTGATCCTATGAGATGCAAGGACTTTAATTATAGTATGGTCATAAAAAGGAACTTATGTTAAAATTTTCTTAGCTAAGTCTATTTCATATTAATGAACATGCCATAGACCTAGGTTAAAGCATTTTATGCTAATTTTTAAAGCATAATATCAAATGACACATTGAATGATATAAAAATTTCTTATAAAACATACCTCATTTTCTAGGAAAAATATTTGAAGATCTTGAATTTGATGACCTCATAGACATCAATGATGGCCTCGTAGATGTCAGATGATGTTAACAATAATGTCAAATTTAAGCTCATGAAGTTCTTTAGGTTTGGTGGGCTTAAAGTTGATGGTCATGCAAATGTTAATGATGACCTCACAAAAGTCAAATGATGATATTATGATAATCAATTTTAAGCTCGTCAAGTACCTGATGATTGTGAGAGTATTACATGGTAGTTCTATGGGGATTCTTAGGCCTTTTGACTTTTTATCGCTATGTTCATTCTATCTGATCTAGAGTCGTGATGAGGTGAGATTCATTTGATCATGATCTAGATTCTCGAATAGGATTGGTCCAAAGGGCCAAATGCTTAGGTTCATCAAGCTTTCCTCACTCTATTAGATCATCCCCCATGATGAAGCATGAACCATTGGATCTATGAAGAAGTAAGGTATTTAAGTCAGGAATTGGGTAGAAATTAAAAACTTAGGCTAAAACATTAAGACTAAGGTCTCTTTCATGTTAATAAACATGAATAAGGCCTTAAAATTAAGACATTAGGATAAATAAATAATTAAAAGGGATCATGCTTAGGAAAACAATAAGACTTTGCCAATACAAAAGTTAGACTCGATTAGAAAATAAAGGAAATAAAAGGGGGAAGAATAATAAAGGGGACCAAGCATGATTTTAGGCTAGGGTTTGGTTGTGTTATGAAACACGACTAAGCCTTAGCATAAAATTAGGATTAAGTCAAAATTAAAATTATTCCCACCAAAATCATTCCTTCCAAATGTAAATATGAACCAAGGGTTTATGTTAGGGTTTGTTGAAAGGAGGGTTTCATTACATGAATCCAAAAATGAGATTATTTAGATCAAAGGCTAGTAAAAGCTTGGATGAAGATAAACAATGGGGATCTAAGCATGATCTATTCATAAAGACTCCATGAAACCTACAACTTATCACATGAAGAGTAACTGGTAGCAACATTAGGTAACCTTAAATCAAAATCATAAACCAATAGGTCAACTCTATCAAAGTGGATGATTTTCAAATTCTAATAATGTTTGAAATAAGCCATGATTTTAGTGTTAAGGTTAAAAATATCTCAAGGGTCCCACTTTTTAAAAAATGGGGGGTATGTTGACCTTAATAGGATTTCACCCAATCACATCCCAAAATTATGTGGACATGTTTTTACACTAATCTAAAATAGATTATTGAGATACAAAAAATTACTTAAATGAATTATGTAGTAGAATAGAGTTAAGACTTTTTGGACAACAATTGGCCTTGAAAAGTGTTATGATACCAGATGAGAGGATATTTCCTAAATAATTTAGGATATAATTACAAATACATGAAATAAACTATGAAAATTAGCAATATATTAACTCAAATAAGCAAAATTGAATTATAATGGCTGAATTGTAGAATCACTAGCCTCTTCGAGGGGGCAACCTCCTTTGATCAAGCTCAATACAATAAATTCATGGATGACTTCATTGGCCTCAACACTTATTTATATACTAAGTCTAATCTAAGCAACTACTACTTCCCATGAATGTGGGATAAAATAGAATGCTCATGAGATAACTTAAAAAACATATGCATCCATTGAAACTATTATACTAATAAAGTAAAGAAAAAGGGTAGCATGCGTTCTTAACACTAGATTTAGAACTACTTGTATGTGCATATAGATTCTAAAATTTCAAGCCAAGTTAGGAACATTGATTCTAGTGATTGGGGTTAAAGTTATTGCCATGGGCAAATTTGTCTCTTTGTGGTTACACATTGTAGTGTACTTGTTTGATAAGTCTTTATTTGTGTGATATATGACCCTTGAGGGCATGCAAAATTCCAAATATTATCTTCCTTATATTTGAAACCCTATGCCTCATTTGAATGATGTAACCCTGTAAAAAGTGAGGAAGTGTAATTGGGCTAAGTTGATCCTAATTATCCCAATTGATGATTGATCGATGCTTATGTATCTAGTCCTATGAAGAGGGAAGTCAAGCCATAAGTAGTTATTCCCCTTACTATGAATGTGTAATTGTGTTATTTTTCTATTTGAATGCACTTATAAATATGGGTTTGATCTTAAAAATGTTGGGACTTGAACTAGTTTGGTTTATTTTAGACTTGGCTAATGACTACTCTTAGTGCTTGATTTTAAATTTAGGAAGAATAGGGAAAATTTAATCAATGTGTTCTAGTATATATATGCTTTGATAGGTAAGTGTGAAGTGAGTACTAACTATGGGTTTGATTTTTATTTATAAGTCCATTTAGGTAATTTATTATGTCATAAAAAATCTAGGTGAATTGACCAACCTATAGGAAGGGTTTAATTTTGAAAAATATTCATGACTAGAAAAGGGCAGTAGCATTATCCTTAGGTTAGTAATATTGAAGTTATTGTTTTAGCCTAATGGTACTATATAGGAAATAAAAATTCCATTGAAGTGAATTGAAATGTCTAAGTATAATATTTAATTACTTTAACATAGACTATAATGCTCATTTAGGTGATTAATAGAAACTTAGAATGGATTGGGATATAACTAACATGTTTTTGTGAAGGAATGGCAACTGAGAAATGTTTGGAGATGAAAAAATCATGTAGGATAAGTATAGGTCAAAATTAACATTTCCAAGTGTCAAATATCAGATTTTAGTGTCTAAATGTGTCTAAAACTTCCCCCATTTTATTCTAGTATTGAAAATGCTAGATTAAAAGGATAAAAGAAGAAATTTTGTATGTGTAAGTAACCACACTTGATGTTTCTAGGTATATCTCGAATGTCCCACTTTATCCATGAAAAAACTTTCAAGGAAACATGTATAGATCAAAATCCACTCATTATAGAAAATATGAAATAATATATACTATTGAGTTACTTGAAATTGAAAATTTGATATATGAATACACCTAAGTAAATGCAAATAAAGCTACCATTTGTTAAAATCATTTGGATAATGACATGGGGTGATTATTCATCAAGGATATCTAACCACTAAAACTATGAGTTAAGGAAAATAAATCCCTTGACCCTCATTAGATAAGGAGAAGTGATAAAAGTTAAGTGTTACAAAAAAACTCAGCTACAACACTATCTAAATGCTAAATTTGGATTACATATGATAATATATTATTATACACTTGAAAAATATCATTCATAGCTCAATGCTTTAGTTTAGGACCTTTCCATTACTATAAGACTCACATTCTCCATATCACTATGCCTAAATGTTTATCCTAGAGTCAGACCCTAATATCCTAATTACCTTGATCACATTTAACACACAGTCTACATAAAACATGATTAATATCCTCCTCTAGAAGTTATATATTTTTAACATATTTATATCCTCTTGGACACTACCATCTAGACTTAGAGACTAGCATTGGTGCTAGCATCCTAGGTCTGATACTATTGTTTGAACCTTACAAATGATTAAATTTTAAAATATTTTAACATGTATGGGTTGGCCTATTTTTCTTATTCAACCCTCATGTGAGATAATTTCAAAAGCTGTTATATAAATATAATTCAAAGACCATTCATTATCATCAAGTAAAAATCAATCACAAATCTATCTTATACCAAGAAAATGTACCTTTCAACCTTTAAAAACTATTTTATTCTTCCTTATTTCTAAATCAATCATATGATCAATATTCTTATAGGTTTGAAGAATTCAAAAAGTATCCCATGATCAATATTTGTCAAATTAAAAGCTAGATCACTACTTGCACTTGCATATAAAATATTACATAAATGTCCTGAGACCCTATATGGAGTATTGGAAATGTAAGAAATGCTCACTGATAGAGAGCTATTTGAGGTTATCTCAACTTCACTTGAGTTGATTAACCCCTATTTTTTAAGATGGCAAGCCCTAATTGGAGGACCTAAGGTTTTGAGCTACACATTGATATCCAAAACCTATGTACAAGATCTGAATAGAGAATCTAGAATGTGAAGGTGAAATATAACATACATAGGTAAAATTTACAAAAAAAGACTTATACTTCATTATATATAGAATCATTAAAACTGGGATAGAAGTGTTGACACTGGTGTCTAGATTATGATGGTGGTGTTTAAGCTACTAGAGAGATAATTTATAGAATATAATGAATCCTTATGGAGCATCAACTTATTTTCCCCACATGTGTATTAGTCATATATACATGTGCATCAGTGAATAAGATAAGTATTATCTCTTCTTTGTGTTTAATAATTCAAATTAATATTGATCATGGTGCTTTCTATATTTATCATTAATTTAGCACTCTATCAGAATATTATGAATCTAAATTATTTAATTGGCCTAATTTTAGAATAAATTGCTATAATTTGATTATTATATGCCTCCCTAACTCTTTCCAAAAAGGGTTAAACATTTTGTGAAACTGACCTCTAAGTCTTATTGTGAAAAATCATAGCTTGGCCTAGGGTTTTCTAATTTTTTATTTTCTAAATTGTTATAAATATTAAAAATTATATTTTCATTAGTTAAAAATGAATTCATCATGTTTAATATGGATACATATAGTGATTATTTACTTATATAATACATTATGATAGTCATTTTTTTTATCTTCCATGCATTGCTAAATCAATCGATGATATAATAAAATAGAATCAATAAACTATTACAAACATAGTGATTTAACATGATAAAAATATATTTTCTCTTTACAATTCTTATTATAGTACTATTAGACCCTTATTTGGCTTCAATGAGAACCAAAATGCATGCTCCTAACCTTTTTCCCCACCTATATCATATTCAAGTGACAACTACCATCTCACTCTCATTATTCACCCATGAGTTATCTTAGATTCAAAAGTCCATGTTGTTACTACATGAGAAGGAAAGTGTGCCCAACTTATTCAGACACTTGTTCATATACAACAACTTCCTCCTAAGCCTGAGTTAGTCATAAAATCTATGGGATATGATATTATTAAATAATTAAGCAATACACATACTAATATATCCATCCTTGAGATATTAAAATAATCAACTATCTAGAAGGATATATTATATGATGTCTTGCCCGAAACCCAAGTACCAAGTGACATAGAGTTGGCTTATTTTGTGGATATTATGTAAGATCTAAAAAACAATTGAAATATCATAACTTTAAACCACAAATATTTACCCTCAAAGGATATCATTGATCAAGATATAACTTTATTTATACAAGTTAGTATTCACAATAAAGGAATCAAAAGAGCATTAATCGATAATGTATAGTCTAAACATTTTCAGCATTAAATTATTAAAAATTAAGGGCATAAACAATGATCTTTTACAAAAATTGGATATCTATATCAAAGGATTTGATGACTCATACAACCCACCAATTGGTCAAATCACATTAGGTGTGACATTAGGACCAAAAAATGTACAAGTTGCATTCCAAGTAATGTCTCAATCATTGAATTATAAGTTACTCTTGGTTAGACATTGGATACATATTATGGAAGTTGTGCTATCTACATTAGATCAATGTGTCAAATTTATACATGATAGGACATTTTTGACCATACCTATAGATAATGACCCCTTCAAATTCTAAAAAATGTTACACTTCAACACATAAGGGGTTCCTCAAATGATATAACCCATGAAAATAATTCTACTTGATCATATATGAACTTATGATATGGGTGAATCAATCAAAATAAATCATTTATCCCAAGATGTTCATAAGACACTAGCATCTGAGATATACACAAATACACATAAGGAATAAAAATACAAAGAAATAGAACAAAATCCGTTACCAAAGGAATCAATGATAAGTACACAACAAGAAAATAAAACATTTGAGATTCTTGTATTGTTAAATTCTAAATAATATGGTAAGTTTCATATTATTATGACAATGATTATGATATTCCTACAAATATGGTAGGTGAATAGTTTTGCAAACTTAATTTTGATTTGCTTGAGCATCTTTCACATAATTTGTTAATTCCTAAAAGGCTTGGTACGTATAATTTAAATCCATCACCATAATATGTAGATAAAGGCAAGACAAAGATGATAGATGAGCATGTGAATGCTTTTTATAAAATTCATCCCTCTTGGCTAAAATATTTAATTCAAACTTAAAAGGAACAAATGTAGATACATCATGTTAATAATGTGGAGTCCTCACATAGGTCACCACAATATATTTTATAGATTATGGTACAAAAAAATGATCTACACATAATAATTTTTGTGTTAATCAAGCACATAATGATATCTTTACCACCTATTAGCATATGTCAAGAGGCAGGCTTGCATATATAGAAGGATCACCATATTGTATTTGTTTAGATCATAGGCCATGACATAGATCATTATGAGGCACTATAGAAACAAATTTAGAAGTAAAAAAATGAAATATGTATACATATTATGCAATAACAATAAATACCTTTGATCTCCAAAATTTCCAAAGTAAAAAGTACAATGGGAGATACTTGAAAACACCCAAGATGATAAGATCTAACTATTGTTACAAATATTTATGGACCTTATTATGATCATCTTAATATTTATTTAAATAATTGGGACACTTTTTGTAGCATTAAAAATCTATGGTATATGGGACATGATACATGAGTTACAACATTATCCACTATTTCTCAAATCTCTTAGATCATTATACTACCCATCACATGTGGATGAAAAGTAGTTGATACCCCCATATAGATAATAAGTCAAACATCACATTTAACCTTTCATCTTGGGTAGTAGTGGTTGACCAATATAAAGGCAACATTAGACACTACCAATATGTGCCTATTGTTTAAATTTAAATACAAAGATATCTACATTATACATGATGGATATGGTGATAGACTATTAACAACAACTTCTGGCAGTAAATTGCTAGAATATATCAAAGAAGTGGAAATGATTCAATATAAGAAATTTTGGAAAGAAAATACACTAGGTAGTCCTTTACCTCATGAGTGAAAGGAACTAGTTATTTACATTCCAAAATATTTAATTAAAAAAAAAAAAAAAAAAAATCTAGAAAATACAAAACACTCAAATAAATTAAAAATACAAAAGCATTTAGCATTTATATGTTTACTAGATTTTGTATATGTTTTATAATTCATGTTAGTATATATCATATAGCACACATATTTTTCATGGTTCATTGAGTGTGATATAGGCATATACTATATCCATGATACATGTACGTGCAAATGTTATATCTTTAATCTACCCATGTGACACACTATGTTAGGGGGATATGCTTCTATTGATCATGATTGATACAAGTTAAATTATTTTATGATCACTTTACATTATCATTTTAAGATTATATTTAAATGATTACATATGTATAGACTCATGCTTACATATCACACAATGTGCTAAATATGCTATTTTACATGAAATTTTACTAACACATGTATATAGGGACAAGTATGATATGATTATGCTAGTTGCTTATATTTCACATATTCATATTCTCACATGGATTTCTTGATTATAATTATTGTTTACTACCTTGTCATGGTTTTGAAACATTTTAACATGTTCCTTAATTGTTGGACATAGTTCTAGTTAGTGTTATTTATTTGGTGTGTGAACATTTGAATATGTCCTCTTCTTTAAGTGTGTAGAATTTAAACATGACCCTTTTTTGGTCTCCTTATACCCCCTTTTGTGTGATATCAAGTGTTCTTATGTGTGTGTGATTTATTATTTGTGGAGCTTATGATTTTTACTTATAGACATTACTATGATCCACATCATGTATCTTAGGGATTGTTATGTTTGGATATTATGAACTTCATTGATACATATACTTAGTCATGATACCACTATATGCTTATTTCTTACATGATTGATACAAATATATCATGTTTAAATTATACTTTTGAGATAATTTGATTATCATGACACATTCCCCTCACCTCAAAAAGGGGGGCATGTTATAGAGACATGAGTCCACATACACATATAGTTGGAAATTTTGGTAGAATTTGTTACAATTTACATGATTTAGATATACACTTGGGTCATAATCTTATACATTTGACATTGATCTTACAAATTTAGACATAGTTTTTCATATTTGTGATAGGTTTTATACATATTTTATGGAGCATATGTTACATATTAATAGATACTTCATCTTGAGACACATTAGAGGTGCATATGACATGAAAATGGACCAAATCATAGATACATATTAAGATTATAAACACATTTATGCACTAACCTTACCAAGATGAACCAATTGAAATTTATATGTCTATAGTAGTTGGCTCCTTTGAGTAGTGCAATCAAGATTTAACACACTCAATGGAATCAAAACTACTTCCCCTTTTTCAAGTTGAGATGGTTATACCATTTTTCGTAGGTGATATTAGCTAGACCGGCTAAATTATGTATGCAATTAAATTATATGATTGAGAGTTAGTGATATTGATTACCTTGGTAAAACTCACCTTTGAACTAGATTAGGGGAATGATCACCCTCTAATTTGCCTCTTCGTATCTCCAAGATTCAATTTTTAACCTTTCTCCAATGCTTTATTAAGGAAACATCATTACTAAAGCAAACTACCAAGGGATAACATGGTTACATCAACACATGTGTATTCCTCCCTTGCTCTCTCTTATTTTAAGAATTTCAATTATTTAATTTTCATATTATATACACTAATTACATTGTAACATGTTACTGGTTGTAGGAAATACACAAATAATAAATTAAAATAGGGCTCAAGTCAAATCAAGGTGTGTTGTTCACATTTTAGTGCACATTTATTTTCCTTTAACCTTGTATTTTAATTATTATACATTACTAGATTAAATTTTCAAAAATTTAGATGTTAAATATAGATTATATATGATAAAATAGTCTTATACATGTGAAAATATCACTCATGTCTTAACCCTTCAGTTCAAGTTCTTTCTGCTATCAAAAGGCTCGCGTTCACCCTGTCATTGTGCTTAAATGATTATTATATTGTCCAAACATGATATTTTGATTACCTAAACTACCTATATCTCATAATATACATAAAACCTGATTAATATCCTACTTTGGTAGTTATACATCTTCAACATCTTTCTATCCTCCTAGACACTATCTTCCAAACATGGGCACTAGTGTCCTAGGTATAACGCTATGTCTGAACCTTATAAATGATAGAATTTAAAAATATTTTAACATGTATAATTTTCCTATTTATCTTAATTAAATCTCACATGAGATCATTTCAAAAGGTGTTGTATAATTATAAGTCAAAGACAATTCATTATCCTTAAGTATAAATCAAGCACACATCTATCTTATAGCAAACAAAAGTACCTCTCAAGCTTGAAAAACTTCTATATTCTTCCATATTTCCAAATAAATAATAGGATTAGTATTATTATAGGTATAAAAAATTAAAATAATAGCCCATGAAAAATATTTATCAAGGTATAAGATAGGTCACTACATGCACTCTCATAGAACATATTGCATAATTATTCACACACAATCCCACATAAGGGGTAGAACTACATCAGTCTGAGGCCCTATTTAGAGTATTGTCTATGTATGTATCACTCACTAACAAAGGGGTATTTTAGGTCATATCAACTTTATTTGAGCTCACTAACCCCTATTTTTCAAGGTGACATGCCCTAATTAGAGGACCTAGAGTTTTGAGCTACACACTGATATCTAGAACATGTTCATAAGATCTAAATACATAATCTACAAGGAAACAGTGAATCCTAACAAGTGTAATAAAAATTTATAGAAAATGACCTATAATTCATTATGGATAAAAGTGTCAAAATTGGGATGGAATCATCGACGCTAGTGTCTGGATTTTGATGGTAGTGTTTAGGATGCTAGAGAGCCAATTTCCTAAATTTGACAAATCCTTGTAGAGCATCAACTAGTGAATGAGCTAAGTACTATCTTTTATTTTTTCTTAATCCTTCAAATTAATATTTGGTATGGTACTTTATATATTTATCATATTTGTAGAATTCAACATCGAATCAAAATATTATGAATCTAAATTATGTAATTGGATTACTTAATAGTTTGCTACAAGTTGATTAGATTTTTCCCCTAAATATTTAAAAAAAGTATTAAAAATACTCTAAACATCATCATAAATATTTTTTGAAAACCCAAACCAAGATTATATGCAAAATTGGAACCTTGAAACAGGTTGGTATGTAAAGGTATAACATTGAAATAGGTTCATATGTAAATTAAAACTCAAAAGAAACCACTGCAGATGGATTTTAGATTCAAAGTTATTACATAGTACCATAATTCCATATCAATTAAAAATATATAAAATAAAAAAAATTCATGTCCCAAATTTGATCCATTTATACATCGAAGTGATATATTTCCATTATATATCTTTAATAATGTCATGGAATATCTCTTAAATATTCAATTTGATAAATATATTTAATTTGACCCATATAATCTATCTCATAATGTCATAGAATATCCCAAATGTTCCTTAAAATCATGTATAATTCCCCATAAATGGATCACATATGTCTCAATCTTCTAAATATGTTCCATCTAAATCATATAATCTATCCCAAAATGTGAACTATATATCTATCATGGCTTGAATCTATAAGACATGTTCATTATATGCCCCTCATTTTGAGGTGAGGAATGAAGCCTAAAAATCATTCATCTCAAAATAAAATATCCATACACACCATGTATTATATATAAATATGTAATCTTAATAACAATAGTATTTTCATAATATATTCGAATGGATGAGTGATTCTAGATACAATTATGTGAATGCTTTTGGATCAAGATATCAGGTCACACTCTGTGAACCATCCTTAAGATGATAATAAAATGATTGGTGATTGCAGACTTACGTATTTTTATACATTTTCAGGATGAGAAATAAAGTACTTAGTTTTGGTTGAGTATAAAATAATATAGAAAATAATATATATGATTAATTATGTATCAAAATATTCTATTAGTTTTGAAATAGGTAAATTGATGTGGTATGTTGATGAGACCAAAGTGTTAAAAGAGGTATGTTGATGAGACATAAGTAAACTAGCCACATGGTTTATAAAAATTGGAATTATTCTATAAACACATCAATAATGTTATGGATAACATCAAGTTTATGAAAGAACTAAAACATGATGGAAATATTCCCTTCCTTATTGTCCTCATTACAATGAAAATTGATGGGTCCTTTTCTCAGATCTTTAAGAAATCTACACACATTTATCTATATCTTCATCCCAGTTCCCATTATCATCCTTCCAAAAAATTTGGGATGTTTAAAACCCTATCACCTATAGCTTTTAAAATCTATGATAAATATCATTTAGAAGAGGATATCCATCCTTTAACTATTTTTATTAAGAAGAATGTTTACAATAGAAAAAAAAAATTAACAAATATTTTAAATCAATAATAATTATCTAGATGATTCCCCATGTTAGATAAGTGGGTAAAAAAAATTTAGTAGTTTAGCTTCCATACATTTAAGGCATTTCTAATAGGATCTTAGAGATTTTAAGAAGGATTAATATCCAGACCATCTTCATACCTCATAGAAAACTCAGAAAAATGGTCAAGCCTTCCAAGGACTAATTAAAAGCTACTTTATGAAGTGGTGTTTACAAAATTGATTGATCTTATGGGTTATCATACATTCGCTAAACCATTCATTCCATTAACACAAGGATCATAAAACATATATTTGATATTAAAAATGAAATGACTGATTAAGTTAGATCAAGTAAAACATTCAATCAAAACCCAGCATCATGTTTGCATTGATAACACCAAAATTTTAGCCATATAATCTCACTTCATGAAACATTGTCTAATATAAGTCATTGGGATTTTAAAACACAAGAATAATATGAATAAATTTATGGATCTAGGTTTGAACCATATTTAGAAACCATTAGTTTACCTTTCTAAAACACCCAATAGTTATAACACTTGGATCTTGATTTCTTCCTTTTCTTAACTGTAGTAGTGTTCCTTTTAGTGGTTTTTATTAAGGGTATTCATTTATCCCACTCCTATAACTCTAAATTTTGGGAATGTTAGGTTCATTTGAGGTTCCACTTTTCCTTTTATTTTCCCTTTGATGTCTAGACTAGTTCTTTTCAATTACATTGACATTCCCTATGTCTTGTTAAATATTGTAGTCCACTATTTTAAATAATTAAGAATTTTTTTTAATAAATTTTGAACCTATAATGTTGTGTTTTTAATTTTACAACTAATAATTTTCTTTAATTTTTCACCCATCACTCTGTCCTAATTTTATAGATGAACATCATGTTAGAACTAGAATTACAGTTTTGAAGTGAAAGAGACAATATTATGGATACTAAAAACACAACAAGTTCTTGATATTACATAGAATATTGGCTTACAAGTAGGCATAATGACCTATGCTAAAATAGTGATGCATAATTTATAAATATTGATCCTGTTGAGATCAACACACCCCCATTTTTTGAAAATGGGAACCCTATGAAAAATTTGGGTCATTCATCCTAAGGATATACCTTAACCTTGGTATCACATAACTAAAGCCTCTTTTGTAAGACTTGAAATATTTAAGGTCATGTTAGTCTATGACAAATATTAACAAGGTACTTTTTAAATATTTCACTAATGTTTAGTCCATTGAGTTTTCTAATGGTTTGATTTATTTTTAAAATGATCTTACAAGGGGTTACATTCAAAGATCCAAGCTATGTTCCTTAGAAATTGACCAAAGTTACTTAATTAAGGTTTTTGAGTCATTTTCTAACTTTAGCTATGTCAAAATTCATATTCAAGACTATGACATACCTTAATTTTGAGTTTTAGGCTAAGGTCCAAGACAAATTTCATATTCAAAGTCGATAAGTTTAGACTTGTCCCTTTCTTTTTTTATCATGTGATTTGATAACTTTCACACTTTTAATTTTGTAAGAACCTGATGATAGCTTAGCCTCAATTGACATGTAGAGTGGCACATGCATTTATCACTCAGCCACATAAAGTTCCAAACTTTTTTGCATTCCTTTTAACCTTTGAAAAAGTTTGTGACCCGATGACTTAATCATAATGTGTCATTTAGAACTCACTCATGGAATTTCAAGTTCATGAAGTAGTTACAAAGTTCGTGACCTAACGACCCAATGAGAGTTTTCCACTTGTCATTTAGTCATGGCAATTCAACTTACAAAAGGGTTATACCTCAATCATAGCATGCCACATGGTACCTAGTCATGGCCTTTTGAGGCTTTGGTTACTTTCTAAAAGTCCCATAATAATTTGATATTATCACATCGTGCCACTTGGCACTCAATCATGCCCCTCACAAATAAGGTGCAATGTTCAATTTCCTAATACTATGGTTTCATTACAAGGTGACACTTGGAAAATTATGGCACAAATTGGGTCCATTAAAATTTCCATTTAATAAATCCCCAATGACCCAACTGTAGCATGTCACTTGGAATATGCTCATAGAATTTCAAGTTCAAGGAGGAGTTACAGAGTTCATGACCCAATGAAAAAATCACATCTTACCACTTGGCACTCGATCATGGTTTTTGGACCCCCATATTCAAAGTGTAATGTCTCAATCTCATGATACTATGATTTCATGATCGGATGGCATTTGGCATTTAGTCGTTCAATCTTGAATATCAAGATGCTATGTGGAAGCCACCTGGCAATTGGGAACAATGGGATAAATACATGTGGACCCCTATCTCATGGTAATAATATTACCAAAGTAGGCCATGAAACCCAATGACTTCATGATCAAATCAAAATATGACGCTTGGAAAATAATCACACATATTAGGTCCATTAAAGTTCCATATAATGAAGCCACACCACACCACAAGCCAATAAGATCTTACCACTTGACAATATAATAGAGCTTATGAATCCACATTGCCATAAGATACCATCACCAAGGTAGAATGGGTTGTTTAGGCTATTTTCGATACCCTAAATAATCTATTTTAGTACAAAGTGAAAGGAGATGAAATCTACAATAGGATTCTCAAAGTAGAGAGCACATATGAGATGTATGATAGTAAGGTAATCAACTTGATCAAGTTGATTAGAATGAATAAATTTGAAGACCTAAACTTGATCCCCTTGGATAATTAGAGTATTTCTCAATCCTATATAATTGTAATAAGTAAAGCTTTGAACTATTGGATTGATGACATGAGATCCTTGGGCCAGTCTCTCACCCAGCAAGGTAGTAGAGTTTTAACTCTACATAAAGAGGTTGAGATCATACACCTTGATAACAAGGATGGTTCCATAATTAACAATGATGATTTTAGATCCCATCTATAAAATTTCATCATCAATTTTAGAAATTAGGCCATGGCTAGAGGAGTGAAATTTGGGTAGGAGATAGTAGACTTCGTAGCATCTTCTAATCAAATAATAGAAAAGGTAGTGGCAATCAATAAGGTTGTAATCCCCATCTTAGCTAGACATGATGTAATGATATATCTCACCATAAAATTACTAAATAACCCTATTATAGATTTGAAATTGAATGATAGTGATTACAAGAAATGATTTGAGGCATGGAAAGGATAGATAAAAGCTAAGAAGTAGGCAAGTAGTAAACCTCATATGGTCATTTCCAAAGTTTCTTCCTCTTCAACCCCTCTTGGAATTTCTTCTTTTTCTTCAGCTACACTGAGAGCATCATCATTATCCACATCTATAGGATCCCATCCTGGTACCTTAGAATCAAGATAACCATTTGTCAGGCTTCTTTTCTTTTGATGAATTTTATATTCAATTTTTATCAATATATTGTACAAGAATTCCCTTTTTAAATAGGCAATATTCTATAGATTTTATAACATGAAAAACTTTTGTCTAAATTATATATGTCATGTACTCGGTCATCTTGTAACCAATATAACTATCTTAGGCATGAAAAAGGTCTATATATAGGGGTTTCCCCCCTCAATTATACTTCAGAACAAAATTTTGTGAAATTGATGCAAATAGAAAGATAAATTCCAATAATTATGTCATTGTTTCTTGTTTTCATGTTTTCCCATTTCTCAAGTTTTTCATGATAAAGGATTTCATTTCTCTAATGGTTAAATCTGATAATAGTGTTTTAAATTCATTATGTTAGTTTGTGTTTTCTATTATGCTAAAAAAAAAATTCTATGTATGCCATGTTTCCTTCTACTATGAAAATAAATGTGTTTAAAGTAATTTATTCTAGGTAGATATTTTAAATCATTATTTTTAGATATATGCATTTTATCTACCCTAGAATCCCCATTGCATTTATGATATTTTAAGTTCAACGCTAGAATCTCATGAATGTTAGTTTTATTTTCACTATTATCAAAAAGAACTAAATGAAATCTATTGGTCTTTATTATTCCAAGGCAAACCTTCCTTTTTGCTCTACCTTTCGTCCTTTTGAAATTTTTAAAATTGAATCACCTTAGATTCATTCTCATTATAAATATTCACCTATTTTTTTAAAGTTTGGGAAATAAATTGGCAAAATACAAAGCAATTTTTACTATAACAACAAGAAGAAATTTTAGATAGATTATGTCACTACTGAGCTCCTGTTGTCCCTATAGAAGGATCTACTTGCAAACTAAATGTGGTAGCCATATAGTCATTCTAGAAAAACTAAATTAAGCCCTAAGGTTTTCCAAGACCTACATAATAAACTAAGAAATATTATTCTATTGTTTGCATTATATCCTTGACATAAATATACATCAATAAGAGAAAAGTTGTCTCTAGAAGGAGGGTTCTTTATTTGTCTTGAGTAAAACCTTTAGTATATTTCAATTTAAATATAGAATAATTTATTTAAATACACAAAGATTGGTGTAAACATTGTAAGTTCATTTCATCTTCTATAAGATCTTTGAAAGATCAGCTCAAGTCTGAAGATATGTTGGCATTGCCCCTCGGAACTATTTGAATTTCATTGAAATCCATTAAAGATAGGCATATCTTGAATTATTTGGATAGATCAAGCTCTATTTCATCTATATTTTCAAAGGTTTACATAATTTTAACTAAAATTTTTAGATCTATAGAAAGTAAGTGTAAATATCAATGTCTAAGTTGATTATTTATGAAATAGAAATATCACTGAGCCAATGCTTTAGATATCTAATTTGAATATGTTCACATAACATTAAGATATTCATTGAAAAAAATTTCTCTGAGATGTTTTGACAAGCTTAATACACCAAGAGTTTCTTGAAATATCTTATCTAACATTCATCTTTGCAAGTTATATCAAGTTTCTAACAAATTTTTTTTCAAGATTCAAAGCATTGAAGTATCTAGATTAATAAAGGTAAAATAAAATAGCTCTGATTGATTGTGGACCCTTCTGTGGGGTTCCTTTATGCTAATTTGGTCAATATTTACCTTTTATAGATATATTTGGTGAACCTTTGTGGTATTTTGGATTTATGGCATAGATCCTTTGCATAACATCCTAGAGTTACCTAGGATCTAGACCAGATCCCACTTTAAAACTAGAGTTTCACTTAGATATTTATAAACCCATTGAAAATCTAGAGTCGATAAAGGGAGAAGTAGGAAATCCAAATCCTACCCTACCTCTCTAGTAAACTAGTGTCAACCTCCTCTATTTTACATCTAGCTATTCATGGCATGGTTAGGACCCTTTGTAAATGTGCTCAATCTTGCGCATGATTTACCCCAAAACCCTAAAAAATACTTTCCCCTCTTAAATCCATTTGGAGGTATAAATGCTAAAGAACATATCAAGTCATTCAAAGAAGATATTAGGATTTTGAACATCATCCATTAAGATGTAGTCTATAGACTTTTCCCATTTACCTTTAGGGAAGTGGCCTATGACTAGTTCCTCAATTTGCTAGAGGATTCCATCACATGGTGGAAATAATACAATGATACCTTCATTTCATAATTCAGAAGGGTTATTAGTCATGGGATTATTTACCAACAATTTACTTTCCTAAAATGAGACCTGAGTGAGCCCATAAAAACTTTTAATGCTAAATTCTAAAATATTTATAGCCTCACCATAGCTCCATATCAACTTGAAAATGAATTGGCATTTGAGATTTATAAAAATTCCTTAGACCCAATGACTATTATCTTTTTGCATAGGGATATGAATGTCAATACATTTCTAATTGCATACACATAGGCCATACACATCGATGAGCAGATGCATCTACAAGGACACCCTGACTTTGCCTACTCTAAATCTAATTCTAAATGCAAATCAAAATGTGTCTACATTAAAACAAATACCAAGCCTCAATCAATTACCATTAAGCATGTAGCTCTAAGTCAATAACTAGGATTATTCAATCAATCTAATGTTAGGGCTCATCCCCAAAGTAATAATCAAGTTTTGGTCTTGATTAACAACTCTAAAACCCAAAGTATTGTCTAGAGCCCGGTCCATAACACTAAGCCTGACTCCTCAAAGGGAGATGTAGAAGTAATTCAAAGAATGGTCCAAAAATTAGGTAACAACTTTTTGAATTTGTAAAGGCAAATAGGAAACATGGGGGAAAGTTCCAATAGAAATTACACATTTTAAAAGTATAATATATATTTCAATCGATCTAATAATAGTAACAACAATAAAGAGCCCTCAGCCAATAAGATGCCTAAAATAGATATCTGAGAATAGGCCTTGCCCAATTGATGTAGGGTCCATAACATGGCCTAAAATGGAGAGGTAGACTATATATAATTTTTCAACACCTTTGAAATATTTTGAGGTGAGATGGAAAGTTATGACATTGTCTCAGATAATCAAAGTAATGCTAGCAATTTTGATAATATAAAGCACCTGACAGTGGGTCCAAAGCTACCAAAATAGCCCTTATGGTTGAGACTTATGAGTTTCTAGACTAGGAAGAGAATGAGTTAGAGAGAAACACAGATGAGATCCATATTTTTCAATAGTACCAAAAGAGTAATTATGCCTTAAGGAATAAAGCCTAAAAGGAACCTACAATAACTTTTACACCACCTAACAAAGTTGACACTCCCCTAGATCATACAACCAATAATGATCCTCCTCCCCCAAAGGGAAATGAGACTCAACCAACTCTAGAGTTATCTATGATTAGATCTAAGGGTGGATACAACATTGTGGAAGATATGAAGAATATTAAATCCAATATTACCTTACATGAGCTTGTTTAAATCATCGAATAATGTGAATCGATACTAAAATCATTAACTAAAAAATCAGACAAAGGTGAAGACAAATCTATGAATGTGGATGTGGTAATGTATAAAATTAATGTTGAGGTCCCTCTATTTCTATTAACTATTAGAGTTTTTGGAAAAAACATGCATAATTATATACTTTATTTTGGGGCATCTACTAACATAATACCCATAGGTATTTATGAAAAGCTAGGACTAAGTCCAATCAAGTCTGATAGAGTTATTATCCAGTTCGATAAGTCAAAGGTTAGGGTGGTAGAAGATATATTGAACATTTATATGAAACTAGATCATGAACCCAATATTTAGTAGTTCATCGACATTCAAGTCATATAAATCCCATAAGCATATAGGATGTTGTTGAGTAGATACTAGAAAAATTCCTTAAATGGATACATGTCAACTGATTATTTGCATATGTGGTTTCCTTGGAGGGGTGTGCTTAATAAAATCTAAATTGAGTGAGATTTGAGAACAAATTTCATGATAATTAAATATAATTCAAAGAATGAGAATTTAAATTTCTAATCCATAGACTTATGAGTCTATTCTCTTGATACTCTTGATTCGAATGAAAGAAACCTAATGGTCATGGATGAAAGATTTTGGATGATGTAATTAAATAGCATAAGATTAAACAAGGCTTAGGGTTGGGTATCATATCTAAAAATATGGTTAGTAAACAATATTTAGAATCTTATAGACTTCAATTTCCATGCACTAATTGTTGACCAAATTTGACTTTTTAGTCAAATTGGGGCACCTATAGGTAAAAACCTAACTTTATAGGTTTATATAGGGTATAATTTATTATCATGGGATGTATTATATTTTATTTGATTTCATTTAATGATATATTAACTTTGGTCTTATTTATATTAGCCTTTTTATCAATTTGGGTCATTAAATGTGCTTTTAAAGGTCATAAATGAAAATGGCACATTTCCAAAGGTGTTCAAATGTCATATTTTCCTTTATAAAATAAAATAGGTCAAATTCCATGTCAATTATATTAGAAACATTAGAGTATGCCAAGTTCCCTTATTAAAATTATAGAAACAACTAAAAAAGAGAGCAAATGGCACTTATATGACCTTCTTGGGAAGAGTGAAATATGGAAAAATATCTTGTGATGCCTATTCATATGTTAAAAACTCATATATATTCTTAAATTTATCTATAAGTGCCATTTTATATCGAAAACTATTCTACTCATTTTTGGGTTTCCTAGACACACTAAAGTGACCCTCATGTTTTTGCTTGGTATGGGAAGCACAGGTAGTTTCAAGGAAAATTATTCAAGGATGTTGTTTTAAACTCAAATACATTAATTTTAATATAATTAAATTGATAAATTATCAACTATTCTTTATGATCAATTGCTAACAAGTTGACTATTCTCTTTTACTAGTTGTTTCATGCAACCTATAGGTTTTGCTCCATTTCAGCCAAATTAGTTTGAAACAATTGGTGAAGTTGGATTTATAGGATTTTTAATTCCTTATTAAAAATAATTCTTTCTTTTTTTCATAATTCATGATTTTTGGATGAGTAGATTAGCCCATGATGCAAAGAGGTGTCACCATGTGTAGTTTCAATTGAAGTGCTTCTGTTTGTTGAGTTTTTTCTCATGTAGGTGTCTCATAAATATTTTAAATGGTGTTATAAAATCCTATATATCATTTTTCCATATGCTTTCATGTTTTTACTTCACCATGTCACCTCCTAGATTGCTTACTAGCTTATTTCCCTCCATGGTCAGAGCTTTACCCAATTCCAATTGTCGTCTCATGTATAAGCTGGTCTATCATGTATATGAGGTTGTAATGGATATTTATTATATGATAAATACTTTATGAGATGAATGAGTTCCATTTTTATTCTTAAGGAGGTGTATTTTTTAACATATGCCCATATGCCATGCTAAACAGTCTCTTGATGCCTAGTATACTCTTTTCCACATGTTTGTAGATGATTTCCATGTTATAAGAAGGGTTTGAAGCTGGATTTTAAATGTTAATTATTTCAAATAATGTTTTTGGAAGTTTTAAAATATATTTTATATTTTTATTAAGCCTTTTGGCCCATCCTTATCCTCTTTTCATATCCATATCCAACTCCATGTTCACCTATAGGTGGCCCAAATAGGTGACATCAACAGAGGTTGAAAGTCCTTGTATGGAGAAGAATAGATGTTGAAACATTATCTGATGTCTTAATACCTAATAAATTTTCATTTTAAACTTAGTTTCAACTTAAAATAAGCAAGTAGAGGTGTAAAGCATGCTAAAAGGTCACTTGATTATGTTTAGGCATGTTTTCCCTAAATGGGCAAAACAAAGGCCTAAGGTCCTTTTGTGGTCCTTATACAACATGCCTATAAAGTATTTAAAACCATAAAATGAGGTGAATCATGTTGAATTTAGTTTATTCAATAGATATGCAAAGTTTGAAATTTTGAATAACAGTGGAGAAGAGTGTCTTGAGGACTCAAAGTTGCTTTCAAAAACACTAAACTCAACTAGTGTTATCTACATGCATGGTTTCAAAAGAGACTATTTCCATCCAAAAGATGTAGTTTTGACCTTGAGAACATATTTAGATGATTTAATTTTTTTCAATTAGAATAAAGGACTCAATATACCATTTAAATTAAGGTAAGTCATCGTGTTTATCGCCTAAACATATACCATGTTCGTACACAGGCTAGTGAGCAGCTATAGCAAGTAGCGTATACAAGTAGTGAGTTAACATAGGGGTTTGAATATATTTTCATGAAAATAAAGTTAGTTTTATGGTACAATAAAATTATGTGACTTTAAATGGGTCTATGATAAGCCTTCACACCCTAACTCAAGCCCTAAGAACAAAAGTAACCTACAGGCTATATGTCTCAATCAGTAAGGGCAGTGAGGGCTCAGTTAGAATCACAAGTGCATGTGAAGGGATAGGAAAGAATGAAAAGATAAAATATAGTGAATTTATCCATGGATAGTTTTATGGAGGATTTTTATCCATGAAATAAGGCCTAATTATATTCAAAATACATCTACAAGCATGATCCACAAGATAGGAACACAGTCAATGCAATGGATTGTAAGTAGACAGTGATCACAATGGAACATATAGAAAGATAGAATGATAAATTAAAAAAGTATAAAATTAAATTAAGTATATACATAAGCTTTTATATGGTGTACCAAGTCTAAACCTAATGCCTTCACCTATAAGACCCCTCACAGTCAATTGCAGTTGATTATAAGAGGCAGTGGGCAAGTTTTTTGGACTTCTTAAGGTGTTTATGGCTCAAAAAGGTGGGAATAGGTCATGATAATATGTTTAATGAACATATAAATTTATTAATAGGAATTTATTAATGTTTCACTACCTAACCTATGAAAATACACCTATAGGTGTGATGTTCTAAGGAAAGCACAGTCAGATTTTCTATACAAGCAGTTGGGCCAATCAAGGAGCTTAAAGAAGAAAGGAGAATGAGAGTGATAAACTAGTTAGAATAAATAATTAAATGAGGTTTAATATTTTATATACGCTCATATATTTAAAACCAATCAAATATGAATCCCAAATAAATCATACATAGTTCACAAAATGCAAACCCTATAGGCAGTCTTTTGACTAGCAATATGTTTTGGGTCTTAGAGAGTTTTTAGGGTCAAATAATGTGATAAAGGGTTAAATTTTGGTATGGTATGTCATTATAACTTGAATAAAATATAAAAATATCTATCTTTCTTGAGATAATATGGGAATTACTCCCTAGTTTGTCTCAGACAGGGGGTACTTCCCCTCATCCAAGACTGGTAGATTTGAGAGAAAAGGATAATAAAATGAAACCAAAAGGTGTATACATCATTAAATATGATTTTATAAACTATATGAAACATATTTAAATAATTAAAACCAAGATAAAAATAGTGAATCTCAACAGAATGGTCTAGACACCAAGAGTGACAATCAAGACTAAAGGGCAGGGTTTTGGCCTAGAAGCCAAATTGATAATCACTATCACTTATCACATGAATGAAGATTTATAGTGGATGGAAACATGTTTTATATACCCTAATATATATGTTTGATCTATTTTAATTCAAGGTAACCTATAATAACTCACCTTGAGCTTCAAAATCAAAATAGGCCTATTAGGCATGGTGAAGCCTCTTGCCCAAATGGGGAGTCATCCATCATTTATAAAATGAAGTAAGATTAAAAATGGATTGTATCATGTCTATATGATAATTATAGAATTTTTTTAGCTATTTTGAGGTAGGGTAAATTGTTAGAGGTCATTTTGAGTTCTGTGGTACAGTCAACCCTACTTGGCATGCTCAAACCTAATGTCTGAATGAGAAGTCAATCACACTTACACCATGAATCATGATTTATATCCTATTGGGATATGTTAATCAGATAAATAAAAAGGTTTCTAATATTTTTTATTGAATATAAAACATCAAATAAACCACTTTTGCTTCCATAAGCAACTCAGGCATGTAGGAAGCAAGAAAATAAGCACGGTAGGTCAAGTTGTGATGCTCACATCATTAATGAAACTTTACATGGAGACCATATAAGTTAAGAGAAGATATTAGGGGTATTTAAAAATTAATTTTTGGAAGTTTGGATGTCATATCTTTATGAACCAACCTTAAGAGTGAAAACTAGTTAAAACCCTTGTTAAACCCTAATTAGGACCAATTTGTAAAAATTGAGTTGTATAGATAATACAATGAGATATTTTGACAAATATGATGATATTAGGTTGTATAGGACTCCCTTAGGCTGATTCACACAAATATTAGTAATATGAAATTGTATGGATGGGTTCAAAAATAGGATTTTTCTCACTATTTTATGTGTTTTACAGGTTGTAGGAGGTTTCAAGAGATGCCAAGGACATGGAGGGAATATAAAATTACCATTAAATACATCCCATGGATTTTTATGAGAAATTGAATTAATTTTTAATGCCAAGTGTGCAGGGTGCATGTAAGGGTAGTTTTATGGACAACAGATGATGATGGCTCACTTCTAGGTGATTCTAGAAGACCAAGAATGAAACCAATGCATGGAGCATGAAGGTAATTGTTTTGTAAAAAAGGAGGAATTTTATGCCACTTTGCATAGCTTTGATGAGTTAAATTGATAGTTGTACTTAATGAAATTTCATGGTTTGACCCATAAATTCTTTTCATGCTTGGATAAATTATTTTCTCATCTTGAAAAGTGTACTTGTGACCTTTGGACTTATATTCTCTCTCTCTCTCTCTCTCTCTCTCTCTCTCTCTCTCTCTCTCTCTCTCTCTCTATATATATATATATATATATATATATATATATATATATATATATATATATATAAGAGTTAGCCATTTTGGCATTATATGGGATGTTCCACCTAAGTATGGCAAATCCCTACTCATTTGTATACATTTTTATCAATTAAATAAATAAGTGTTACCTCTTATATTAATTTTCATAGTTTGTTTCATTTGAATGATTGATTTTGATTAAGTGACACTCTTGTTTCCTTAGCATGTTAGTTCATTCTTGTAACCTATTTGTAGTTGGAAAAAGTATTCTTGCAAGGCATGTGAATGTTTTGGGATATGTCAAGGATTAATTGCATTTTTTTCTTCATCATTTACATTCAAGGCCTCTTGTCTATTCTTATTATCCTAGATGTTCATCTTGACCTCACAATTTAACATTGATGTGAGAAGTTATAGATTGGAAGAGTGTATGTTTGGTCTATTGTTTAGTTTCAAGTGTAATATGCATATGGTTAGATGTCATTAGTCAATTTGGTGTATCACCTCCATTATTTTAGCTTTGATTGTAGTTTATTTCTCCCTTTTTACCCCCAAAAGTTAGTTTTAGTTGCAATTTATAGTGGTACATCAAGGGAGCTAGCCCTATCTAGAGACTCACCTCATTCCTTCGGTTGCCCACAAGCATAAAGGTGATTTCATTATGCCACTTAGATGAAGAGAGATTTGAATCTCCTCAAAGAGTGCATATCCAAGTGACAATAGTTTTTGTCATGCCTGGGGGACTCTTGTTCCAAGAGTTAGAGGATTTTTGGTGTTGTCCTTCAACACATCAGCCTTTGGAGGCATCTTTTCAAGCATCAATGTTAACTCCAAAGACATATCATCTGGTCAAGTAGCTAAGGTTATCTTTTGAAGTTATATGATAACATATTTATTTATTTATTTATTTGATTTAAATTAAGATCTATTACTGACTTTGGTGTTGATTTCTTGTTTACACAAGTCAATGAGACATTTCAAGCTTGTGACATTCCCTATCAATATGAACAAGTCCTTGGTCAATCTTGTCATGACCTTTACCATCCCCAATATGAATGTTAGCATCCTGAATATGATCATATCCAACCCATACATGATCCTTACCATTATTATAGTCATCCTTCTCAATTTCTTGTTCCTAGTTAGCTAATCCTTTCTCCAATCAGCCCATTTCCACCTTCAAACAAGAACTTTTGAGCTATGAAAGGTATATGTTGGAGTTTGATACTTTAAGGGGATGTGGTCAAGGGATTCCTAATAATTCCATCCATCAAATGAGAAATGCATTAGAGTTGGTTAAGAAAGAGTGGGTACCTATTGAAAGAGCCAATTGGCAAAGGCTCATGAGTGATATGTTAAATGTGAGTGGTTTGATTACATCTTTGGAAGAGAAGATAAAAATTCATAAGAGGAAACCTTACCAAGTCTATCAACCTTCATACCCACTTCCCCAAGTTCCCTATTAGCCATACATGACCCCTACTCATGAGCCAAATCAAGTCTATCAAATTCATCCTTTTCCCAATCAATTACAGGATAGAGTTGAAAAGAGAAATTTTGTGTTTGAGGCAATTCTCGATAGGCAAATTGAGTTGGAAAATACAAATATTCAACAATCCATTTTGAAAATAAAGGAAGGAGACTCATAATTCCAATGTCTTAAGTTGGATTAAGATAGTGGAGTCATGGGGAAAGAAGGAGGAGAAAAGTCTTCACCAAGAGTGTGAAGTGGAGAATGGATTTAATCTTTTTCAATCCCCTCCCACCCTTCCTCAAGAAGCTTTTTTTGTTCCATGGTATCCCTAATGTACTCCTTATCCTCATGATGATTCTTATTAGTTTCAAGAGAGATTTTTCCAAGAAAACTTAGCTAATAAAATAGAGGAGCTAGAGATAAAAATGAAGCCACTAAGTCAAAGTGCGATGGAAGGTTTAGACCAAAGAGAAGATCCTATGCCTAAACACATCCCATATCCTCTCCCTCAAGATCTTCCTAAAGATCCTCCTACCTTGCATTCTCAATCTAATATAGATTTTTATGTGCCACCTCCACCAACTAGTTCATCTTGTCCTTACCCCATCACCCTTTTCCTTGATGGACCTATGGTATGGGAACCAAAGGAGGATTAGTTGGTTGATAAAGAAAGAGAAATCTTGCTTGAGGAAAAACTACCTCCTTGGCAACCACTATTGGGCTAGATCACATGATTTCAAGATGCCTAGTCTTGGCATCACCATGAAGGAGATTGAAGATATTATATCCCTTAAAAAATACATCAAATTATGATAGCTGAAGTTCATTTTGAAATCCCTCAATAGGTCTTAAGTGATGAAGAGAAGGTAAGTCCTTGTGTTGAATCTCTTTTCTTGGTTGATAATGAAGAATGTTTTCTTTATGTTGAATAACCTATCTTGAGAGAAGAAAATGAAGAGGAACATGATCAATCCATGGCTAATAAATAAAACCTAATGAGTGTTTATGAGGAGGAGATCACCATAGGGACTAACCTTGGTGAAGAAAAAGGCAAGTCATAAGTTTTTGCCTCTATATCTGAAGTATAATGTGTTATCAAGGAGGGAGAACACCTTCAAGCCATCCCTCAAGAAGTGGTAGTCTTGGGAGAGTCTCATGAGACCAAGATAGAGGAAATTTCCCTTGAAGATGACCTAATAAAACATGAATAAGAGGTGATTTCTTGTGTGGAGATTTCAGATTGGGTTGATAAGGAAGGATGTTTTCCCTTTTTTAAAAGAGGAAGAAATGATCATAAACTCTTTCATCACTTTTCAAGATACCATGGATAAACAAGGAAAAGTTCTTAATAATATTTTAGATGACTTTTTTGAAGTCATTGGGGTAAGTTATACTCCTCTTCAACGAGGCTATGATTTGATTGAATATGGAGAAGGCAGCATTGGTAGTCAAGTAAGTATGCAAAGGAAAATCATTCTTTCAAATCTATCCTTTCAAGAATAATATCCATTTGATGATGACATGTTTGAATTCATCAAGATGGGTTTTCATCTCATCAATAAATTGGAAGAAACATATCAGATCTTAAAAGATGAAACAAGCTCCTATTAGCCTCGATCTTCTAAGGAATAAGAAATCAATCCTCTTGGAGACATGCCTACTAAGGAGATGCAATTTGACTGTGAAATGAATAATGGGCAGCATCATGAAGTGTGTGAACATGTTCAATAGTATTATATATATGTTGGAGACTTGTTTATGTATGATCTACTTGAGATCAGATCAAGTGAAGTGCCAAGGAAGAGGTTTGATCCACAAAGCATTCAACCCAAAGATAAACATGCTTGGTAGTATGTTTCATCTCACCGTGAAGATCATTTTTTAAAAAAAATTAATCCTATAAAAGAGGTATGTTTAGTTTTTAGGTGTGCATAATAGGTTATTTCCTAATTCCCCTAAGTGCATAAAGCACATGTGTGTATCCTTTGCTTTGAGTGGTTGAGGTAGTCTTAGTATCTTGTCTTGATCAAATTTGTGTGGTCAATCTTCAAATGTCTCTTGATTTTATTAGTTTAAAATTACTCCTAATTATAATGGATTGATAAGGCTATTGGTCTAGTTAATATAGCAGGCATACTACCCCTATGAGTCACCAATTTGTTGACCAATTTTGAATTTTTAGTCAAATTGGGGCACTTATAGGTAAAAACCTAACTTTATAGGTATATTTTATTGTCATTGGGTTTATTACATGTTATTTTATGTCATTTAATGCTATATTAACTTTTGTATTAATTATATTAGCCTTTTTATCAATTTGGGTCATTATATATGATTTTAATGGTCATAAATGCAAATGACATGTTTCCAAAGGTGCCAAAATGTCATATTTTCCTTTATAACATCAAATAGGTCATAATCCATGCCATTTATGTCATAAACATCAGAATATGGTAGGTTTCCCAAATGAAACTACAGAAACAACTAAAAAAAGAGCAAATGGCACTTGTATGGCCTTCTTAGGAAGTGTGCCATGTGGAATAATAATTTTAGATACATTTTAATATTTAAAAAACTAATATCCAAAATTTAACCTATATGGAAGTTCCATTTTATATCAAAAACTATTCTACTCATTTTTGGGTTTCCTAGACACATTGAAGTGACCCTCAGGTTTTTTCTTGGTATGGGAAGCACGGGTAGTTTTAGAGAAAATTATTTTGGGAGTTTGTTTTAGAATACAATATCTTAATTTTAATATAATTAAATTGATAAATTATAAAATTTTATTTATGAACAAACACTAACAAGTTGATTATGATATTTTATTAGTTGTTTCATGCAACCTATAGGTTTTATTCCATTTCCACCAAATCCGTATGAAAAAATTAGTGATGTTGGCTCTAGAGGATTTTTTATTCCTTATCAGATGGTCTTAATTCTTTTTTTAATTTTTCATGATTTTTGGATGAGTAGATTACCCCATGATGCAAGGAGGTGTTACCATGTGTAGTTTTGGTTGGAGAGCTTCTATTTGTTGAGTATTTTATCTTTTATGTGTCTCATACATATTGGAAATGGTTTTATATAAGACTATATCTCATTTGACCATATAATTTCATGTTTTTACCTCACCATATCACCTCTTGCATTTCTTACTAGCTTGTTCCCTCCATGGTCAACTATTTGCATAATTCTAGTTGCAGTCTCATGTATAAGTTGGTCTATCATGTCTATGAGGTTGAAATAGAGATGTATTATATGATCCAATACTTTATGAGTTTAATGAGGTCCATTTTTATTATTAAGGAGGTTTAGTTTTAAACATATGCCCATGTGTCATGCTAAATAGTCACTTGATGCCTCTATCTGCTCTTTTCCACATGTTTGTAAATGATTTCCATGTTATAAGAAGGGTTTAAACCTTGGTTTTAAAATGTAATTGTTTAAAATCATGTGTGTGGAAATTTGATAATATATTTGAGATATTCATGAAGCCTTTTATCCCATCCTTATCCTCCTTTCACACTCACTATCCATATCTAGCTCCATGCTCACCTACAGGTAGCCCAAATAGGTGACATCAACAGAGGTTGAAGGTCCTTGTATAGAGAATAATATATGTTGCATAATGCTCTGAGGTCCTAATTCAAAATAAATTTTCATGATAGACCTATTTTCAAGGTTAAATAAGCAAGTAGAGGTGTAAAATATGATAAAAGGTCACTTGATTATGTTCAGGCCTGCTTTCCCTAAATAAGCAAAACAAAGGCCTATGGGATTTTTGTGGTCCTTATACAACATGCATATAAATTATTCCAAACCATAAAATTAGGTGAATCATGTTGCCTCTAGTATATTCAGGAGATATGCAAATTTTTAAAAGGTGAAAAATAGTGGAGAAGATTGTCTTGAGGACTTAAAGTTGCTTTCAAAAACACTAAACTCAACTAGTGTTATCTACAAGCATGGTTTCAAAAGAGACTGTCTCCATGAAAAAGTTGTATTTTTAACCTTGTTAACATATTGAGATGGTTTAATTTGTTTCAATGATCATCAAGGACTCAAGATACCATTGAAAAGAAGTTAATTCATCATGTTTGTCTCCTAAATATATACCATGTTTGTACACAGGCCAGTGAGCACCTACAACAAGCAGGGTATACAAGCAGTGAGTTAACATAGGGGTTTGGATATTATTTCAAGACAATAAAGGTATTTTTTGGGTATAATAACATTGTGTGACTTCAAGGGGGTCTATTATAAGCCTTCACACCCTAACTCAAGCCCTAAAAATAAAAGTAACCTATAGGCTATGTGTCTAAGTCAGCAGGGGTGGTGAGGGCTCAGTTGGAGTCACAAGTGCATGTGAAGGGATAGGAAAGCATGAAAATAGAAAATAAAATTATATAATTAATGGAGAGTTTTATGGATGCTTTTTATCCATGAAATAATGCCTAAGTATATAAAAAATACATCTATATGCATGATTCACAAGACATGAACATAGTAAATGCAATGGACTGTAAGTAGATAATGGGCACAAAAGAAAATATAAAAAGATATAATGATAAATTAAAAAAAATTATCAAATTAAATTAATGATATACAAAATGTTCTATATGTTTTACCAATTCTAAACCAAACACCTTCATCTATAAGACCCCTCACAGTCAACTGTAATTGACTGTAAGGTGCAGTGAGAAAGTATTTTGAACTTATTAAGGTGTTTATGGCTCAAAAAAGTGGACATAGGTCCTAATAAAAATTTTAATGACCATTAAATTTATTAATGTTTCACTACCTAACCTATGCAAATACACATACAAGTGTGATGTTCTAAGGAAAACACAATCAGATTTTATGTACAAGCAGTTGGGCCAGTCAAGGAGCTTAAAGAAGCAAGGAGAATGAGAGTGATAAACTAGTTAAAATTCCTTATTTAATTATATTTAATATTTTATACACTCTCATACAATGAAAACCAAGAAAATATGAATCCCAAATCAAGCATACATAGTTCACAAAATACAAATCCTGTAGGCAGTCCTTTGACTAGCAATATGCTTTGTGTCTTAGAGAGTTTGTAGGGTAAAATCATGTATTAAAGGGTTAAATTTTGGTATGGTATGTCCTTATCACTTTAATAAAACTTTAAAATATCTATATTTATTGAGATAATAGGGGAAGTACCCCCTATTTTGTCTCAAATAGGGGGTACTTCCTCTCATCCAAGACTGGAAGTTTTGAGATAAAAGGATAATAAAATGAAACCAAAAGGTGAATAGGTCATTAAATATGGTTTTATAAGATACATGAAACATATTTAATTCATTAAAACCAACATATAAAGGGTGAATCCTATCAAAAAGGTCTAGACACCAAGAGTTATAGTCAGGACTAAAGGGCAGGGTTTTGGCCTAAAAGCCATATTGATAGTCACTATCACTTGTCACATGAATGAGGATTTATAGTGGATGTAAACATGTTTTAGGTACCCTAATAGATATTTTTTATCTATTTATATGTAGGGTAACCTATAAAAACTCACCTTGAGCTTCAAAATCAAAACATGCATATTAGGCATGGTGAAGCCTAGTACCCAAATGGCGAGTCATCCATAATTTATAACATGAAGTAAGATTATAAATGGATTTGATCATGTATATAGGATAATTATATAATTTTTTGAGTTATTTGGAGGTATGGGAAACTATTAGAGGTCATTTTGAGCTCTGTGGTATAGTCATGCCTACCTAGCATGCTCAAACCTAGTGTCTAAATGAGGAGTTAGTCACACTTACACCATGAAACATGATTTATATCCCATTAGTATATGTTAATTGGATCAATATAGAGGTTTACAATCTTTTTTATTGAATATAAAACATAAAATAAACCATATTTGGTTCCAAAATCAACTTAGGCATGCAGGAAGCAAGAAAACAAACATGATAGGTCAAGTTGTGATGCTCACATCATTCATGACACTTTGCATGGATAATAGAGAAGTTAAGATAATATATCAAGGGTCTTTAAAAATTAATTTCTTGAATTTTTTGGTATTTTGGACATCATATCTTTATCAACCAACCTTAAGAGTGAAAACTAGCTAAAACCCTTGCTAAACCTTGATTAGGACCAGTTTGTGAAAATTGAGTTATATAGCTAATCTAACGAGATATTTTGACCAGGATTATGATATGAGGTTGTATAGGAATCCCTCAAGATGAATCACACCATGATCATTTGTACATATTTATAGGGATGGGGTTAAAAATAGGTTTTTTCTCACAATTTTGTGTGTTTTATAGGTTATAGGGGGTTTCAAGAGATGAAAAGCACATGGATGGAAAGATTGAGACTTAATATAATCCCCCATGTAATTTAAATTCCTTAATACTTAAATAGTTTGAGATCATACACCTTGCTAACAAGGATGATTTTAGAGCCTAGCTACAAAATTTCATCATCAATTTTAGAAAGTAGGCCATGTCTAGAAGAGTGAAATTTGGTTTGGCGATATTAGACTTGGTAGCATATACCAATAAAATAATAAAAAAGGTATTGAAAATAAATGATGTTGTAAGCCCCCTCTTAACTATACATGATGTAATGATATATCTCACCATAAAATTACTAAAGGACCCTATTATAGATTTGAAATTGATTGATAGTGATTATAAGAGATGATTTGAGGCATGGAAATGATAAATAGAAGTTAAGAAGCAGGCAAGTAGCAAACCTCAGATGGTCATTTCAAGAGTTTCTTCCTCTTCAGCCCCTCTTTTAATTTCTTCTTCTTTAGTTTCACTGAGAGCTACATCATTATCTACATCCATAGGATCCCAGCCTGGCACCTCAAAATCGAGATAACTATTTGTCATGATTCTTTTCTCTTGATGAATTTCATATTCAATTTTTATCAATATATTGTAAAAGAATTCCCTTTTTAAATAGGCAATATTCTATAGTTTTTAGAACATGAAAAAGTTTTGTCTAAATGATAGATGTCATGTACTCGGTTATCTTGTAACCAATGTAACTATCTTAGGCATGAAAAAGGACTATATATAGGGGTTTCCCCCTCAATTATACTTCAGAACAAAACTTTGTGAAATTGATGCAAATAGAAAGAGAAATTCCAATAATTATTTCACTATTTCATTGTTTTCATATTTTCCCATTTCTCAAGTTATGCATGATAGAGGATTTCATTTCTCTAATGGTTAAATTTGATAATAGTGTTTTAAATACATTATGTTAATTTGTGTTTTCTACTATGCTAACAAAATTTGTCTATGTATGCCATGTTTCCTTCTACTATTCAAATAAATGTGTTTCAAGCAATTTATTGTAGGTAGCTATTTTAAAGCATACTTTTTAGATATATGCATTTTATCTACCCCGGATTCCCCATTGCATTTATGATATTTTAAGTTCAACACTAGAATCTCATGAATGTTAGTTTTATTTGCACTATTATCAAAAAGAACTAAATGAAATCTATTGGTCTTTGTTGTTGCAAGGCAAACCTTCCTTTTTTCTCTACCTTTCTTCGTTTTTGAAATTTTTTAACTTGAATCACCTTAGATTAATTCTCATTATAAATATTCACCTATTTATTTAAAGTTTGGGAAATAAATTTACAAAATACAAAACAATTTTTACTATAACAAAAAGAAGAAATTTCAGATAGATTATGTCACTACTGAGCCCCTATTGTCCCTATAGTAGGATCTACTTTCAGACTAAATTTAGTAGTCACATAGTCATTCTAGCAAAACTGAATTAATCCCTAAGGTTTTCTAATACCTACACAATAAACTAAGAAATATTATTCTATTGTTTGCATTATATCCTTGACATAAATATACATCAACAAGAGAAAAGTTGTCACTAGAAGGAGGGCTCTTTATTTGTCTTGAGTAAAACCTTTAGTATATTTTGATTTAAATATAGAATAATTTATTTAAATGCACAAATATTGGTGTAAACATTGTAAGTTCATTTCATCTTCTGTGAGATCTTTGAAAGATCGGCTCAAGTCTGAAGATATGTTGGCATTACCCCTCAGATCTATTTAAATTTCATTGAAAGGCATTAAAGATAGGCATATCTTGAATTATTTGGATAGATCAAGCTCTGTTTCATCTATATTTTCAAAGGTTTGCATAATTTGAACTAACAAATTTAGATTTGTAGAAAATAAGTGTAAATATTAGTGTCTAAGTTGATTATTTATGAAAGATCACTAAACCAAGGCTTTAGATATCTAAATTGAATATGTTCACATAACATTAAGATATTCATTGAAATTTTTTGCTCTGAGATGTTTTGATAAGCATAATACACCAAGAGTTTCTTGAAATATATTATCTAACATTGATCTTTGCAAGTTAGATCAAGTTTATAATAAAAGTTTGTGTAAGCTTTGAAGGATCTAGGTTAATAAAGGTAAAATAAAACAACTCTGATTGATTATGTACCCTTTTGTGGGGTTCTTCTAGGTTAATTTGGTCAATATTTACCTTTTTTAAAAATATTTGGTGAGCCTTTGTGGTATTTTGGATTTATGGCATAGATCCTTTGCATAACATCATAGAGTTACCTAGGATCCAGACTAGATCCCAATCTTAAACTAGAGTTCTACTTAGATCTTAATAAACCCATTGGAAATCTAGAGTCGATAAAAGTAGACATATGAAATCCAAATCCCACCTTACGTCTCCAGTAAACTAGTGTCAACCTCCTCTATTTTACATCTGGATAGTCATGGCATGGTTAGGACCCTCTATAAATGTGCCCGTATTGTGCATGATTTACCCAAAAACCCTAAAATATACCTCCCCCTCTTAAATCCATCTAGAGGTATAATTGATAAAGAACATATCAAGTCATTCAAATAAGATCTTAGGATTTTGAACATCATCCATTAAGATGTAGTCTATAGACTTTTCCCATTTACTTTTAGTGAAGTATCCTATGACTAGTTCCTCAATTTTCTAGAGGATTCCATCACAGGGTGGAAATAATTCAATGATACCTTCATTTCACAATTCAAAAGGGTTATTAGTCATGGGATCATTTACCAACAATTTACTTTCCTAAAATGAGACCTGAGTGAGCCCATAAGAACTTTTAATGCTAAATTCTAAAATATATATAGCCTCACCATAACTCCCTATCAGCCTATAAATGAATTGGCATTTGAGATTTATAAAAATGCCTTAGACCTAATGACTATTATCTTTCTGCATAGATATATGAATGTTAATACATTTCTAATTGCATACACATAGGCCATACACATCGATGAATAGATGCATCTATAAGGACACCCTAAATTTGCTATCCCAAACATCAACCCTACTTTTCCTACTTTGAATATAATTCTAAATGCAAATAAAAAATGTGCCTACATTAAATCAAATACCTAGCCTCAATAAATTACCATTAAGCATGCAGCTCTAGGTCAATAACTAAGATTATTCAATCAATATAATGTTAGGGCTCATCCCCAAAATAATAATCAAGTTTTGGCCTTCATTAACAACTCTAAAACCCAAAGAGTTGTCTAGAGCCCAATCCATAACACTATGCTTGACTCCTCAAAGGGAAATATAGAAGCAATTTAAAGAATGGTCAAAAAATTAGGTAGTAACTTTCTAATTTTGCAAAGGCAAATGGGAAACATGGGTGAATGTTCCAATATAAATTACACATTTTAAAAGTACAATATATATTTCAATCGATCTAATAATAGTAACAAAAATAATGAGCACTCAGCCAATAAGATGCCTAAAATAGATATCTAAGAATTGGCCTTGCCCAATTGGTGTAGGGTCCATAACATGGCCTAACATGGAGAGTTAGATTATATATAATTTTTCAACACCTTTGAAATATTTTGAGGTGAGATGGAAATTTATGACATTGTCTCAGATAATCAAAGTAATGCTGGCAATTTTGATAATACAAGAGCACCTGACAATGGGTCCAAAGCTACCAAAATAGCCCTTATGGTTGAGACTTATGATTTTCTAGACTAGGAAGAGAATGAGTCAGAGATAAACACAGATGAGATCCATGCTTTTCAATAGTACCAAAAGAGTAATTATGCCTTAAGGAATATAACCTAAAAGGAACTTGCAATAACTTTTACACCACTTAACAAAGTTGACACTCCCCCAGATCATAGAACCAATAATGATCCTCCTCCCCCAAAGGGAAATGAGACTCAACCAACTATAGAGTTATCTATGATTAGATCTAAGTGTGGACACAAAATTGTGAAAGATATGAATAAGATCAAATCCAATATTACCTTACACGAGCTTGTTTAAATCACTGAACAATGTGATTAGATACTAAAATCATTAACTAAAAACTCAGACAAAGTTAAAGACAAATCTATGAATGTGGATGTGGTAATATATAAAAGTAATGTTGAGGTCCCTCTATTTTTGTTAACTATTAGAGTTTTTGGAAAAAACATGCATAATTATTTACTTGATTTTGGGGCATTGACTAACATAATACCCAATGGCATTTATGAAAATCTAGGACTAAATCCAATCAAGTCTGATAGAGTTATTGTCTAGTTGGACAAGTCAAAGATCAAGGTGGTAAGAGATCTATTGAAAAATTATATGCAACTAGATCATAAACCCCATATTTAGTAGTTCATTGACATTCAAGTCATATAAATCCCATAAGCATATGGGATGTTGTTGAGTAGATACTGGATAAAATCCTTAAATGGATACATGTCAACCAATTACTTGCATATGTGGTTATCTTGGAGGGGTGTGCCTAATCAAATCTTAATTGAGTGGGATTCAAGAACAAAGTTCATGATAATTGAATATAATTCCAAGAATGAGAATTTAAATTTCCAATCCATAGACTTACGTGTCTATTCTCTTGATACTCTTGATTCGAATGAAAGCAACCTAATGGCCAAGGATGAAAGATTTTGGATGATGTAATTCAATGGCATAAGAGATAAACAAGGCTCATGGGTGGATATCATATTGACAAATATAGTTAGTAAACAATATTTGGAATCTTATAGACTTCAATTTCCATGCACTAAATGTTGACCAAATTTCACTTTTTAGTCAAATTGGGGCACCTATAGGTAAAAACCTAAATTTATAGGTCTATAGAGGGTATAATTTATTATCATGGGATGTATTACATTTTATTTGATGTCATTTAATGATATATTAACTTTGGTCTTAGTTATATTAGCCTTTTTATCAATTTAGGTCATTAAATGTGCTTTTAAAAGTCATAAATGAAAATGGCACATTTCCAAAGGTGTCCAAATGTCGTATTTTCATCTATAAAATCAAATAGGTCAGATTCCATGTCAATTATATTAGAAACATTATAATATGGCAGGTTCCCTTATTGAAATTATAGAAATAACTAAAAGAGAGAGAAAATGGCACTTGTATGACCTTATTGGGAAGTGTGCAATATGAAAAAAGATCTTGTGATGCCTATTCATAATCTCAAAACTCATATATATTATTAAATTGATCTAGAAGTGCCATTTTATATCTAAAACCGTTCTACTCATTTTTGGGTTTCCTAGACACACTGAAGTGACCCTCAGATTTTTGCTTGGTATGGGAAGCACAGGTAGTTTCAAGGAAAATTATTTTGGGAGGTCTTTTTAAACTAAAATACATTAATTTTAATATAATTAACTTGATAAATTATCAACTATTCTTTATGATCAATTGCTAACAAGTTGACTGTTCTCTTTTACTAGTTATTTCATGCAACCTATAGGTTTTGATCCATTTCTACCAAATTCACACGAACCAATTGGTGATGCTGGATTTATAGGATTTTGGATTCCTTACTAAAAAAATTCCATTCTTGTTTCAAGATTCATGATTTTTGGATGAGTAAATTAGCCCATGATGCAAGGAGGGTTCACCATGTGTAGTTTCAGTTGAACTGCTTCTATTTGCTACATGTTTTTTCCTATAAGTGTCTCATACATCTTGTAAATGGTGTTATACAAGCCTATATCTCATTTTAACATCTCCTTTAATGTTTTTACTTCACCATGTCACCTCCTAGATTGCTTACTAGCTTGTTTCCCTCCATGGTCAGCTCTTTGCATAATTCCAATTGCAGTCTCATGTATAAGCTAGTCCATCATGTCTATGAGGTTGTAATGGAGATGTATTATATGATAAAAGTCTTTAGTAGTTGAATTAGGTCCATTTTTATGCTTAATGAGGTGTATTTTTGAACATATGTGCATATGCCATGCTAAACAGTCTCTCGATGCCTAGTATACTCTTTTCCACATGTTTGGAGATGATTTCCATGTTATAAGAAGGGTTTGAAGCTTGGTTTTAAAAGGTACTTATACAAAATGCCTATAAATTATTTAAAACTATAAAATGAGTTGAATAAAGTTTATTTTAGTTTATGCAAGATATATGCAAATTTTGAAAAGGTGAAGAATAGTGGAGAAGAGTGTCTTTAGGACTCAAAGTTGGTTTCAAAAACACTAAACTCAACTAGTGTTATCTACAAGCATGGTTTCAAAAGAGACTATCTCCATATAAAAGTTTTAGTTTTGACCTTGATAATATATTTATATGGTTTCAATTGTTTCAAAGATAATCAAGAACTCAATATACCATTGAAAGGAAGGTAATTCATCGTGTTTATCTCCTAAACATATACCATGTTCGTACACAGGCTAGTGAGCACTTATAGCAAGTAGGGTATACAAGAAATGAGTTAACATAGGGGTTTGAATATATTTTCATGAGACTCAAGTTATTTTTATGGTACAATAACATTATGTGACTTTAAAGTGGTGTATGATAATCCTTCACACCCTAACTCAAGCCCTAAGAACAAAAGTAACATACAGGCTATGTGTCTCAATTAATAGGGGTAGTGAGGTCTCAATTGGAATCACAAGTGCATGTGAAGGGCTAGGAAAGAATGAAAAGATAAAATATAGTGATATAATCCATGAATATTTTTAGGGAGACTTTTTATCCATGAAATAAGGCCTAAGTATATTCAAAATACATCTACAGGCATGATCCACAAGATAGGAACACATTCAATGCAATGGATTATAAGTAAACAGTGATCACAAAGGAACATATAGAAAGACATAATGATAAATTAAAAAAAGTATAAAATTAAATTAAGTATCTATAGAATTTTTTATATGTTTTACCAATTCTAAACCAAACACCTTCACCTATAAGACCCCTCACAGTCAATTGTAGTTGATTGTAAGGGGCAGTGAGTAAGTATTTTGGACTTTTTAAGGTGTTTATGGCTAAAAAAGGTGGGAATGGGTCCTAATAAAATGTTTAATTACAATATAAATTTAATAATATTAATATGTTAATGTTTCACTACCTGACCTATGAAAATACACCTACATGTGTGATGTTCTAAGGAAAGCACAGTCAGATTTTCTATACAAGCAATTGAGCCAGTCAAGGAGCTTAAAGAAGAAAGGAGAATGAGAGAGATAAACCAGTTAGAATAAATTGTTTAAGGATGTTTCATAGTTTATACACTCTCATATAGTGATAACCAATCAAATATTAATCCCAAATCAAGCATACATAGTTCACAAAATGCAAACCCTGTAGGTAGTCTTTTAACTAGCAATTTGTTTTGGGTCTTAGAGAGTTTTTAGGGTCAAATAATGTGATAAAGGGTTAAATTTTGGTATGTTATGTCCTTATAAATTTAATAAAATCTTCCAATATATATCTTTCTTGAGATAATATGGAAGTACCCCCTAGTTTGTCTCAGACAAGGGGTACTTCCCCTCATCCAAGACTGGTAGATTTGAGAGAAAAGGATAATAAAATGAAACAAAAAAGTGCATATGTCATTAAATATGGTTTTATAAACTACATGACACATATTTAAATACATTAAAATAAATATAAAAAGGGTTAATCTGATCATAATGGTTTAGACATGAAGAGTTACAGTCAGGCCTAAAGGGCAGGGTTTTGGCTTAGAAGCCAAATTGATAGTCACTATCACTTATCACATGAATGAAGATTCATATTGGATGGAAAAAAAATTTATAGACCATAATATATATGTTTTATCTATTTAAATGTAAGGTAACCTTTAATAACTCACCTTGACCTTCAAAATCAAAATAGGCCTATTAGGCATGGTGAAGCCTCTTGCCCAAATGGGGAGTCATGCATCATTTATAACATGAAGTAAGATTATAAATGGATTTTATCATGTATATAGGATAATTATAGAATTTTTTGATATATTTATAGGTATGGGAAACCGTTATAGGTCATTTTGAGCTCTGTGGTACAATCAAGCCTACTTGGCATGCTCAAACCTAATGTTTTAATTAGGAGTTAGTCACACTTACACCATGAATCATATTTTATATCATATTTTTTTTATGTTAATGGGATAAATATATAGGTTTAAAATATTTTTTAGTGAAGATAAAACATCAAAGAAACCATTTTCACTTCCAAAAGTAACTCAGTCATGTAGGAAGCAAGAAAATAAGCATGGTAGGTCAAGTTATGATGCTCACATCATTCATGAAACTTTACATGGAGACCATATAATTTAAGATAATATATTAGGGGTATTTAAAAATGAATTTTTGTAATTTTATATCAGGTTGGATGTTATATCTTTATGAACCAACCTTAAGAGTGAAAACTAGCTAAAACCCTTGTTAAACCCTGATTAGGACCAATTTGTAAGAATTGAGTTGTATAGATATTATAATGAGATATTTTGACCAATATGATGATTTTATGTTGTATAGGACTCCCTTAGGCTGATTCAAACCAATATTAGTTATACTAACTTGTATGTATGGGTTCAAAAATAGGATTTTTCTCAATATTTTGTGTGTTTTACAGGTTATAGGAGGTTTCAAGAGATGAAAATCACATGGATGGAAATATTTAGACTTAAAATAACCCCACATGTAATTTTTATTCCTTGAAAATATTCCTAACTACCTCAAATAGTTATTTCAACTCAGCCAATCAAAATTGGTCTATTAGACAAGCTAGCGAAGAAGATGGAAAAATTCAAGTGAGATGAATTTAAGGTGTCCCTGATGCTTCTAAGGACATGGAGGGAATTGAAACTTATCATTAAATAAATCCCATGTATTTTTATGATAAATTGAATTAATTTTGAAGGTCAAGTATGCAAGGTGCATGCAAGGGTAGTTTTATGGACAACAGATGATGATGGCTCACTTCCAGGGGATTCTAGAAGACCAGGAATGAAACCAATACATGGAGAGGCATTTATGATTTCCCTAACATATATTTCACTAATTGGTACTAATCATCATTAGCTATAGGATGTTCAAATAGCTCCAATCATGAAGGCAATTTTTTTGTAAAGAAGGAGGAGTTTTGTGCCACTTTGCATAACTTTGATGACTTAAATTGAAAGTTATACTTAATGAACTTGCATGGTTTGACCCATAAATTATTCTCATGCATGGATAACTTGTTTTATAATCTTAAAAATTTTACTTGTGACCCTTGGATTTCTCTCTCTCTCTCTCTCTCTCTCTCTCTCTCTCTCTCTCTCTCTCTCTCTCTCTCTCTCTCTCTCTCTCTCTCTCTCTCTCTCTCTCTCTCTCTCTCTCTCTCTCTCTCTCTCTCTCTCTCTCTCTCTCTCTCTCTCTCTCTCTCTCTCTCTAAGAGTTAGCCATTTTGGCATTGTAGGGGATGTTCCACCTGAGTATGGCAAAGCCCTGCTCATTTGTATACATTTTTATCAATTTAATAAATAAGTGTTAGCTCTTATATGACTATTCATAGTTTTTTAAATTTTAATGATTGATTTTGATTAAGTGACACTCTTTTTTCCTTAGCATGTTAGCTCATTTTTGCAACCTATTTGTAGTTGGAAAAAGTATTCTTGCAAGGCATGTGAATGTTTTAGGATATGTCAAGGATTAAGTGAGTTTTCCTCTTCATAATTTCCATTCAAGGCCTCTTGTCTAGTCTTCCTATCCTATATGTTTATCTTGACCTCATAATGTAACATTGATGTGAGAATATGTAGATTGGAAGAGTGTATGTTTGGTTTATTGCTTGGTTTCAAGTGTAATATGCATATGGTTGGATGTCATTAGTCAATTTGGTGTATCACCTCCATTATTTTATCTTTTATTTTAGTTTCTTTCTCCCTTTTCACCCCCATAAGTTAGTCTTAGTTGCAATTTATGGTGGTACATCAAGGGAGCTAGCCCCATCTAGAGACTCACCTCATTCCTTAGGTTACCCACAAGCCTCAAGGTGATTCCATTGTGCCACTTAGATGAGGAGAGATTTTCATCTCCTCAAAGGGTGCATATCTAAGTGAAAATAGTTTTTGTCATGCCCGGTGGACTCTTATTCCAAGAGTTAGAGGATTTTTTGTGTTGTCCTTCATCACATCAGTGTTTAGAGGCATTTTTTCAATCATCAATGGTGACTCCAAAGACATATCAGCTGGTCAAGTAGCCCAAGTTATATTTTGAATTTTTATGAAACCATATTTCTTTTTATTGTTTCTATCAATTAAGATCTATGGCTGACTTTGGTGTTGATTTCTTATTTACACAAGTCAGTGAGACATTTCAAGCTTGTGACATTATCAATATGAACAAGTCATTGGTCAATCTTGTCATGACCCTTACCATCCCCAATATGAATTTCATCATCCTCAATTTTATCATATCCAACCCATACATGATCTTTACCATTCCTATAGTCAGCCTTCTCAATGTCTTGTTCCTAGTCAACCTAATCCTTTCTCCAATCAGCCCATTTCCACCTTCAAACAAGCACTTTTGAGATATGAAAGGTATATGTTAGAGCTTTATAATTTAAGGGGATGTATTCAAGGGATTCCTAATCATTCCATCCATCAAATGAGAAATACATTAGAGTTGGTTAAGAAAGAGTGGGTACCTATTGAAAGAGCCAATTGGCAAAGGCTCATGAGTGGTATGCTAAATGTGAGTGTTTTGATTACATCTTTGGAAGAGAAGCTAAATATTCATTAGAGGAAAAATTACCAATTCTATCAACCTTCATACCCACTTCCCCAAGTTCCCTATCAGCCATACATGACTCTTACTCATGAGCCAAATCAAGTCTATCAAAGTCATCCTTTTCCCAATCAATTGGAGGATAGAGTTGAAAAGAGAAATATTGTGTTTTAGGTAATTATTGATAGGAAAATTGAGTTAGAAAATAAAAATATACAACAATCCATGTTGAAATCAAAGGAAGTGGATTTTAAACCCTCATTACCCTCTCACATTGCATCCCCACCACCTAAAAAGGAGACTCATAATTCCAATGTCTAAAGTTGGATTAAGATAGTGGAGTCATGGGGAAAGAAGGAGGAGAAAAGTCTTCACCAAGAGTGTGAAGTGGAGAATGGAGTTGATCTTTTTCAATCCCCTCCCACCCTTCCTCAAGAAGCTTTTTGTATTCCATGGTAGCTCTAATGTACTCCTTATCCTCATGATGATTCTTGTGAGCTTCAAGAGAGACTTTTCCAAGAGAACTTAGCTAAGAAAATAGAGGAGATAGAGATAAAAATTAAACTACTAAGTCAAAGTGTGATGGAAGGTTTATACCAAAGAAAATATCCTATGCGTAAACACATCCCATATCCTCTCCCTCAAGATCTTCCTAAAGATCCTCCTACCTTCAATTCTCAATCTGATTTAGAGTTATATGTGCCACCACCACCAACTAGTTCATCTTGTCCTTACCCCATCACCCTTTGCCTTGATGGACCTATGGTATGGGAACCAAAGGAGGATTAGTTATTTGATAAATAAAGAGAACTCTTGCTTGAATAAAAACTACCTCTTTGGCAGCCTCTTTTGGGCTAGATCACATGATTTCAAGATGCCTAGTATTGGCATCACCATGAAGGAGATTGAATATCTTGAAGCCATTGAAAAAATAGATCAGATTATGATATCTAAATTTCATTTTGAAATCCCTCAATAGGTCTTAAGTGATGAAGAGAAGGTAAGTCCTTGTGTTGAATCTCTTTGCTTGGTTAATGATGAAGAATGTTTTCTTTGTGTTGAATAACCTATCTTGAGAGAGGAAAATTAAGAGGAACATGCTCAATCCACAGCTAATAAAGAAGACCTCATGAGTGTTTATGATGAGGAGATAACCATAGGGACTCCCCTTGGTGAGAAAAAAGATAAGTCACAAGTTTTTTCCTCTATATCTGAAGTAGAATGTGTTAGCAAGGAGGGAGAACACCTTCAAGCCATCCCTCAAGAAGTGGTAGTCTTGGGAGAGTCTCATGAGACCAAGATAGAGGAAATTTCCCTTGAATATGACCTAATCAAAGATGAAGAAGAGGTGATTTCTTGTGTGGATATTTTAGATTAGGTTGATAAGGAAGGATGTTTTCCCTTTTCCAAAGAGGAAGAAATGATCATATACTCTTTCATCACTTTGAAAGATACCATGGATAAATAAGGACAAGTTATTAATAATATTTTATATGACTCTTTTGAAGTCATTGGGTTAGGTTATAATCCTCTTCAAGGAGGCTATGATTTGATCAAAGATGGAGAATGCAGCATTGGTAGTCAAGTAAGTATGCAAAGAAAAAGCATTCTTTCAAATCTATCCTTTCAAAAAGAATATGCATTTGATGATGAAATGTTTAAAGTCATCATGATGGGTTTAAATCTCATAAATAAATTTGGAGAAACATATTAGATCTTAAAATATGGAACAATCTCCTATTGGCCTCAATCTTCTAAGGAACAAGAAATCAATCCTCTTGGAGACATGCCTACTAGGGAGATGAAAGTTGACTATGAAATGAAGAATGTGAAGTAGAATGAAGTATGTGAACATGTTAAATAGGATTATATATATGTTGGATAACTATTTAAGGATGATCTAATTCAGATCAGATCAAGTGAAGTGTCAAGGAAGATGTCAGATCCATAAAGCATTCAATCCAAAGAGAAACATGCTTGGCACTATGTTTCATCTCACCATGAAGATGATTCAAGAAGTTTTCCTTTTAATCCTAGAAAGGAGGTATTTTTAGTTTTAAGGTGTACATAATAGGTTTTTTCCTTATTCCCCTAAGTGTTTAGAGCAAATGTGTGTGTCTTGTGTGTTTGCTTCTTTTGTTGTGTGTGTCATTTACTTTGAGTGGTTGAGGTAGTCTTATTGTCTTATCTTGATCAAAGGTTTGTGGTAAATTTTCAAAGGTCTCTTGATTTTATTATTTTTAAATGACTCTTAATCCCAATGGACTGATAAGGCTATTGGTTTAGTTAGTATAATAGGCATACTACCCCTATGAGTCACCATTTTTGACTTTTTAGTCAAATTAGGGCACCTATAGGTAAAAACCTAACTTTATAAGTCTATACAGGGTATAATTTATTATCATGGGGTGTATTACATGTTCCTTTATGTCATTTAATTCTATATTAACTTTTGTGTTAATTATATTAGCCTTTTTATCAATTTGGGTCATTAAATGTGATTTTAATGGTCATAAATGCAAATGGCATGTTTCCCAAGGTGTTAAAATGTCATAATTTAATTTATAAAATAAAATAGGTCATAATACATGTCATTTATGTTATAAACATCATAATATGGTAGGTTTCCTAATTGAAACTATAGAAATAACTAAAAAATAGAGCAAATGGCACTTGTATGGCCTTCTTGGGAAGTGTGCCATGTGGAAAAATATTTTTAGATACCTATTCATATTTTAAAAACTCATATCCACACTTTAATTGATATGTAAGTTACATTTTATAGCAAAAACCATTTTGTTCATTTTTGGGTTTCCTAGACACATTGTAGTGACCCTCAGGTTTTTGCTTGGTATGGGAAGCACGGGTAGTTTTAGAGAAAATTATTTTGGGAGGTTGTTTTATAATATAATATATTAAATTTAATATAATTAAATTGATAAATTATCAAATTTTCTTTATGAAAAATTGCTAACAAGTTGATTATGCTCTTTTACTAGTTGTTTCATGCAACCTATAGGTTTTGCTCCATTTCTGCCAAATCCGTATGAACCAATTGGTGATGTTGGATCCAAAGGATGTTTTATTCCTTCTCAGATGGTCTTAATTCTTTTTTTAATTATTCATTATTTTTGGATGGGTAGATTATCCCACGATGCAAGGAGGTGTCACCATGTGTAGTTTCAGTTGAAGTGCTTCTATTTGTTGAGTGTTTTATCTTTTAGGTGTCTCATACATCTTGTAAATGGTGTTATAAAATCCTATAGCTCATGTGACCATTTCCTTTCATGTTTTTAATTCACCATATCACCTCTTGGATTGCTTACTAGCTTATTTCCCTCCATGGTCAACTCTTTGCATAATTCTAGTTGTAGTTTCATGTATAAGATAGTCTATCATGTTTATGAGGTTGAAATAGAAATGTATTATATGATACAATACTTTAGGATTTTAATTAGGTCCATTTTTATGCTTAAGGAGGTGTATTTTTGAACATATGCCCATATGTCATGCTAAACAGTCACTTGACACCTCTATCTGCTCTTTTCCACATGTTTGTAAATGATTTCCATGTTATAAGAAGGGTTTGAACCTTGGTTTTAAAATGTAATTATTTCCAATCATGTGTATGCAAGTTTGATATTATATTTGATATGTTCATGAAGCCTTTTGGCCCATCCTTATCATCTTTTCACACTCACTATCCATATCTAGCTCCATGCTCACCTACAGGTGTCCCAAATAGGTGACATCAACAGAGGTTAAAGGTCCATGTACAGAGAAGAATAGATGTTGCAACATTATTTGAGGTCTTAATGCCCAATAAAGTTTCATGATAGACCTAGTTTCAAGGTCAAATAAGTAATTAGAGGTGTAAAACATGCTAAAAGGTCACTTGATTATGTTCAGGCCTGTTTTCACTAAATGGGCAAAAAAAAGGCCTAAGGGCTTTTTGTGGTCCTTATACAACATGCATATAAAGTATTCCAAACCATAAAATGAGGTGAATCATGTTTCCTCTAGTATATTTAGGAGATATTAAAATTTTTAAAAGGTGAAAAATAGTGGAGAAAAGTGTCTTGAGGACTTAAAGTTACTTTAAAAAACACTAAACTCAACTAGTGTTATCTATAGGCATGGTTTCAAAAGAGACTATCTCCATGAAAAAGTTGTAGTTTTAACCTTGCTAACATATTGAGATGGTTTAATTTGTTTCAATGAGAATCAAGGACTCAAGATACCATTGAAAAGAAGGTAATTCATCATGTTTGTCTCCTAAATATATACCATGTCTATACACAGGCCAGTGAGCACCTACAACAAGCAGGGTATACAAGCAGTGAGTTAACATAGGGGTTTGGATATGTTTTCAAGACACTAAAGTTAGTTTTAGGGTATAATAAAATTGTGTGACTTCAAGGGGGTCTATTATAAGCCTTCACACCCTAACTCAAGCCCTAAGAACAAAAGTAACGTACAGGGTATGTGTCTAAGTCAACAGGGGTGGTGAGGGCTCAGTTAGAGTCACAAGTGCATGTGAAGGGTTAGGAAAGAATGAAAAGAGAAAATACAGTGATATAATTCATGGAGAGTTTTAGGGAGGATTTTTATCCATGAAATAAGGCCTAAGTATATTTAAAATACATCTATATGCGTGATTCACAAGATAGGAACACAGGCAATGCAACGGATTATAAGTAGAGAGTGAACACAAAGGAACATATAGAAAGATAGAATGATAAATAAAAAAAAGTATAAAATTACATTAAGGAGATAAAAAAATTTCTATATGTTGTACCAATTCTAAACCAAACACCTTCACCTATAAGACCCCTCACAGTCAACTGTAGTTGACTGTAAGGGGTAGTGAGAAAGTATTTTGGACTTCTTAAGGTGTTTATGGCTCAAAAAAGTGAACATAGGTCCTAATAAAATGTTTAATGACCATTTTAATTTATTAATATTAATTTATTAATTTTTCACTACCTAACCTATGCAAATACACCTACAAGTGTGATGTTCTAAGGAAAACACAATCAGATTTTTTGTATAAGCAGTTGGGCTAGTCAAGGAGCTTAAAGAAGAAAGGAGAATGAGAGTGATAAACTAGTTAGAATGAATTATTTAAGGATTTTTCATAGTTTATAAAGTCTCATATAGTTAAAACCAATCAAATATGAATCCCAAATCAAGCATGCATAGTTCACAAAATACAAATCCTGTAGGTAGTCCTTTGACTAGCAATATGTTTTGTGTCTAAGAGAGTTTATTGGGTCAAATCATGTAATAAAGGGTTAAATTTTGGTAGGTGAGGTAAATATAACTTTAATAAAACCTTAAAATATCTATCTTGATTGAGATAATAGGGGAAGTACCCCCCTATTTTGTCTCAAATAGGAGGTACTTCCCCTCATCCAAGACTGGTAATTTTGAGATAAAAGGATAATAAAATGAAACCAAAAGGTGTAGAGGTCATTAAATATGGTTTTATAAGATACATGAAACCTATTTAAATAATTAAAACCAATATATAAAGGGTGAATCTTATCATAATGGTCTAGACACCAAGAGTTATAGTCAGGCTTAAAGGGCAGGGTTTTGGCCTAGAAGCCAAATTGATAGTCACTATCACTTATCACATGAATGAGGATTTATAGTGGATGGAAATTTTTTTGAGGTACCCTAATAGATATTTTTCATCTATTTATATTTAGGGTAACCTATAAAAACTCACCTTGAGCTTCAAAATCAAAACATGTATATTAGGCATGGTCAAGCCTAGTGCCCAAATGGCAAGTCATCCATCATTTCTAACATGAATTAAGATTATAAATAGATTGTATAATGTCTATAGGATAATTATAGAATTTTTTTATCTATTTGGAGGTAGGGTAAACCATTATATGTCATTTTGAGCTCTGTGGTATAGTCAGGCCTACTTGGCATGCTCAAACCTAGTGTCTGAATGAGGAGTTAGTCACACTTCCACCATGAAACATGATTTATATCCTATTATTATATGTTAATTGTATCAATATATAGGTTTAAAATCTTTTTTATTTAAGATAAAACATCAAATAAATAATATTTGGTTCTAAAAGTAACTTAGGCATGCAAGAAGCAAGAAAATAAACACGATAGGTCAAGTTGTGATGCTCACATCATTCATGACACTTTGCATGGAGAAAATATAAGTTAAGAGAATATATTAGGGGCATTGAAAAATTAATTTGTGGAATTTTTTTATAGGTTGGACATCAGATCTTTATGAACCACCTTAAGAGTGAAAACTATCTTAAACCCTTGCTAAACCCTGATTAAGACTAGTTTGTGAAAATTGAGTTGTATAGATAATATAATGAGATATTTTGAAAAATAATATGATATGAGGTTTTATAATACTCCATAAATATTATTCAGACCATGATCAGCTGTACATATTTATAGGGATGGGTGTAAAAATAGGTTTTTTCTCACTATTTTGTGTGTTTTATAGGTTGTAGGAGGTTTCAAGAGATGAAAAGCACATGGATGGAAATATTGAGACTTAGTATAATCCCCCATGTAATTTTAATTCCTTTAAAATTTTCCTAATTTCCTCAAATAGGTGTTTCAACTCAACCAGTTAAAATTGGTCTATTGGACAAGCTAGTGAAGAAGATGGAAAACTTCAAGTGAGATGAATTTATAGTGCCCCTGATGCTTATAAGTATATGGAGGGAATTTAAAAAATTTATTCACTCCATACCATTTATTTTAATGATAAAATTAAGTCATTTTGGAGGCCAAGTGTGCAAGGTGCATGGAAGGGCAATTTTATGGACAACAGATGATGATGGTTCACTTTTAGGTGATTCTAAAAGACCAAACATGCAACCAATACATGGAGTGAATGTATGATATCACTACCTTCCATTAAAATCATTTTGACTAATCCTCATTAGTTTATGATGTTTAAATAGAGCCAATCATGAAGGCAATTTTTCTGTGCAAAAGGAGGAGTTTTGTGCCACTTTGCATAACTTTGATGACTTGAATTGACATTTGTACTTCATGACCTTACATGTTTCAACCCATAACTTCTTCTAATATAAGAATAAATTATTTTATCATCTTTAAAAGTGTCCTTGTGACCCTTGGACATTTCTCTCTCTCTCTCTCTCTCTCTCTCTCTCTCTCTCTCTCTCTCTCTCTCTCTCTCTCTCTCTCTCTCTCTCTCTCTCACAAACTCTATAAGAGTTAGCCATTTTGGCATTATAGGGGATTCTCCACTCGAGTATGGTGAAGCCCTGCTCATTTGTATACCTTTTTATCAATTAAATAACTAAGTGTTACCTCTTATATGACTTATCATAGTGTTTTTCATTTAAATGATTTATTTTGCTTAAGTGACACTCTTATTTCCTTAGCATGTTAGCTCATTCTTACAACCTATTTGCAGTTGGAAAATTTCTTGTAGGGCATGTGAAGTGTTTTGGGATATGTCAAGGATTAAGTGAGTTTGTCTCTTCATTAGTTCCATTTAAGTCCTCTTGTCTAGTCCTCATAGCCTAGATGTTCATCTTGACCTCACAATGTAAATTTGATGTGAGAAATTGTAGATTGGAAGAGTGTATGTTTGGTTTGTTGCTTGGTTTCAAGTGTAATATGCATATGGTTTGATGTCATCAGTAAATTAGGTGTATCACATCCATTATTTTATCTTTGATTTCAGTTTATTTCTCCCTTTTCACCCCCTAAATTTATTCTTAGTTTTAATCCATAGTGGTACATCAAGGGAGCTAGCCCTATCTAGAGACTCACCTCATTCCTTAGGTTGCCCACAAGCCTAGAGGTGATTCCATTGTGCCACTTGGATGAGGAGAGATTTGCATCTCCTAAAAGGGTGCATATCCAAGTGACAACACTAAAAATATTCAATATTATGAGGCCTTGATCTTAGGACTTCAATTTTCCATCAAGCATAAGGTAAGAAAACGATTAGTCCATGGTGATTCAAAAGTGGTTGTTAATCAGGTACATAGTTTGTATCAATACAAGATTTTTTATTTGAGCAGATGTAAATTTAGAGCATGGGATTTAATTGAGAGTTTTAAAGTGTTTAAAATTTCCTCTATACCTAAGAATCAAAATCAATTGGTGGATGTGTTAGCTTACACAGTAGAAAATCTAGTCTCGCTCGAGGTACTCTTATTGCTTAAGTTTACGATCAAAATGATATCATGCCCTTCCATGATAGACAATGTTAATCACTTTTAGGTGTTTGAAAATTATAAGAAAATCATTGATTTCATGACTAGTTCTAGAGTCTTTGAGTCACACATAATTGATGAACATGAAGAAGAGTCTACAAACGAGGTTAAAATTGATGATGATGGTTTAATCCAAGTAAAGTAGAATAGAATTATTAAGGGCATGGTCTCTATGGAAAGGATATTTGATCAAGACAAGTCAACAATTGATACCAAGGTTCTCAAAGTAAGTGGCAAGGACTATAAGCAAATTAATTTAGGTTCATTGAGCACCCTCCACAACATCAACATCGGGCTAGTATGTACTAAGGAAAAGTTGATCGAAGCTACTAAAATATTATCTCAATTCAAGGATGTCCTTGCATGGTTTTACAAAGACCTCGGAGTCTTTGACACCTAAGTCATCACTCACATGATCTCATTTTTAAATAAGTGAAGAAGATACTAGATGCAATAACTATCTTCCTGATAAAATAGTCCTCATGGGTGGCCAACTCGATCCCAATAAAAAATAATAATAGTAAAATCAGACTCTACATAGATTTTTATAACCTTAATAGATATTTAGAAAAGGATAACTATGCATTTCCATCTTTTTATGAGATAATTCAAATGGTTAGCAGCTCTTAAATGATGTCCTTTCTAGACGGCTTTTCTGGCTACAACCAAGTGCTAGTCAACAAAGAAGACAAGATGAAGAATGCCTTCATAACCAAATGAGGAATGTTTACATACAGAAGGATACCCTTCAAAATAATCAATGTTGGACCTACCTTTCAACATGCCATAGATCATGCATTCCAAGGAATGATTGGTAAGTGCATTATTATTTACATGGATGACTTAACCATTTTCTCTAAGAATAGGAAAGATCACATGATGCATCTTCATCAAGTTTTGGATAAATGTAGGACCCTTAGTATCTCTATAAACCCCAAGAAAAGCATATTTTTTTAATCAAAGGTAAGCTCTTGGAACACGTAATCATGAAGGATGGTATGGTTATTGACCTTGATAGAAAATTTTTTTAAGGTTGATTTTACTAATAGTAGAAAAGAGTTAAAATCATTTTTTGGAAGAATTAACTTCGTACGCAAATTCATTTCAGGTTTTTCCAAAATTGTCAAACCCCTAAATTCCATGTTGAAAAAGGATGTGAATATTTATTAGAAGTTTGAGGCTAATAAATATTCCAATACATCAAGTAAACCATAGTACAGGCACCCGTATTAATTAGCCTAGATTTTGGTAATGATTTTTACCTTTATTCCTTTGCTTTTGATGACACGATTATTATCATTTTAATGAAAAAAATATATGACAAAGAGCACATGATCACCTTTATGAGTACAAACTTTAAATATGCCAAATTGAGATACCCACTCCTAGACAAACAAGTGTATGCCTTGGTAAAGGCCATAAATAAGTTCAAACATTACATCCTTAGAAACAAGACTCATGCCATTATACCTGACCCTATTATTAAGCTTATGCTTAGCCAAAATGAGTCAAGGGAAAGATGAATAAAGTGGATTACCAAGCTCCACGAATATGACATAGAGATTAAGTCAGTGAAAATGGTACGGGACCAAGGTTTAATTCAGTTAATTACTAAAATTGATCTTCAGATTGATGTTTTATAAGTGGAAGTAAACCAGGACTCAAATGAAGATTGGTACAAAGACATTATCTTTTACCTATTGAATGACATTTGACCCTCGAAGTTGAAAAGAGAACATAGGATAACACTGAGGCTCAAAAGTTCACACTTCATGATCAAAAGAGGAGTGCTTTACAGAAAAAACTATGAAGGGATCTACTTGAGATGCATATCTAGAAAGGAAGCTATAGACATACTTAGTAACTTCCATGAGAAATTAGGAAGTGGACATCCTTAAGGAAGAACCACTACCCATAAAATACTTAGAGTAGTTTATTACTAGCCTATAATATTTAAGGATGCACATACTCACATCCAAGTGTGTCATCAGTGTCAAGTGTTTGACAACTAGAGAAGTAAAGGCAACCATGCCTTTGTAACTCATGATTGAAAAAAGGTTATTTTCCCAATGGGGATTGTACTTCATTAGAGTCATCAATCCCAACTCTTTGATAGGACAAAAATTCATTCTAATAGAAAGTGACTATTATACCAAGTGGACTGAAGCAATTTCCATGAAGAAATCTAAGGGCAATTAATGTCATCAAATTCTTAGAGGAAAATATTACAACTAGATTTGGGACCCCCTTGTCTTTGGTGTGTGATAATGGTCTAAATTTCCAGTTTCTAAAATTCATAGACTGGGCCTATGACAACAATATTATTGTTAAGTTTTCCTTGAATCATTATCTTCAAGGGAATGGTGTTACAGAATCAATGAACAATAACTTGATGAATGCAATAAAGAAAATGGCAGATAAAAAGCTGAGAGAATGGTAGTCACTTTTTAAATATGTTCTTTGGGTAGATCAAACCAAATATAAGCAAGCCTTGAAGTCATATCCATTATTACTAGTGTATGGGAAGAAACCAATATTTCCCATCACATTTTAGTTGCCTAATTATGAGTTCGTGTCTACATATATGGATGATGACAAAATAATTCATTTGAGAATATTGAATATCATCCAGATGAAAGATGTCAGAGATGAATCCCTCAATAATTTTATCAAACACCAGGACGTAGTCAAATGGTAGTTTGACAAAAGGGATAAAATCAATACATTCTAAATCTCAGACTTGGTCTTGATGTGGGACAACTCCTATGAGAAAAAAAGCCAGCATGATAAATTCATGTCCCTTTGAATCAGGCCATATCAAATTGTAGAGATATTAGGTGATAATGCATTCAAACTAAAAGACTTACAAGGAAATAACTTAACTTTACCATTGAATGGGCATTACTTGAAGAACTACTTCTTGGTTGCCCCTTGCACCCCCACCAAAGGAATATGATTTGGTCTAGTCTAGCAATAGGTAGGAGTAGATTAGTTTTTTTTCTATTTTGTTTTCTTGTTGTGTGTTTGCTTTCAGTTCTTTTATTTCCTTAGATTAGTTGTTGTGTGTTATGTCTTAGCAATAATCCTTATGGGAAAAATCATGATTTCCTCTTGCATTTTCTCAAATTTTTTAAATATGAATATTTTAAGTGCTAAAACTTGTATACATCCCAATAGCCGGTTATCCAAAGTGAGAAACTACACTATGTGTTGGTTTGGAAAGTTGGTAGAATCTAATTTTGAAGTTGCCATTTCATGGAATATGTGATTTTATTTGATTTTAATCCAATTATAACAAATGAACATTTGACTTAATGAAGATATTAAAATTTTGAAAGTCCATGCATACTGGCACTTAATCTCACATCATAAGATTTCCTAGGCAGGACTCAATCACTAAAAGTGAATGGTTCTTGAGTGAAAGTTATGAAATCCCTTAAAATCTAGCCAATAAATTGGTTTCCAATGTCTAAGGGTTTGCAAAAAAATGTGTGTGTATCAAGTTAGAGCAAACTTGACACTATAATCTACATTACTTTGAAGGTGATTCAGGTAACCTCCACTGGGGCTATGGATGCCCAACTGGCAGTGGATCAAGGCCTAGAGTGGAGGCAAAGGTATCTCTATCAAGGTTATGGATGCCTAGTTGGCATTAGAGCAATGCCTAAGCCATCCCCTTAAAAGCTGAGCATAATTATAGATATCTAAAAGTGCTTACGCATGACCTATGTTCAAATCCATAAAGCTTGAAGTTGTTGATTCTAAAACCCAAAGGCATGTTGGTCAATCAATTTTAAAACACACACACACATAGTATGAATGGTTTTCAGATTTTCAAGCTTTGATCCATCAAGTAAAAATGTGTTAGTTCTAGAGAATCAATTCTAATATTTGTTGCATCTACCAAGGAGTGACTACCTGAGGATTATATTCTAAACTAGGTTATTTGAATTCTAACATATTACTATGTTTCCTATAGAGGTCACCATTTTTTGAGATCAACACGACCCCATTTTCTAAAAATGGGGAACCTATAAAAAATTTGGGTCATTCCTCCTAAGTATATACCTTACCCTTGGTATTACATGACTCAAGCCCCTTTTGTAAGATTTGAAATATTTAAGGTCATGTTAGTCCATGACAAATATTGGCAAGGTACTTGTTAAATATTTCATTAATGTTTAGTCCATTGAGTTTTATAATGGTTTGATTTGTTTAAATAGTGCTCTTATGAGGGGTTACATTCAAAGATCCAAGGTATGATCCATAGAACTCGACCAAACTTAATTAAGTTTTCTGAGTCATGGTCTAAATTTAGCTATATCAAAATTCATATTCAAGATTATGACGTAACTTGATTTTGAGTTTTAGGCTAAGGTCCAAGTCAGATTTTGTATTCAAAGTTTATATATTTATACTTGTCCCTTTTATTTTTAATCTCATGACTTGCTAACTTTCACATTTTTCATTTGGTAAGAACCTGATGCTAGTTTAGCCTTAATTGACACGTGATAGTATCGCATGCATTTATCACTCAACCGCATAAAGTTCTAGACTTTATCACATTCATTTTAGCCTTTGAAAATTTTTGCAATATGGTGACCTAATCGCAATGTGTCACTTGGCACACACTCATAGCATTTTAAGTTCATGAAGTAATTATAAAATTAGTGACCCAATGACCCAATATGGGTTTGGCACTTGTCACTTAGTCATGACATTTTGGCTTACAAAAGGGTTAAAAATCAATCAGAGCATGCTACATGACACCCAGTCATGGCCTTTTGAGTCTTTAGTTACTTTCTAAAAGTCATGTGACAATTCGATCCTATCACATCATGCCACTTGGCACTTGATCATGCCGTTCATAGCTAAGGTGCAATGCTCAATTTCATAATATTGTGATTGCAAGACAAGGTGACACTTGGCAAAGTATGGTGCAAATTGGGTCCATTAAAAGTTCCATACAACAAATACCCGTGACCTAGCAACCCAATCATAGCATGCCACTTGGCACTCACTCATGACATTTCAAGTTCAAGGAGTTAAAGAGTTCATAACCTAGTGGTCCAATCACATCTTGCCACTTGGCACTTGGTCATGATTTTTGCACCCCCCATGATCAAGGTGTAATGTCTAAATCTCATGATACTACAATTACATGACAGGATGACACTTGGCATTTAGTCATTCAATCCTAAATAGAAATATTCTATATGGAATCCACTTAGTAGCTGGGAGCAATGGGATAAAGACACGTGAACCCTTATCTCATGGTAATAATGTGACCAAAGGAGGCCATGAAACCCAATAACCGTGCGATCAAATCAAAACACGACACTTGGTAAAGCATTGTGCATATTGGGCCCATTGAAAGTTTCATATAACGAAGTCGCATGATGGCATGAGATAATAAGAGCTTTCCACTTGGAAAACAAGTGGAGGTTATAAAGCCACATTGCCATAAGAGACCATCACCAAGGTGGAATGGGTTATTGAGGTTGTGTTCGACACCCTAAATAGTTTAGCTTAGTACAAAGTGAAAAGAGATGAAATCTGAAATATGATTCTCAAAGCAAAGAGCACCTATGGGATGTATGACATCAAGGAAATCAACTTGGTCAAGTTGATTAGAATGAATAAATTTGAAGACCTGAACTTGATCCCCTTTGAGGATTTGAGCATTGCTCAATCCTATATAATTGGAAGAAGGAAAAATTTGAACAATTGGATTAATGACATGAGATCTTTGGGACAGTCTCTCACCCAACAAGGTGACAGAGTTTTAACTCTAATTAAAGAGGTCGAGATCACACATCTTGCTAACAAGGATGGTTACATCGTCATCAAGGATGCTTTCAGATCCCAGCTACAATAAACGTATAGTTGAACATTTGCTTGTAACATTCATATTTGCTTAGCTTAGACATATTTTATATAATTTGAATATTCAAAAAAATTATACTTGTTTAGATAATGAGTCTAAAATAAGGTAAAATAATATGATATCCTCTACCTTTTTGCACAGTATTGTTACTATGAGAAGTACTTTCTTCTCCTTCATGCATATGATGTCCTCTTAAAATTACTTGTATGAAATCTTCCTCTTGCAAAATTTCCTCTTCATCTTCTTGTATTTTTTTTCTTTGTAGATGGTGCAAATTGGGTCCATTAAAAGTTCCATACAACAAATACCCGTGACCTAGCAACCCAATCATAGCATGCCACTTGGCACTCACTCATGACATTTCAAGTTCAAGGAGTTAAAGAGTTCATAACCTAGTGGTCCAATCACATCTTGCCACTTGGCACTTGGTCATGATTTTTGCACCCCCCATGATCAAGGTGTAATGTCTAAATCTCATGATACTACAATTACATGACAGGATGACACTTGGCATTTAGTCATTCAATCCTAAATAGAAATATTCTATATGGAATCCACTTAGTAGCTGGGAGCAATGGGATAAAGACACGTGAACCCTTATCTCATGGTAATAATGTGACCAAAGGAGGCCATGAAACCCAATAACCGTGCGATCAAATCAAAACACGACACTTGGTAAAGCATTGTGCATATTGGGCCCATTGAAAGTTTCATATAACGAAGTCGCATGATGGCATGAGATAATAAGAGCTTTCCACTTGGAAAACAAGTGGAGGTTATAAAGCCACATTGCCATAAGAGACCATCACCAAGGTGGAATGGGTTATTGAGGTTGTGTTCGACACCCTAAATAGTTTAGCTTAGTACAAAGTGAAAAGAGATGAAATCTGAAATATGATTCTCAAAGCAAAGAGCACCTATGGGATGTATGACATCAAGGAAATCAACTTGGTCAAGTTGATTAGAATGAATAAATTTGAAGACCTGAACTTGATCCCCTTTGAGGATTTGAGCATTGCTCAATCCTATATAATTGGAAGAAGGAAAAATTTGAACAATTGGATTAATGACATGAGATCTTTGGGACAGTCTCTCACCCAACAAGGTGACAGAGTTTTAACTCTAATTAAAGAGGTCGAGATCACACATCTTGCTAACAAGGATGGTTACATCGTCATCAAGGATGCTTTCAGATCCCAGCTACAATAAACGTATAGTTGAACATTTGCTTGTAACATTCATATTTGCTTAGCTTAGACATATTTTATATAATTTGAATATTCAAAAAAATTATACTTGTTTAGATAATGAGTCTAAAATAAGGTAAAATAATATGATATCCTCTACCTTTTTGCACAGTATTGTTACTATGAGAAGTACTTTCTTCTCCTTCATGCATATGATGTCCTCTTAAAATTACTTGTATGAAATCTTCCTCTTGCAAAATTTCCTCTTCATCTTCTTGTATTTTTTTTCTTTGTAGATGGTGCAAATTGGGTCCATTAAAAGTTCCATACAACAAATACCCGTGACCTAGCAACCCAATCATAGCATGCCACTTGGCACTCACTCATGACATTTCAAGTTCAAGGAGTTAAAGAGTTCATAACCTAGTGGTCCAATCACATCTTGCCACTTGGCACTTGGTCATGATTTTTGCACCCCCCATGATCAAGGTGTAATGTCTAAATCTCATGATACTACAATTACATGACAGGATGACACTTGGCATTTAGTCATTCAATCCTAAATAGAAATATTCTATATGGAATCCACTTAGTAGCTGGGAGCAATGGGATAAAGACACGTGAACCCTTATCTCATGGTAATAATGTGACCAAAGGAGGCCATGAAACCCAATAACCGTGCGATCAAATCAAAACACGACACTTGGTAAAGCATTGTGCATATTGGGCCCATTGAAAGTTTCATATAACGAAGTCGCATGATGGCATGAGATAATAAGAGCTTGCCACTTGGAAAACAAGTGGAGGTTATAAAGCCACATTGCCATAAGAGACCATCACCAAGGTGGAATGGGTTATTGAGGTTGTGTTCGACACCCTAAATAGTTTAGCTTAGTACAAAGTGAAAAGAGATGAAATCTGAAATATGATTCTCAAAGCAAAGAGCACCTATGGGATGTATGACATCAAGGAAATCAACTTGGTCAAGTTGATTAGAATGAATAAATTTGAAGACCTGAACTTGATCCCCTTTGAGGATTTGAGCATTGCTCAATCCTATATAATTGGAAGAAGGAAAAATTTGAACAATTGGATTAATGACATGAGATCTTTGGGACAGTCTCTCACCCAACAAGGTGACAGAGTTTTAACTCTAATTAAAGAGGTCGAGATCACACATCTTGCTAACAAGGATGGTTACATCGTCATCAAGGATGCTTTCAGATCCCAGCTACAATAAACGTATAGTTGAAAATTTGCTTGTAACATTCATATTTGCTTAGCTTAGACATATTTTATATAATTTGAATATTCAAAAAAATTATACTTGTTTAGATAATGAGTCTAAAATAAGGTAAAATAATATGATATCCTCTACCTTTTTGCACAGTATTGTTACTATGAGAAGTACTTTCTTCTCCTTCATGCATATGATGTCCTCTTAAAATTACTTGTATGAAATCTTCCTCTTGCAAAATTTCCTCTTCATCTTCTTGTATTTTTTTTCTTTGTAGATGGTGCAAATTGGGTCCATTAAAAGTTCCATACAACAAATACCCGTGACCTAGCAACCCAATCATAGCATGCCACTTGGCACTCACTCATGACATTTCAAGTTCAAGGAGTTAAAGAGTTCATAACCTAGTGGTCCAATCACATCTTGCCACTTGGCACTTGGTCATGATTTTTGCACCCCCCATGATCAAGGTGTAATGTCTAAATCTCATGATACTACAATTACATGACAGGATGACACTTGGCATTTAGTCATTCAATCCTAAATAGAAATATTCTATATGGAATCCACTTAGTAGCTGGGAGCAATGGGATAAAGACACGTGAACCCTTATCTCATGGTAATAATGTGACCAAAGGAGGCCATGAAACCCAATAACCGTGCGATCAAATCAAAACACGACACTTGGTAAAGCATTGTGCATATTGGGCCCATTGAAAGTTTCATATAACGAAGTCGCATGATGGCATGAGATAATAAGAGCTTGCCACTTGGAAAACAAGTGGAGGTCATCAAGGATGCTTTCAGATCCCAGCTACAATAAACGTATAGTTGAACATTTGCTTGTAACATTCATATTTGCTTAATTTAGACATATTTTATATAATTTGAATATTCAAAAAAATTATACTTGTTTAGATAATGAGTCTAAAATAAGGTAAAATAATATGATATCCTCTACCTTTTTGCACAGTATTGTTACTATGAGAAGTACTTTCTTCTCCTTCATGCATATGATGTCCTCTTAAAATTACTTGTATGAAATCTTCCTCTTGCAAAATTTCCTCTTCATCTTCTTGTATTTTCTTTCTTTGTAGACAACTTCTCTGATTTCAAAGCACATTGATATGTTTCTTATACATAATGCAAACTCATCTTGTATGGAAATACGAAGAGCATTCACATATCTTGAAATATTTTCCATGACATCTTCAACATGACAGCTTGAATGGTGAGCTTGTAAAACTTCTATGTGTTGTCTTTACACCCATCTACTTTTTCCTCAAATTCTAAAATTTATTGAACGAACTCATCTAATAATTACATTTTACTTTCGCAACCATCCTATCCCATGTTTTGATTTTATCTTTGCCTCTTTTTAATCTTTCCATCTACACATGATTCCACTAGATAAGGATGCATGTCCTTTCAACTTTGTACAAGCAAACATCACTTTCTTGGCATCTTTAATCTTTTTGTATTCAAAATATTCTTCCTTAGTGATCCAATCAATGATTTCTTCAGGACACAAGCTACCAAAATAGCTAGAGGTGTCCAAGCTTGCTACCCTATTTAACAATGGCCGAAAAAAAAATCCTTTGGTTCATCTCCCAATTCTTCCACCTTAAACTCCTATGCTTCTTCATGCTCTTCACCATCACTAATTTCTACAACAACTCCTCTAGGTTGCATAGTTTCAATAGCCTCCAAATGGGCTCAAATTCCTCTCATCATCTCTACAAAGTCAGTGATTCTTGGAACTTTTCCCACTCTTCCATTGGGAGATCCCCTATGTTCCATATCTCCTCAACATTACATGTTTCTCTTTCACAACCTGCAACTTGACTTAACAAGAGTCTTGCATGCTTAATCTAAAATACAAAACCTTGCATTGATACCGATTAATGTAGGCATGGTTATAGGGTCCAATGAAAGATGGCCTTGGAAAATGCAAAGTATGAACTCGAGACACAAAAATGGACAAACATATAATCTGCGCACAAAATAGGACACAACAAATGTGATCTTTATTGATCTCAATGAGGAAAATTGTAATGCACACACAATAACTACCTACAACATTATCTTGGCTTACATTAGTCATCATGGACGTGATTCAATCCTACAGTTCTTCCCTCAGGGGTGCATACTCCTAGCAAGTCCCTCATCACACTCTCTAAACTTTATGAATTATCTTCTTCTTTGGATCTAACCCTTCCGAGAATGAGTGGATATCCTGATTAAGACATGCTCCAAGAACCATTACGGAAGTTGAACCATTTCAATTATCCCATGTGTGGCAATTCATCTTCCACATGTGACTCTCCAACTTCCAATCATTACTTTATTTGACAATCGTTATGTGGATATGTTGAGTTGGTACATGCATAGATAAACATCCAAGTGTATTAAATAATGGTGTGTAGTTTCTTGAACCTACACAAGTTCAATGAATTATTATGCAGAGTAACATGGTACACACTCTCATTGACTTTATGTGATGGTTAATCCTCTATCCATTTCATTCATTATGAGTGAAGATTCTATCATTCAAACCCTTTGTGACCTTGTTTTCGTGCAAACCTACAAACTAAAATGACTTGCATGAGGAATCACAAGACTTGTCTTCTTTTTCTTACAAACGAGTTTGCGTAGAGATAAAGATTCACATCTTTTGTGTGATGAATGAGGTTTGTGGAGATATAAGATCAAGTAAAAGTTTGCATGCTTAAATTGTAATCTCGTAAGAATTCGCAAACAAATTGAGGGTGTGCACGAATTATCAAAATCTTGTAGACTTATGGAGTTGTGCAAAACTTTAGCATTAATAGGGTTGCGTAGAATATGTGCATTTTGCAAGCGCAAAGGGCTTTGCATGGAAGTATGTCAAACCTTTAATGCTCAATATAATTTCGCATACTTATAAGCCCTAAAGAAACTTGTATTGCATTGAGCAGAAAAATACAAAGATTACGCAAAACTTGTCAAGAGACACATGACGTTGTGCATGATTATACATACCACAAAACATGTTACACATACTCGCACAAACACCTATAAGTACATCCCTACATAAAAATGCGCACAAATACCAAGGAACTTCAGAAATTGGATACTACTTATTATAACTTTTATTTTTAAATAGAAGATTGCTTGTGAACAAACCCTTTGTGACCTTGTTTTCGTGCAAAACTACAAACTAAAATGACTTGCATGGGGAATCACAAGACTTGTCTTCTTTTTCTTACAAACGAGTTTGCGTAGAGATAAAGATGCACATCTTTTGTGTGATGAATGAGGTTTGTGGAGATATAAGATCAAGTAAAAGTTTGCATGCTTAAATTGTAATCTCGTAAGAATTCGCAAACAAATTGAAGGTGTGCATGAATTATCAAAATATTGTAGACTTATGGAGTTGTGCAAAAATTTAGCATTAATAGGGTTACGTAGAATATGTGCATTTCACAAGCGCAAAGGGCTTTGCATGGAAGTATGCCAAACCTTTAATGCTCAATATAATTTCGCATACTTATAAGCCCTAAAGAAACTTGTATTGCATTGAGCAGAAAAATACAAAGATTACGCAAAACTTGTCAAGAGACACATGACGTTGTGCATGATTATACATACCACAAAACATGTTACACATACTCGCACAAACACCTATAAGTACATCCCTACATAAAAATGCGCACAAATACCAAGGAACTTCAGAAATTGGATACTACTTATTATAACTTTTATTTTTAAATAGAAGATTGCTTGTGAACCCATTTAAATACTCCTACGTCACATGAGAGCAATTAGAAAAGCCTATTTCGTATATTTAAATTCTTCCTATACAAAAGAGCACTTATAAAAATCTATTATTTAATTGTAATTCTTCCACCTGGAAGAAATGATCATAGTCGACATGTTATTAGTTACTATGTTACAACCAATTTTGAAGAGAAACAAAGCGATTTAACGTACCATCAAACATCTTGAATATATTTGGGGACTGGAAAATCAAAAGGTAAAAACTAAATAGAAAGAACAGACTAGATTAATATGTGAAAGTCCCTGATTCTCTCTCTCGGTTTGAAGAAAGTTTGAATGTGTGGTGTCTATTACTTTTTCTTTTCGATATAGTCAACCGAAGCTTTGATCAAGATTGGAATAGGAACTGCACGGATGGTTTGGCGCTTCTCTTTCCAGTAATTCAATCTCTTGATTTCTGAGCAAGCAAACATGTTAAATCGTCATATTAGCAGCCAACGGTCACGAAGACCACTTAAACCATTATGTTAGCAGGAAGACTTTAAGCCACTCAGGAAACTCTTGTGCCGTGCTTTACGTAGATAGAAGTAAAGCATAAAAAGGTAATAACGTCGCCTGAGAGATTCGAACTCTCGCGGGGAAACCCCATGTACTTAGCAGGCACACGCCTTAACCACTCGGCCAAAGCGACGCGTATGTTGTATTTCTCATCAAATAAATTTGTGGTTTCGTAAAACACCCCGTGCTAATCAAATAACCTGCGTTTTGTCGTGAGAGTCCGTGAATACGTTGTAAACAACTACTGGAAAAAGAAAGGGTTGTGTAGAAGATTTAACTTGAAAGCATGTAATATATTTAATAAAATTAAATAAATTATATATTTATATTAAAAATATCAATAGAAAAAAATTATAATGTGATACAATTAAGAATTTTACAAATATATAATTGGTTGGTTATAATATCAAAGTTACCTAAAATTATCATTTTTTATGTGTGTGATTCATTTGATCCAATATTTTACTTTTACCTTAATCTTTCATAAAAAAACTTCTTCACAAAGTGGTCCAAAATTACATCCCAATCATAATTTCATACTTAACAACAATAGGTTCCTTTGAACCATCATTAATTGGAGTGACACATGCTAGAAAAGCCTCATTGCCAACCATTTCCTCAATATTTTGAGGATCTTTTTTCATTTCTTCACTTTACACCTCTCCCAAACCAACTTCAATTTGACTTTTTTTCATTTCCCCTTCTTCCAAAGGGATATATTGTCCCACCTCCCTTTGCACCTCTCTTGAACTAACTTCACCGTGATTTTTTTGCATTTCCCTTTCCAAAGAACTCTAATATTTTCTCCTAATATTTTGAACATGTTTGAAACAATAGCTACTTAACCGTGTTTGATACACATATTCGATTGACCATTGATTTAGTGGGTGTGTCTACTTGCTTTGGTTGTGATGAAAGTGTGTTCTTGAATGTTTTGGGGTGTCTAAGACACATTGTGTTCTTTTTTGCAATCCTTAGCAAAGTGGCCATACTTATAACACTTTTTACATTTGAAGGGTAACCAATCATAATCAAGCCCCTACACATATGAACATCCATCTAGATTTAGTTCAATAACTTCAAAGGGACCTTTCTCCAAATCTACTTCCATACAAATTTAAGTGCACACAAAATCTTTGTTTGGTTCAACCTTATCAATGAAGCTGTCCAAAGTATTGCCAATCATAGTTGTAGACATATAAATTTGCTATCAGAGACTTGACAATGTTAGTTTTGACCTATCCTTCACATACATGACTTATGCATACATATTTTACTCTTTTTCAAATTCTCTCCTAACCATTCACCTATACATGGACTTGACCTTCCTAATTTGTTGGAATTCATATATAGTATCTCCCTAGTTTGTGCATGATTGTTCTATTATCTTAAGCAAATTGTCACCATATTCCAATATCACAGTTTCCTCCATCTTGGACAGTGTTGGCAACAATCAGATGCTAGTGGTTATCGATAATGTCTAACTTCATTGGTAGTATCCTAGGTTCTCCAAATGTTTTTTTTTTTTTCAAATTTAAACCCTTCCCTCGGATCAACACACATGTTTCACATGTCGGTTATGTAGGAAAATTACCCAAAGAGTCATCTATATGTGCAAAACAAGCCTAGGGTTATTCCTATATAGCTCTTACTTAGAAAACTACTTTCACATTAAGAGATATATTTGTATGTCCTTGAATCACTATCCTAAAACATCTAAATATGAAAACTCCTTAAAGGAATAGTCCCTAAGCCTAGTTTGAACACCTAAAACAAAGTCAAAGTTGTATATTGTCAAATGTCAAAAGCCAAATCTCTACATTGCATTCTAGCAGATCACTATTGAACACACATACACAAAGGTACGAAAACTACATGTGGCTTGAGTTATCTTTAGAGTATTGAAATGTAAACAAGTTCAACCACTCAATAAGGTGTGGTTGGTGTTGCGTAAGTATAAGAAAATGATGGGCCAAAAGGGGTTACCTGTAGATATTTTTAATAAAAATCATAGAAATCTTAACTTCTATAGATTATTTGAGATATCTCCACTCAAAACTTGAAGATGATATGAGAACATGAATTGTAGAATTTTGAACGTAGTTTCTAAAATACTAAAAAAATTGGTCAAGTATAAGTGGATCAAATATCTAAAATTTGAAGAGGAGCACCTATTTTTCAAAAAAAATAGAGTATAGTCAGTTGTGTACCCCTTAATTTCTTTAGTGTCTTTTAGTATTTTTCTAAACCCTTTGATGGAACATTAGATAAGATCATTTATTTTGCAATTTATATATGTTTTTAATTTGTTAATTAATGTTAATTTTATTTTTAATTTAACAAATAAATAAACCCTAAAAATTGATAGAAAATGGATAGACGACTATCCCTCCCCTAACTACCTGAAAAAAAATGAAAATTAGTTTTTATTTTTTAATGTGTATATAATTAAACTTAGTTTGCAACCATATATATTTTTTTCATTTGGATTAACTAAAAAAAAGATACATAAACAAATATAAACATATATAGTTTTAAAATAAGGTGACATAAGAAAGACATATTTAGAAATCAATATAGATGAAAAATATAATTTATGACATTTTTGAATACTATATTGACAACATATTAGGTAGATCAAAGAACTATGTCGATCATTCAGCCACATTATGAAGAATATTTGAGAGGATTCATGAATACAAGGCTAGACTCAATCCTAAGAAGTGCATCTTTGGTGTCACTTTAATAAAATTGTTAGGATTCATCATCTCTCATAGAGGCATTGAATTTGATCCTTCCAAAATACAAGCTATTATTGAGATGCGACCACCTTATAATCTAAAGCATCTTTGTAGTTTATAGGGCAAGATTCAATCTATCAGGTGATTTATTTCATAATTAGCCAATAAATACCATCCATTTACACACTTATTAAATAAGGGTGTCACATTTCATTGGAATGAAGAGTGCCAAAAATATTTTTATTACCTCAAGGAATATCTTTCCAATACACCTATTTTTTTCCCACCAATGTCAGGAAGGCAATTTATATTGTACCTCTCTACCACATACAAAGCCTTGGGGGCACTTCTAGCTTAGAATGATGAAAATATTAAAGAACATTCCATGTACTATTTATGTTGTACATTGGTCATGTATGAACACAATTATACACCCATATAAAAAATAGTTCAAAAACTAACACACACACACACACACACACACACACACACACACACACACACACACACACACACACACACACACACACACACACACACACACACACACACACACACATATATATATATATATATAGAAAGAGGAGAGTGTGCTTAATGTTGTATTGATATTTGTAGGAAACTGCCTTAATAAAATTCATAAGTTTTATGAGGGCAAAAGTTAGATTTTGTATTTTTAGTCAAAAATACATATTCAGTTGTGTGTTTGTAGGTCCAGGCCTTATGCTTGGGAATCCAAGCCATTTTTGAGCCTATACACATTTTTTTGAAACTAGGTATATAAAAAAAATATATGCACTATAATGTGTACGTATTTCTATATGTGTTTATATTTGGGGCTTAATCAACTATATACATTTATATTTTGATAAATATTTGTTTCTATGTATGTGTTTATATATGCATGGATGTGTGTGTGTGTGTGTGTGTTTCTATATTTATGGATATATATGTGTGTCTATGATTGTAGTTACATGAAGCAACACATTGAACAATATCAAGCTTAGTAAAAAAAATTATATTTTGAGTCTTCCTATGTCTCCAATCATAGAAGAAATATTTATAGAAATAAAGTTGTCAAAACTTCAAGTTGTTACCTAAGTTTGATGGACCATTCAAGATCAGTAAGAATATTATTCTAATATATTTTGCATTGAAATTGGGTATTCACATTATTTTTTAATTTGATTTACCATTCTAGATGAATAAAAATTCATGGTTGAATCCAAAGGTGTTCTTGAAATTTATACACGGAATTTGCATTCCAAAAAAATTTGTGCTCAAGTGGTAGACTTACCATAAGATGAGGCATCTTGGGAGAATCAATATTTCAGGTAATCTTAGCCATCTCTCCTCATGCTTTGAGTAGAAAGCATCTCTAGCGGAGTTGACTTGTAATGAACTTATTTTTATATAATCAACTATCATAGCTAAAATTGAAAGGGTGTAACCCATCACATTAATACATCTTTAGCATATATATAAGGACACCCTATGTCTTACTCTAACATCATATTATACATATCTAATTGTTTAATATATTATAATATATTTGCATATATACATTTCCTTTCTCTATGCCATAGAGTTGGGATGTTTTTGATTAATATGCTAAGAGATAGTGGACATCTAGATGAGGGCTTTCATGATAGTATATTTAGACATCTAGGTGGAGGGTATCAAGGCATTTTGTTAGAATGTTCAAAGAGAGGTAAGCAAGACATCTAGGTGTTAAGGAAGATGACACATTATGAGATGTCTAAGTACTTTGCATAAGGGCATCTAGTTAGGATATTTCAACACTATAAATCATACATATTAGGGTGTCTTATTAGGAAGCCTAAAGATTAAAAATCTAGTGTTCATAGATGATGGAGTAAGAGCAATTGACAAGGCATGAGGATTTTATGATCATAAAAGGATCAATTGAGATCCATTCATTTCGTAGCTAAAATGCAGGTTCTTAGATGGTTCATATGAGGGACATGTCATGTTTTTGTTTTACATGAATTGACTTTGTTTGGAATGAGTGTGATTCAAAATATGGGTGGATGGATGGATTTGTAGACCTCTAGTTCCATTCACCACATATCTGGTTCCATTAGCTTTACAGCTTACATATATGGCATCATCAAATGACTTTCACCATGCATATGATCTAGTACAACCATGTACAATATTAATCATTATGTGCTAAATTATCATTATCTATCAACATCATTATAATTAAAAAATACTTTTAGTTTATGATGTAAGGCATGATTTTGTAGTTACTTCAGATGAAGACAACAAAGAGGAAACATATTATTACCTATGTCAATGTGTAAAGGAAAAAATATATTAACTTCCTCAGTCACAGATGGGGAAAACATTGACTATCCTATTAGGTTTGTGGTACATAATGGAATTTGGATTCAACAATATCCTATCAAAATTTCAAATTTATGTGTTTAAACCTTTTTGGAATTAAAGGTAAGGAGAATAGCCTAATCAAACAAGGAATATACTATTCTAGAAGTAGGCCAATTAAATAATTCACATTCATAATATTTAATTATAGTGATGAAATATGCAAACATGCAAAATATAGAAAGTACAATGCCCAATAGTAATTTGATTTCTTAAATACAAAGAAGATATAATAATTAGCTTGTTCATTGATGCATAAGAAGATTTATAAAATGTAGGTGTATAAATAGTTATGATGATGCTTAGGTATGATTCTTCAGATTCTATAAATTGGTTCTGTGTCAGCCCAAAACTACCATTAGAATTTGGACACTAGTGTCAACACTTTTGTCCTAGTTTTGATGCTTATGTTTATAATGATTTAAAGGGCATTTTATGGAAATTCCACTTGTGCATGTTAGGTATTATTATCACATCATAGATTATCTATATGGATCACATACACATGTTCCAGATATCAATGTGTAGCTCAAAACCATAGGTCCTCTAATTAATTCATGTGATCTTACAAAATAAGGGTTAGTGGACTCAAGTGAAGTCGATTTGATCTCAAAGACCCCTATATTAATGAATGCTACCTACGTAGACATAAATTTTGAAGAGTGCCTTAGACTGATGTAGTTCTCCCCTTTATATGGATGTATGTGTGAATAATGGTGTAATATTTTATATGCAAGTGCATATAGTGATCTAGCTTATAACTTGACAAATACTACTCATGGTCTCCTCTTTAAATGCTTCAAATCTATAAGCTGACTACTCCTATGAGTGATATATAAATAAGGAAGAATATGGAAGTATAACTCATTTTTGTAAATAATTTAGTGAGCTTGATAGTGTTTAACTCTAAAATCCAGATTAAGGAATCTAGGATTAAAGGGGATAAAGATAGCCTAGGGCACAAGGGTGATAAACTATCTCTATAGTAGGCTAATTAATTTTCAAACTCAAATAAATAATATTTTGAATTTAAATACTAAGATATTCTAAAAATAATAAGTAAAACCAATGATTGATATTTCTATAAAAGGAAAAATAATAGTACTTAACTAGATTACTGTGTGTAATTATATCTGATGTGAAATAGGTTGGAAATAGTCTAGATATGGATTCTAGACCAGCCATCAAATTTTGGAAATTTTACCTTTATTACCTCAGACACTTACATCGACCTCAAATGATTACATCAATGCTTTTGTCTAACCTAGATGCAGGTGTCCATTATAGAATATATGTTGGATCTAGATGCAACCACTTAGAATGTTTCGAGTTTTGTAATGTTTTCACTTTGGTGTGTTCAAATCTAGCTCATGGATTGTCACTCTTGTTGAATAATAAAAACCTTAATTTTTCATCTTCATATTAACCATGGTAAAAATGGGTTAGTAGGTTTACAGTGTTGAGATAACCCCAAATACCCCTCTATCAGTGGGTGTTGCTATATAGTCACTAATCCAAAGGGGACCTTAGAATCTTATAGTTTTACCCTACATGCAGGCTTGTGTGTGCATAAGGATTTAATATGCGATAATCAAGTGAAACAGTGACCTGTCTTGTAACTTGGAAAATATGGCTCATGGCATGCTCCTTCCATACTTCATACCTATAAATGTGTTGTACCTATGACTAATATGAAAATAAATAAAAAATAGAGAAGCTTTGCTCACTTGAATGCTTGATTGAATGTTTTTGGTAAGTTGCTTTGTGAGTTGTTTGGTATGTGTTAGGTTATGAATGAATGAGGATTGATTTTATATATATCAATCACTTTTGGAAATATATCACATTAAAACACTTAGGCCAACCATACGGATACATTTCATTTTAAAATTTGATGACTTTAGGGTACTAGACACTTATGTTGGAACATGACACTTGTGTCAATGTAGGCATCTAACTAGAATGTAAGTGTCTAAAAAGCATGAAAATAGGTACATATCCAAAACTTGTAGAAATAAAAGATAAATAGGTTTATAAAATTTTGAGCATGCTGGAAGGTTTGAGTCATCAAAAATAACATTGGTCGGACTAAGAGATAAGTAATAGGCACTTAGAGATAGTAGATGAAAACCTTTTGACAGTGGAAAAAGGTATAGAATTGAGAAGAACAACCAAGGTCTATATTTTACAAGTGTACAAGACTAAGGTGTTATATACTTTATAAATAGTGTCTACATTTTCCCCCATTTAATCTTGTAATGAAATTGTTAGTTTAAAGGAAAAGAAATGCATACATGGGTGTATATAACACACTTTGCCTTTGCATGAGCCCAAATTGAGTGCTTTGATGGTGATTTACCTACAAATAAGAGTAGGGTATGGTATATAATTAGTGAATATAAAAATAAATTGAAAGTATTTAAATTATCGAAATTAAAAGAGCAAGGTTTAGGAGTACACCTGTGTATCAATGCAATTTCCTTGCCTTTTGACAACTTAATTTTAAAATATGTATCATTATGAATCACTAAAACTGATATTAGGATAAATATAAATCTATAAATTGCATAAATATAGAGATATTGGATGACACATACCTCTAAAATAGGATAAAAATGTGAGTTTCCACCTGACAGTTGAGATTAGCTTAATTGTGTAACCTAATCATATTTATAACCTAGTGAGCATGAGTGATCCAAGTCAACTCACACTCTAAATCTAGTGAAGTTGGATGATTTAATCAAGTCAAATCTATAAAATTGGAAAGATTGATTAATTTAATCACCTCAACCATACCAAAATTGAATGAACTATTGCAGTAGATTGGATCAATACAATCCATAATAATCCAAAATGGTTGGTTAAAGTCCATAAAAGTGTTTAAAAATATTAAAGTTGATTTTATTTTGTAATTTGAGGTTCTCTTTCACATGGCATATGCAACTCATGTATGTCTCAAGCTGAAACTTGGGTATAACAATGGTACCAATGTATATAATTCTACCACAATTGTGTATCTAAATCATATAACTATAAATTTTGGCCAATTTAAATATTGTGTAAGTGTGGATAACATGTTTCCATAACATTCCCTCACAATAAGTGTGGAGAAAATATTTTTATAACATGCTCCCACTATATATCTAAAACTGAGAACTGGTATGAGTGTGGAGAACATGTTTCCAAAACATGCCCCCATTGCAATCTGAAATGAAGAACCAATGTAAGTGTGGAGAACATATTTCAAAAACATGCCCCCACTAAAATATAAATTTTTGAAGAATGTGGAAGCCATCTCTCTATGGCTTGGCCCCACTAATATGACCCCCCTTTTGAGGTGAGGGTAAGTAACAAGTAGTTGTGACCTTAACCTGAAAATGATAACCATGTAATCTATGTATGAACCATGGAACATATAGGAGTAACATGTCTAAGTAAATATATAATTGAAGCACATATAATGTGTTCAAGTCTTAAAATTCATGATATAGATCATGGAAATATTTATATAGTAACAATAAAATCTCAACAAGCAATCAAGCACACAAAGCACTCAAAAGCAAATCAAAAGATAAGGGTGCAAGGAGACATCAAACATGGGTCATGTTCAAATGTTACACAATCTAAGGGACATGACTTATTCAAATGTTCACAAATCAAGGAATGGAATATTCAAATGTTAACATACAATAACCATGACATATGCAAATGCCACAATAGGCAAATATAAGTAGGGGGCAAAATCAATGGAGAATATTCATATGATCGAACAAGTAATATAACACATGACAATATAAATCAAGGAACACACTCAAGGAAGTGAAAAAAGGAAAGCATGGGAAATAATCAACTAGAACAAACATAGCATACTAGCCCATGTATCATATGTATTGGCAAAAAATGTTAAGTACATAAAATATCAAGTACACTTTGAAAGATATAAGCATGGATAAAGGCATGTGCCAATGCATAAGCACAAAAATGATAATGTAAAGTGATTATAGAATAATATAACTTGGATTTATCATGATAAAATAATTAGATGCCCCCAATTTTCACATGACATGAGTAGATGGAAGGCCCAACATTCAAAAATGCATGGATCATGTATCTATGTATGCCTGTATCACACTTAAATGGTGTGCGAAACAAATATATATATATATATATATATATATATATATATATATATATATATATATATATATATATATATATATATATATATATATATATATACATACATACATACATACATACATACATACATACATACATATGTCATCTACCAACACGGAACCAACAACACATTCTAAGAAGCTAATAGAATATGTAAATACTATATATGTTTTTGGATTTTTGAATTTTTTTTTAGTTTTTTTGGTATTTTTAGAATATTTGAAATATCTCAAGCAAGATATTTACACAAGTGCATAGTATTCATTGGGTTTTTGATAGGTTTTCCTTAAATTTTAGCTAGGTGGTACATGCCTTTTCCTAATTTTTTACAACTGTAAATGGTCCCAATGAATTTGGTGTGAACTTTCCCTTCTTGTATATTTATGTAATGGCTTTTTTTTATTTTCTTATAGGAACAGGTTACTCATAGTGAATTCATGTGGCCAAATTTTTTTGTTATATTTATGCTTAATGTGATCTTGATAAAATCATAAGTGTTTAACAGTTGTTTTGAATTTTTAACTCAACTATTATAATTGATGCAATCTCTTATCACAATTTTCATTATCTTTTATAATATATTTGAGAGAGACAAATAGGGAATGTATCTCAAGTTCAATCAGAAACACTTCATCTATGCCATAAAATAAAGAGTAAGGTGTAGCCTGAGTGGGTGTGTGAACACTAGTACGGTATGTCCATAAAACATACACCTTTTCTAGTGTCAATCTATGTTGTATCATTCAACTATTTTGCCTAGTATTTTGATAATGGTTTTATTTTTTTCCTTTGCTTGTACATTACTCTTTGGGTAGTATGGTGTAGAAAAATTATGTTTAATTTTATACTTACTACTAAAGTGTTTCATTGTCTTGTTTTTGAATGATGATCCATTATTGTTAATAATAGGTAAAGGTATACCAAAATGGAAAATAATATTGGTCATAAAAAAAGTGCATATGTCATCTCATGTAGTAAACTTAAGTGTAATTGCCTCCATCCATTTTGTAAAATATTATATAGTTATGATTATGAATCTATGTTCACTGGTAAACACGATATTTATCTTTCCAATCAAATCAAAGCCCCAGAAGGAGAAAGGCCTTGGTAAGACAATTGATTGTAACTCTTGAGACAGTGTGTAGTTCAAATTATTGTATTTTTGGCATTGAAAACATAATTTGACATGTTAAATACATTGTTGGTCCATGGTAGGCCAATAATAACCTTGGAATAATAATTTTTGGGACATGACCTTGCCACTAAGATTCTATTGCACTCACTATCATGCATTTCTAATAGTACACTGGGTACCTCATTTATTTTTAAGCATCAAATTAGTTGTCCATCAAAACCTCATTTTAAAAAATTATTTCCAATGATAACATAACGAAGTGATTCTTGTTGTAATTTAAGTTTATCATTCTATGTAAAATAGTTTGGTATATAAGCTCGATAGTGTAAATTATAAATATCACTATACCATTATATATTTTTAGAACTAAAAATAATAGCAAGAATGCATAACACATACATTCTATGAGAATAAATGGAAGGATTGTGTAATTGGTGTATGGTAAAGTTTATATGGTCATCATTGATATCAAAAGGAAACAAGGATATCATACTAGCCATTGCATCCACATGGTGATTTTATTTATAGGGAATACCATCAATAGAAAATGTATCAAAAGTATCCTTAAATTTATCCACCATTTATTTATATGATTGTAAATGTTCCTCTTTGGTTTGGTAATGATTTGTAACTTGATTAACAACCAACTAAGGGTCACCAAAAACTTTAATGTCCTTGATATATAAACTTTTGTGCTATTGATAACCCAATTATCAAGGCTTCATATTTTGATATATTATATATGTAAGAAAAGGATAACCTATAAGATAATGGCATGTACTCACCCTTGTGGGTGAAAATTTTAATACTTACACCCACTTCTATTATACATTTGGATCTATCAAAAAACATTATCTATGGATTTGAAGATATATAATATGCCTCAAATTCATCACAAAATGATTCAATAATTGGAAAGGATTAGGTAATGGAGTTAAAACTAATTGATTAGCTATAACTTGTTCTTTTATCAAATTTTGGGATATAAATGTGATATTAAACTCTGTAAGTTTCATCCCCCATTTTGTAATACAACTAGAGAGATGTGTTTTGTTCATAAGGATATTTAATGGATATTATTTAATTATAAATAGAACTCATTTTTGAGCAAATAATGTCTTAGTTTTTGTGTATTAAAAACCAAATCTAAACATAATTTTTACATTGCTATATATTGCATGCATAATCAACCTATTGGTGACTAGTATAATATATTTCTCATTCTTTGTAATCATCATCATATTATGCTAATAGGGCTCTAAGGGTCTCATGAGTGGTTGAGATATAGAGAAGCAATGGTTTATCCAACATATGAGGCATGAGAAATGGAGGGTTTGATAAATATTCTTTGATTTTATCAAAACTTTGTTGACAAATTTCATCCCATATAAATTTTGTCTCATTTTTAGCAAACATGTGAAATGAATTGTATTATTAGCCAACTGAGTAATGAAATATCAGAAAACTTGAATTATGCCTTGTAAACATCATAACTATTTTAGATTGGTTGGTAGTGGCATCTCAATAATAGATATTACACTTTTTGAATCAACCTCAATGCCTCATTGAGAAATAATGTAGCGAAGAAGCTTTCTAGAAGACACTATGAAAACACATTTTTTTGGATTTAATTGAACATTGAAATTTCACAAGCATTCAAATATTTTTCATAAATTGGTAGCATGGTATTGGTGACATTTAGATTTTATGAGTTAAAAATCAACATAATTGTCAATAGTTTTGTTAATAATATAATTAAATATATAAGTCATGACTCTTTTATATGTTGATCTTGTATTTTTTTGTCCAAAAGGCATGACTGTATAACAAAATGTGCCCCATGGAGTGGTAAATATCATCTTTTATTGATATTCTACATTAATTTTGATTTGGATATAACCATAAAAACCAACCATAAGTGAAAATCTCTTATATCCAGTTGTAGAATTGAAAATCATGTTGATGTTAGGTAAAGGAAAATTATCTTTTGGACAAGCCTTGTTTAAATCATGGTAATTGATGGAACATCAAATGTCACCATTAGGCTTAGCAACAGTTACAATGCTAGACATCCAAATGGAATGTGCAATGGCTCTTATAAATCCTGAATATAAGAGCTTTTGAATCTCATCTTTTAATATCAATGTCACTTTGGGATGCATTTTATGAATCTTTTGTTTAACAGGTTTTAAATGTGGATATAGTAATATATTTTGCATTGAAATTGATGGGTCAATCACAATCATATATGAGGAAGCCTAAGAAAATAGTTTTGGGTAATCATGAAGGACTTGCTGATAGGTCCTACCTTCATCATCCTGCATCATTATGACAAGTAATATTGGTTGAGGATATTTATCCATTCTATAATTATATTGTATTATTTTTCATTTAGAAAGGTGGAACATTCAGTGATAAATGGTGTGGTAGGAATAGTATTATGTGCATCATTTTGGATGGTAGTATCATAACTCTCACCAAAGTAAACATAAGTAAAGTTTGCATGAGGAAACCTATTCTTATGATATAAGGAAGGGATATCCTCATGTACTCCCAAGTACTCAAGAGAAGACTCATCATTTGAGAACTCATCCAATGTCAAAATATCTAGTGAAACACTCTCATCAGTCATATGAGAGTTGACCAATTGTAGACCCATTGTTTAGGTATGCATACATTCTAATTTGGCATTTTGGAAATAAGTTTGATGCAAGTAGATAGTTTATGACTTATAGATTATCCTAAAAAACCCAAATCATGTCGATTTGTGTTATTTACAAGAGAGATGGATTGGGTTATACTTATAGACACCTCATTTTAACCACTTCTATGTCTAAACTAAATTTTAAAATGATTTTATGTAATCACATGTAGATTCAATCACAAATAAATATTAAACCCAATTTACTTGTACAACTATCATTTATCTAGAATCATAACAACACATCCCTAATTTGGGGTAATGCATAATCTCATAGTATGAATTTGATCAAATGCATCCAATACCAATTCTAACCTTTGAAAACATTATCAAAAGCCAATTAAATGAATATTTGATGGAAAAAATAACATTGTAAAGGTCCCCTTCTAATTTATAATTAATCTCTATTTAATTAGCCTAATATTTCCTTAATAGTAAATTCAATGACTTTTTGAAATTATCTTATTTTACTAAATAAAAAATGTTTTATGACCTTACATAGGTGATGACATTTAGCAAAGTCAATGAGAAAGAGTAGGAGTGCAAGCAATTTCTTACACTTCTCTTACACACTTTTCCTCTTACACCACTCTTACACACTCTAAGAGGTCATCACTATATTTTCTTCCAATTTTCCTTCCACAGTCCAAAAAGGACTTAAACAACATATCTTACACACTCCATGTGTGAAATAATGAGTATGAGGAATCATCCTCCACCATTGATATTAATCTTTAACCAATGGTCCATAATCATTCTAAAAATATATAAAATCAAGGCTAAATGGCCATTATAAACTAGTTTTTTTAGTGCAGTGTTAATATGTCAAAATATAGCTAGAAGCTTCACCTTCTAATCTCATGTGCTAAGCCATACCATAAGTGAACAAGGGGAGATGCTACCCACAAAGCAATAGCATTGCTAAATACTCCTAGCCCACAAGTTGAGCTCAACATCTATGCATCAATCATAAATCAAGTCTTTAAAGGAGGTACAAACATTGTATTTATCCTTCCAATTTTATTCCTTGCTTGTTACCTTAATAGCTGACCCAAGGTATTGGATTTGAGTGGTTATGTCTCTAGGTTGTTTTTGGTTATTTCACTAATAATTGACTAACTCCCTCTTGGATTTTAATCTACATAATGGCATGCCCAATGGGACCCAAAGGATTGGACACACCCCACAAGATGTTTTCAACCATCTATTATCTTATAATTACCAAAATTGGTTTTTTGAAAAACTCATTCTCTTATTTTTCCTCCAAAATTATATCAAATTCCTTTAGGACCAAACTACAAATTCATGACTATGAAACTGTGAATGTAGAAGAATCTTCAATGAAATCACTCATAGAAATAATGACTTTTTTAAGGAGAATAACAAAATCATCATTATTTTGGTTGGTCTCTACATAGCTACAAATTTGAAGACAAAAATGTGAAATTGTATTTGTAAATTATGAAATTATTTCTAATTTTTTCTATTTTAACTAGTTTTCTGCATAATTGTGAATTTTTAATAATTAACCTATGAAATTATGTATGGTATTTATGAAATAATCTTGCCATGTTCTATGTTTCCTATGTAGGTTTTGAAGATTTGTGAAATTGTGAATAAGAGTTATGAAATTATGTAGAAGAGTTACAAAATTGTGTATAAGACTTGTAAAATTGTGCAGAAAAACTATGAAATTGACACAAAGAACTATGAAATCATCATACAAAATAATGAAATCATTATCTTCACTACTTTTTATTCTTGTCATTTTTTTTGCAATTAAAAAATTGGTGCAAATAATCATTAAATCATTTCTTATATTTATGAAATCATTTTCCTCTATTTATCTATGTTTTTATCTATAGGATTAGATAGTGACAAAATAGAAGGACATAATTATGAAACATCTAACTTAAACTACAAAATTGTGAAGGTCATTTGTGAAATCATCTATTTGAATTGTGAAATCAAAGGGTAGGGTTGAGAAATCATCTGTTTAAACTATGAAATTGAAAAACAAAGTTACAAAATTGTGAAATCATTTTTGTAAGGATCCTTTGAGTTTTTTTTTCCCATGAATTTCATTTACTTACAATTTCATAGTTTGCCTTGACTGCACAACTATGAAATCATTCCAAAAAGTCAAAGTTTCATGTTTTTCAATTTAACTTTAAAATTTCCCTTCATATTTTAGTCCAATAAAATTTCTAATGAGATATTTTAGGTTTTATTAATCAATAAGAAAAAAAATTTCATCCTAAAAACACATTAACATTTCAAAATTGGTGTTTAAAAAATTTCAATCACACTTCCATTTGGTGTTTAAGCAAAAGAACATCAACATTGATTTGGTACTCCTAGGAGTGATTTTATTTCATGTTATTTATTTCAAGTACTTATTTTTGGAAGGATAATGATTGGGGGGTGAATCAATATTCAAAAACTTTCAATCAATTACATCCAATCATTTATGAATAATGAAATCAAAACAATGATCTAACAATGCATTAAGAACTAATCATATGAGCATGAAATAAGATAACACATCACATATATGGTAAAACCTCATGGGGAATAAAACCCACTAAATTTTTTTTGGATAAATTATCCTAGAAGGCAATGTATCAAATTTATTTGGGCACCAACCCAACATAGAGCACCAACCCTAGATTTATCAAACACCAACTTGACTTTTGCAAGCACTCACTTGCTAGAAGGCTACAAACCCCTATGACTAAAAACCAAATAAATCAAAGGAAAATTATACAAGAACCAACCTATAAGGTAGATCCAAATCCCTCTTTACCAAGCACCAACTCAGCCAAGACCAATTTTACAAACTCGAACCTGCAAGGAAGCTTTAACTTCCTCTTTGATCAAGCACCAACTCAACCAATCAACCTTCTTTCTTCCAATCAGCTCTTTTTCTATTCTATCCACTATAATACATCAAGAACACATATATTATACAAATTTTATATATTATTAATATAAAATGATCACTCCTTCAACTCTTCTCCACTTGATCTCCCTTAAAATTGCGTCTAGGCTTATTCACTCAACTAGCCCTTATCAAGACTAAATAGGTCATATGACATTGATATTCAACTATAAAACACCTATATGATCATCAATAAATGATTCTTTACTCTATCATTAGGGTTTACAACATGTTATCTAACCTCCTCAGATTCATTGATTTATTAATCCATTTGCTTACACTAATAGGCCTAAAACTACCTTGTATATATACAGCTTAGCTGGCCACACTGTTAAGGTGTGGAGCTAAAAGCTTCACCAATGAGAAAATTGCAAGGTTGCTAGTTTTACACAGTCACCGACATCGGTTAGGTGTCGACTGGGAGATGCCAGCGTTAGTTATGGATTGGCCGACGTCGGTCATATGCAGGCAGACAGGGACCGACATCGGTCACCTGTGCATTCTAGAATTCTATTTTTGTGGGATGAACGGATTGTTTGCATGATAAGTTGAACTGTTGGTTGTAAGTCTGTGTTTCTATTTTTGGTAGGACTGATTTGGACCTTTGATTAGGAGGTGTATCTAATGGTTGAGAATGCATGGCTCATGATCCCTAATTCTTTATAATAGGGATAGATCTTCATAGCTTGTATGATGTAGAAATCAATTTAAGTAGCTGAATTGTGTTTGTAATTGTGAGAGAGAACTCTTGAGGGAAAGAGATCTATACATCTGAGAGGTGTGGAAGAAAGAGAGATTTCTTCATTGTATTTCCTTCTAGAAGAGTTTAATACAAGTTTTCATTATTTCTTGTATTTCTTGTTCTTATCTGATTCTAGTTTCTAGTTACTTATTACTTTTGATTAATTTCGTGTTTAGTTGCTTGCACAACAATAATCAATTATTCTTGTTAGATCCTGACAAGTGGTATCAAAGCTCAGGTTCACTAACAGGTGGTTCAGATCTGTTTAGTGTGTTTTGATTACAGGTCACTCACAGGGGTTTCTGTTTGAGTGGGAGTAAAGAAATGGGAGAAGAAAGTAAACTAAGAATGGAGAAGTTTAATGGCAAGAACTATCAATTATGGAGGATGCAGATAGAAGATTATCTATATCAGAAAGATCTATACTTACCATTGGGTGGAGTTTTAAGCAAGCCCACAGATATGGAAGATGAAGAATGGAATGTTCTTGATAGAAAGGCTCTGGGATCTATAAGGTTGAGCCTGACATCTTCTGTGATTTCTAACTTGTCACAGGCAAAGTCAACGGTAGAGTTAATGGATACTTTAGCAAATTTATATGAAAAGCCCTTAGCTTCAAATAAGGTATATCTTATGAAGCAATTATTTAATTTGCATATGCAGGAAGGTGGATCTGTATCTACTCATCTAAATGATTTCTATGCAATAGTAAATCAGTTAAATTCAGTCAAAATAGTGTTTAATGATGAAATTATGGCTCTCTTAATTTTATACTCTTTACCAGAAAGTTGGCATAGTTTGGTAATGGCAGTTAGTAATACTGCATCTGCTACAAATATCTTGAAAGTAGATGATGTTGTTAGTGTAATCTTGAATGAAGAAATTTGTAGGAAAAGCACAGAGGAGACATCAGGTAATGCTTTAAGTATTGAAAGCAGGGGAAGGCAAAAAGAGAGGTGCAAGTAAGGGAGATCAAGGTCTAAGTCAAAGATGAGCAATAGATCCAAATCCAGAAATGGAAAAAAAAAGATAACTTGCTGGAATTGTGGAAAGAAAGGGCATGCAAAAAAAGATTGCTGGTTGAAGGTTAGAGAAGAAAATCAGCATGGAGGTAATGAAGAAGCAAAAGTTGCAGGTATTGTTGCACAAGATGCTTTTACACTTTCTTTGGATAATAGATTAGAATCTTGGGTTGTAGATTTTGGTGCTTCTTTCCATGCTACCCCAAATAGAGAATTTTTTAATGATTATGTCCAGGGAGATTTTGGAAAAGTCTATTTAGGGGATGATGAGCCTTGTAAAATTATTGGCAAAGGAAAAGTGTAGTTGAAATTTCATAATGGCAACACATGGGTGTTGAAATATGTCATACATGTACCCATCCTAAAGAGGAATCTAATTTCTGTAGGAAAGTTAGGGGATGAGGGTTACACAGTAACTCTCACAGCTGAATCTTGGAAGGTTACCAAGGGTGCACTTGTTTTAGCCAGAGGTAAGAGAGTAGGTACTCTCTATTTATGTAATTGTATTACTGATTATTCTCCTTCTGTATTATCTACTTCAGATGTAGATGTAAAGTTGTGGCATCAGAGCCTTGGCCACATGAGTGAGAAGGGAATGAAAATTCTTATGTCAAAAGGTAAGCTTTCAGATTTGAAAAGCATAAATCTAGATTTCTATGAGCATTGTATTTTTGGAAAACAGAAGAGAGTGAGATTTCTCAAGACTGGGTCAACAAGGAGGAAGCACAAGTTGGAGCTTGTTCACACAGATGTGTGGGGACCAGCTCAAGTAGCTTCTATTGGAGGATCACAGTATTATGTTACTTTCATTGATGAGGCTACAAGAAAGGTATGGGTCTATTGCATAAAGAAGAAATCTGATGTTTTTGAAACTTTTAGGAATTGGAAAGCTTTGGTTGAGAATGAAATAGGTTTGAGATTGAAGTGCCTTAGATCTGACAATGGTGGTGAGTACTGCAACAATAAGTTTAGAAGTTACTATTCTATGTATGGAATATGTAGGGAAAGGATGGTTCCAAGGACACCTCAACAAAATGGAGTTGCTAAAAGGATGAATAAAATAATATTGGAGTGTGCATGGAGTATGAGGTTGCATGTTGGTTTTCCCTTATAGTTTTGGGTAGAAGCTGTAGATACTACAATTTACCTGATTAACAGAGGACCCTCTACTGCTCTGGATGGTGGAATTCCAAAAGAGGCTTGGATAGGTAAAAATGTAGATCTTTCATTTCTCAGAGTTTTTGGTTCTGAAGCTTTTGTGCACGTTGATAAAGAAAATAGAAAGAAGCTGGATGCTAAGTCTATGAGGTGTACTTTTATTGGTTATGGCTCTGAAGATTTTGGATTCCGATTGTGGAATCTAGGAACTAACAAAATTATTAGAAGCCGTGATGTTGTTTTCAATGAGAAGGTGATGTACAGTGATCAACTCAAGAAGCTAAAGGATTTTGAGCAAGGCAATGGAGATTTGGATGAGATTGTGATCTAAAATGAGCTCGTGGGAAATCACTTCCAAAAAAACACAAACACCAACGTCGGTCAGGAAGGAACTGACGTCAGTCAAATACGTCAGATAGTAATCGATGTCAGTCAGATAGAGACCAAGTTAGTCAGATAAGAACTGATGTTGGTCTGGTGGAACTGATGTCGGTTAGGTATAGGCCTGGAGATGACCGAGATCGATCACTGACAGAGAATTTGGATGGACAAAAAGCAATGAATGAGTCTCAAATGCCCATAAGGAGGTCAGAAAGGGTAAGTAAACCTCCAATTCATTATTCCCCTTCATTATTCTACTTATTGCTCACTGATAGTGGAGAACCAGAGAGTTTTGATGAAGTAATGTAGGTAGAAACCCAAAAATAGTGGGAGCTTGGCATGAATGAGTAGATTGATTCCTTGAAAGAGAACCAAACGTGGGATTTGGTTGAGTTGCTAGTGGGTAAGAGAGCACTGAAAAACAAATGGGTTTACAAGTTAAAGGAAGGTGAGAATGGACAGATGAGACATAAGGCCAGGTTGGTAGTAAAGGGATTTGCATAGAAACTAGGTATTGATTTTGGTGAAATTTTTTCTCCGGTAGTAAAAATGACTTCTATTCAGACTGTATTGTCTTTAGTTGCTATTGAGGATTTACATCTTGAGCATCTTGATGTTAAGACAATGTTTCTTCATGGAGATTTGGATGAAAAAATATATATGGATCAGCTGGAGGGTTTTGAGGTCAAAGGTAAGGAGAAGCTTGTGTGCAGGTTGAAGAAAAGCTTATATGGTCTTAAGCAAGCTCCTAGACAATGGTATTTGAAGTTTGACAGGTTTATGACTAAGCATGGTTTCAGTAGATGTCAATTTGACCATTGTGTTTATTTTAAGAGATTGGATAATGGTAGATATATTATCATGTTGCTGTATGTAGATGATATGCTGGTTGCAAGTTCACACATGCAGGATATTTCTGAGCTTAAGGTAAAATTAGCTCACATATTTGCCATGAAGGATTTGGAAGTAGCAAAGAAAATCCTTGGCATGAGTATTAAGAGAGACAGGAAAAATCACAGGTTGATTTTGTCTCAAGAGGATTATGTGAACAAGGTGTTGGAGAGGTTCAATATGCAAGATGCAAAACCGGTGAGTACACCTATGGCTAGACATTTCAAGTTGAGCAAAAAACAGTGTCCTAATTCACATGATGAGGTAGAGTACATGAGTAGAGTTCCATATGCTTCCATAGTTGGAAGCTTAATGTATGCAATGGTATGTACTAGACCTGATATTGCCCAAGCAGTGGGAGTTGTCAGTAAGTTTATGGCCAATCCAAGAAAGGAACACTAGAAAGTACTTCAGTGGATTCTTAAATATCTGAGAGGGACTAACAGTAGGAATTTATGCTATGGAGGGTCAAATACTTCTCTACATGGATATGTAGATGAAAATATGGTAGGTGACTTGGATGGCAGGAGAAGCACCATAGGTTATGTTTTCACTATTGGTGGAATGGCAGTTAGCTGGATTTCAAATTTGTAGAAGGTTGTTGCCTTGTCTACTACAGAGGTAGAATACATTGCAGTCACAGAGGCTAACAAGGAGATGATATGGATGACACGGTTCATGGAAGAGTTGGGAAAGGAGTAAGAGAGTTGTAGATTATACAGTGATAGTCAGAGTGTAATTCATTTGGCAAAGAATTCAGCCTTTCATTCAAGAACCAAACATATACAGCTTAGGTACCACTTCATTAGACAAGTATTGGAGGGTGGTGAGTTGAAGCTAGAAAAGATCCATACAGATAAGAACCCTGTTGATATGTTAACAAAGCCGATAACAAAGGAGAAGTTGAATCTTCATTCAACTTTTGTTGGTCTTCAAGATTGAGCTTGAAGATGGAGAAGCTAGAAGATGTTGATGTATAGGTATAGGTGTAACTGTTTATCTCCAAGTGGGAGATTGTTAAGGTGTGGAGCTAAAAGCTTCACCAATAAGCAAATTACAAGGTTGCTAGTTTTACACAGTCACCGACGTCGATCAGGTGTCAACTAGGAGATGCCAGCATCAGTTATGGATTGGTTGATGTCGGTCATATGCAAATAGACAGGGACCAATGTCGGTCACCTGTGCATTCCAGAATTCTATTTTCATAGGACGAACGGATTGTTTGCATGATAAGTTGAATTGTTGGTTGTAAGTTTGCATTTCTATTTTTGGCAGGACTAATTTAGACCTTTGATTAGGAGGTGTATCTAATGGTTGAGAATGCATAGCTCATGATCCCTAATTCTTTATAATAGGGATAGATCTTCATAGCTTGTATGATGTAGAAATCAATTCAAGTAGCTGAATTGTGTTTGTAATTGTGAGAGAGAACTCTTAAGGGAAAGAGATCTGTACATCTGAGAGGTGTGGAAAAAAGAGAGATTTCTTCATTGTATTTCCTTCTGGAAGATTTAAATACAAGTTTTCATTTTTTCTTGTATCTCTTGTTCTTTGTTGATTCTAATTTCTAATTACTTATTACTTCTGATTAATTTTGTGTTTAGTTGCTTACACAACAATAATCAATTATTCTTGTTAGATCCTGACACACACATCATGAACCTCTTAGGTCAGACATAAAATATATATTAGGACATATCATAAACAATATTAAAATGACCTTTTAGTCATTTTAGGTCTTTCATAACTCTATTATACCTCATTTCACTTTTAGGTCTTATAGAGACCTAATTGCATTAGGCCTTCTTATCAACATGTTACCATTTGATCTCTTAGAAAGTATTTCACCTTTATAAATGGCACAATGCTTTCATAAAAAATATAAAAATACCTTATCTAACATCCTCTAAGCTCCATAACACCTTTTAGGTCCAACCACTTCATGAAACCCCTCAATAGTACTCAGTCCTATTAGGCCTATGTACACCAAAAAGTATGCCTTTCAATACTAAAGCTTAAACACACTTAATATAATCACAAAATAAGATATAAACTTAATTTTTTGATTGGCCAAGAGCACTAAAACTAGATAGTAGTGGCACCAGTGCTATAGTCCATCTCTACCACTATTTTCTTAAGGATCTAAGATTTTTGGGTTTTGTTCACTATGTCTGTGTGACCTTGTCTGTGAAGTTTCATCAATTGGAAGTTTGTATAGCTCCTTTTAGAGTAGATTATTTATTTAAACAATATCTTCCATTATGATTTGACCAATTTTGAGTAATATGGGAGGGGTTAGTTTGTGTAAGATGTATTAGATGTGATTCACACCTTATGTGTGGGCACGCTACCTACATACCAATACTTCGAAGAGGGATCAATCCATATGTATTTCTACACACTTGATGTGTTTTGTGAAATTATGCATATGAAGATGTAGAATGATAAACTAGATGTGCTTGAGGTGGTTAGGGACTGGTGTAAGGACTTGAATGAGATTGTAAGTGTGTTGTTTGGCTGCATGTAAAGAATAGGGAAGATTACTTGAGTCGTCTTACTTGTTTTCTTGCTTTTTAGTGATATTTACCAAACCTTTCCAAATTATATTTGAATGGGATTTTATAGGGATATATTGGTCATGGGTTGAATGTAATCATGATAGGACAACAAGGATAAGGATGGTAAACTAGAAGAAATTAACCATTGGGTCCAAAAATAGACTTGGATAATAGCATCAAAAGTAGACAATAGTGACACTGACACTATAGTCTAAGTGTGGCACTACTGTCCTAAGAAAAAAAGACCTTATGGGATTGATTTTTCTTAGAAAGAGAAGTCTAGGTGAGTTGGGACCAAATCTGGAAGGATATGAATGACTGAGAATCAATGAAAATAAGCCTAAAAGGATCATGAAAGCAAACATGAGGGACCTAAGGGTTGGGTGTCATTAGCCATGCTCCAGTTACCAATTTTTGCATTTTATATGACTATATTTCCCCCACTTTATTCTAGTGATGTAGCAAAATGAAATACTAGGATAAAGGAAAAATAGAAAGCATACCTAAACTTACCTACAAGGGTAAAGCTCATGAAGTTGTGTGATGTTGGGTGTGCATAGAGAGAGCACACTATGAAGTATAAATCTACAAAAAAAGAGAGTGGATTAATTATTACTAGATATGCTATATCTAAAATAATAACATACAAAAATGGGTAAGAGAGAGAGGAAGAAAAATGAATGAATACACCTCACTAGGTACACAAACCAATACAAAACCTATTATGATGTTGAGTGATGCTGGATTATGTTGAGTAATGCTCTAAGGTGTTGTACCAAGAGTAATATCACGAATGAAGATGAGTGATCAATTCCAAAAGAGTGGCTCAAGAATTGAAAAGCTAGCCCTTTGGCTCCATCATCACCTAGTAAATGAAGCTAGGTTATCATGCATGTGTTGATCGATGTTTGGACTATGTGTCTAATCCCTATGAATAGGTGGCTCAAGAGTGCAAAGGCTAGCTAGTCCTTTGGCTCCATCATTACCCTGTGAAGTGAAGCTATGAATTGATATTAGTATGAAATGTATGTCATATTAGATGTCTCTTAGAGCCCATGAAATTATTGTGATCTGAAAATGTTGGCATGAATAGTAGAATGTATGCTAGAAACTAGGCCACTCTTGGCCATTCTAAAATATGGAGATTAGGCTTATATGAAATCCACTCTAAACTAGTTCACTTAGTTTGTATGAAAGACACTCAAAAAATTAAGAAGTTAGGATTGTATAAAATCCATTCTAAAATGATTACAACAATCTAAAGATGGAATAAGGCATGTAACTACTGAGAATGTCTAGGTAATACTGAAATCAAAAGGAAAAGAAAACAATTGTGACACACACATTCCCCCCAATCACTAGTTTCTAAAACATGGATTTTGATTTGAAACTTGTACCAACTTCCATATCTAAAACTAGAAGTGAGGGCCATCATACCTTGCATGATGCCCCCTATATCTAGATTCTCTAAGAAAAACTATACTGAAACTACTGATTTTAGTCTAAACTATAACTAAAAAAATTGTAACTAAACTTACCTTTTTGTCTATTTCTAAAAAAATTGGTTTTTATATTATTTAGATAAGAACACCGAAATTGGACACTAGTGGCACCAACACTATTTTTTAGGGCCAAATCTAGTAATAGTTCTATATTCTTGACTGTCTACCTAGTCTATTTTAACTATTTTGATGTCTGGTTGTTATTTTGGGTGTGTTTAATGTTTTTGTTTTGATGTTAAGAGATTTGATCTCTATGAAAAAACCCTATTTGTTTCCCCCTTTTCTAAGTATAGGAATGAATACCCTACAATGACTACCCTCAGGAGAAAGATCCCTACAAGTATGTTATGTTGTAAAGATACATGATATAGCAATGATAATTGACAATATGTCTCAAGATATAGTAAGATTTGTATTGAGAGACTGTTAGATCAACAAGGGTATGCCTAGATAGATATAATAATGTAATGTAATATACTAAACTAGAACTAGAATGAGGAGTTTGGTTAGTTGTTAGTTGGAGGGATGGAACATGATGCCCATCATGGCATCCAAGAAAGCAAGATAAATGCATGATGTGAATCATGGCATTGAAAAAAATGAGAATCAAACAAGTAATAAACATAAAATTTAAGAAGTAAAAATCATATAAGGATCGCCAAGGGGCTAAGCGAACAAGGAACATGGGCACATGTCACTCAAACTAGAAATTAAGCATACAAGGCATGTTTAAATGCCACATATACATACAATTGAAAAAGTAAGATTGGCATGGAAGCCATAATCATATAGAGGAGTATAGGTAAAGGACATTCACAAATGTCCTAAGGAACACACATGAATAGAAGTAAAGGACATTGGTAAATGTCCTAAGTCACATATAGGAGACAAACAAGAATTAAGAAATGCAAAAAATCTAGCTATGTTAAGCAAGTAAAAAAAGCATGTAAAGAATTGAAATTACAATCACATCTAACTAATCAAATCAAGAGGAAAATTATGCAATACATGTGAGTACAAGACTAGGTATATGGTAAAAAATACACAAGTGCTATATACTAGTGAGTGTTGATAGAGTAATCTATGTAAGCAAGTAAGTAATGTACATCAACATGATAACTAGAGTGTGTGGTGTAAGAATGATATAACTTAGATGGTGTATTCATGTAGATGATGCCCCTAGTGGGTATGTATATCGATGTGTGTCTCTCTGTATAAGTAGGATGCCCCCTAAATGGGTAAAGTGAAGCAATCAAAGAGCTAGATGTCACTGCACACACTCAAAAGAAGATCAAGTGAAGCATGGTAATGCAGATAAATCAACAAACAATAAGCATAAAACAATAAATGTAAGTCTATAATGGTAGTAGAACTTAAAGCATGGATGATGCATACACTTGAAATGTTTTTGGTGTTTTTAAATGTTATGTGTATGTTTTTGTATTTTGAAATATTTGAATATATTTTATTTTTATATATATTTGAGCTATGAAAAATCAAGCATAAGAAACTATGTATAGGTAAGTGGGGAAAGAATGATACTAGTCGATGAGTCTCATGGGAGACTCCTTATCATGGTGTCTTATGTTAAGGAGAAGAATCATGTGTGATCATGAAGCACGATATAAATGTTGATACTGTGGCTCTAAAAACTATATATGCTATAAATGCTCTAAAATATTTGAAGTAAAAACCAAGTGTGGGGTCTCTTGGTAACTCTGAGAAGTGGATGCAATTGTAGGCTCTTAGGGACCCATCTGGTAGTAGGAGAATCTCTCTGAACATGTGCTCTATGAGTAGATGCATGAGATCTCAATGATACTACCCTAGGTGTGAATATTATAGCTGAAAGATGTCTAGAATCCTAAAGCTATCAGGGTGTATAAACTCTCTAAACTAGAGATGGATGCCTCAACTATGTCTAAATCAAAACTAGAGGAGGAACTATAACTAGTGGAAAAACTAGAACTAGAGGCTAAATTGAAACTAGTGATTATACTATAGAAAAGGGCTCTAAAGTGGGGAGTGGTAACTCATATAGAACTCCACCAACTGTAACAACCTGATTAGCATGAATGAATTTCATGCATCTGTGAACTGTAGAAGGTACTGCTCAAATTTTTTGAATCCAAAGTCGACCAAGTAGCATATCAAAAACTCCTACACTAGGAACTATAGTGAATAGTGTGGCCATGTGTATTGGACTAACCTCTAAAGGAAGTATGATCTCACCCAATGAACTTTCTATGTGCCCACTAAATTTGTTGATAACTATGTCTATCAGTGTAATATCCTACTCTAAATATTATAAATGCTATAATAATGCCATAGTGTACATGTTCACACTAGATCCATTGTCTATGAGGACACTATGAATAGGATGACTATGAATGTAAGCTATAATAAAGAGTGCATGATAATCTATATCATCCTCAATGATCTCCTACTCTAAGAAGGAGATAGAAGGTCTATCTAAAAATCTAGAATTATATACACCGATCATGTTATTTAAAGGATGTGTCTTAATTGAAGGTGCCCTATATATATATATATATATATATATAGTGGAGGATGTGCATGATATGCATGGTGAACCCCTAATGTGTCCCCTATTTCTTATTTGGAATGCTATGGAAAAGGATCTAAAAATATTTTCAAAGCTTTATCTTGTGTTTGCTTTGCTTGAAAGGCTCAATTGAGGTGCCAATATCAATATGATTACCATCTATCAGGTCCTATATCTTGTGTCATAAAATGATGCATCTATTTATTGTATGGTCTGGTGTCTTGTGAAAATCACAAAATACATTGTGATCATATCCCTATGGAAGAGGCTTTGTTGGGTTAACTTCCCAAATAAGAGGTAGAGATTTGATGTTACATTCCAATAGTTGTTGTAAAACTCTAGCTAGATAAACTGGTAGATTGGTAAAGGTACATCAAGGAGGTGCTAATAAAACAACTCATTGAGGGGACTCTGAAGCTACATTAACTATAGGTTGATTCTAACTCTTTTTATCATTAACCTTTACTTTTTATGGGACTTTGCTATTACTCTTATTTTTTTGTCTGAGATACTTGTGTACTTGAGTTGGATCATTGAAATTAACTTGACTTATCTTTCCTTTAGTGTGTGACACAATTTAGTGAAGGAAGAGAATCTTTTGGAAATAATTGATTCATGTAAAGCTGGTAGAAGACTCTATTTGAAGAGATAATATAAATTTTGATTGACCATGGGGCTAGTCATCTTAGCCAAAATAGTCTTATATCAGAGAACATAATCTATGAGATGATCATTTTACCTTTGTTTCTATTGTGAAACTTGAGCATATGAAACTTTATCACCAATGTTAATGCTAAAATGAGCTAGGAACATGTTAACTAAAGGATTGAATTCATTGACTATAGAACTATTTTAAAGCATAATATTTTAGGCTTCATAGAAATAGCTTGGAAAGTAACTAGTCATTGGGTACATAGTTTAAGCATGCTACATGAAAGGCTCTCAAATGTGTCTCTTGATCACCTTTGCCATCATATAGAGTAATCTTAGGTTGAACAAAACCTTGTGGCAAAGGTGTAGAAGTAATGTGATGTGCCAATGGTGTATGCAATAGAGAAAAAGAATCCACAACCTACATAGGTCTAGAGGCACCTTGATCAAGATGTAGAACCTTGGATTGAAGAGATTTTATCTCTTGCACAAGGGATACCACATTAGGAGACAAAGATGTACTAGCTATAGCTAGTGGCATAGAGGTAGGTTGGGTTGCTATAGGGGTTGTTGAGACATAGTTGCCCCTGTAGTGTCATTTGTAACTGGTTGGTCTAAAGGAATGGAAGATTCAAATTGATTAGCCTTTTTAATTTCCATGACAGATTTCAAGATAAGAGTATGATCTTGAGGTTGGTCCTAGAGTCTTTCTCAAAAACTTTGTAGGATCAAATCTTTGTTGAGTTCAACTTCATTATCAATGATTGGTGGAAGTGGATCAGTAGTCTAATGTGGTAGAGCATGAGTATCAGTTGTACATCATCATTTTTATTTTCATACTACTCATTATTAGAGTTATCTTTATTGAAATTAGTATAATTTGCATGTTTAGAATCTATAATAGGAACATGAGTTGTTTGTTTATCTATGGTATATGGTTGAGTTGTAGGAATCTGGGTGAATTCAAGAGGATTGCCACTAAGTCTTGCACTTTTTTTGGAAGGAAGATATGTAAGAAACTTATGTGGCATAAGGAAAATAATTTGGATGATAGTAGGAAATATTAAACAAATATAATCTAAACAAGGAATTAGAATCTGCATAAAGAATATACGAAGTTCACACATATGTAAGGTGATATATCAATAAGAAAATAGGAACTAGTGCACACAACTAGGGTTTTGAAAAATGATTATTTGAGTAATTTACTATGAAAATTTGAAATTGAAAGTGAATTTTTGAGTTATATATGCAAGTAAAAAATCAAAAATTTATTGGAAAATTAGTGATCTAACAGGACCTAGTAGATGTAACTAGGGTTTTAAAAACTAAATGTTTTTGAAATGTTTTATTGAATTTTGAAATTTGAATGGATTTTATAATTTAAATATGCTAGTAAAAATTTATAAAATGATTGGAAAATTATCAAAAAAATACTGGGACCTAATATGGGCAACTAGGGTTTGAAAGAAAAGTATTTTAAAATTACTAGGAAATTTTAAAATTTCATACAAATTTTTTGTTTTATTACGTAGGTAAAAAATAAAAAAAATATATCGAAAAAATCAGTAGGAAATTTACCTTAGGGTTTCTAAGATTTTTATGTGCAAATGAAGTAAGTCAGGTTCACCAAATGATTTAACAATTTTGGAAATCTTGGTGTATTATTCCTAATTTAGTTAAAGGGTCTTAGTAGTAAAATTATTAAATAAATAGACAATAATTAAGCTACCAATTTATGTAAATTAACTGTAATTCAATATTTTAAAAAAATAGTAATAAGGAGAAGAAAACAAAACTTAGTTGGAAACTGATTGATCTGACTGAGACAAAAGCTATAATTCACTATGTAGGACTGAGACACTATCACAAACTAAGATCTAAACTTCATTTCATGATTGGATAGGAGTGCCAAAATTGGATAGTAGTGGCACTAGTGCTATAGTCCACCTATGTCACTATTGTCTTGAGGATCTGAGCTTTCTAGGTTTTATTCACTATGTCTGTGTGACCTTATCTACAAAGTTTCATTAGCTGAAAGTCTGTATAGCTTCTTATAGAGTAGATTCTTTCTTCAAACCCTATTTTACATTGTGCTTTGACCAATTTTGAGTAAGAGAGGGGGTTAGTATATGTAATATGTATTGGATGTGCTTCACACCACATGTATGGCCACGTTGCTTACGTATCAATACTTTTAAGAGGGATCAAGCCATATGTAGTTATCCCCACTTGATATGCTTTGTGCAATTGTGTATATGAAGATGCATAATGCTAAACTGGATGTGCTTGAGGTGGCTAGGGACTAGTGTAAGAACTTGAATGAGTTTGTAAGTGTGTTTAATAGTTGTATGTAGAGAATAGGGAAAATTTATTGAGTAGTCTTACTTGTATTCTTGCTTGCTTAGTGATATTTTCCAACCCTCTCCAAATTATCTTTGAATGGGCTTTTATAAGGATCTATTGGTCATGGGTTGAATGTACTTGCACTAGGTCAATAAGGATAAGGATGGGGAACTATAAGAAATTGATCATTGGGGATAAAAATGGACCTAGATAATAGCATTGAAAGCAGATAGTAGTGGCACTGATGTTATAGTCCAAGTGTGGTGCTACTATCTTGAGCAAATGAGACTTGTGGGGATTGATTTGTCTTGGAAAGAGTAGTCTAGGTGAGCTGGCACCAAGTCTAGAAGGCTACGATTGATTGAGAATTAGTGAAAATAATCCTAAGAGGGTCATGAAATCAAGCACAAGGTACTTAAGGGTTGAGTGTCATTATCCACACTCAAGCTACCAATTTTTGCATTTTATATGACTAAATAGACCAATCTCATGACCTTATATCCCACTATCTTATATGAATAGATAGGTCATTTTTTGAGTAACTTTTACACCACAAACATGACCTTAACAAATTATTTCAAGAATATACATGACTTATAAGTCCTAAAAAACATCTCCATGCACTTGGTTTCATTGTTCTATCATGAAAACACACTCTAATTCATCTTCTCATTATTGCCTAGGTTTTTCACTAGTTACACCATTAGGCCTATTAAAGATTAGCTAACTTTGATGACTAGTTTAACACACTTAAAGGGTGTAATCTATTAAAAAACCTTTATGTGCATGCATTATGAGTCTCTCTCTTTCTTCCATCTATTTTCTTTCTTTGGTCAATGTAACTTTTGAATTCTACAACAAATTCTTCACAAAAAAGCCTCTATTTACACATTTTCTCTCTCATCTAACTAACCACCACCACCTAGAGGTACCTTTGAGAGTTTAATAGATGATCCAATATTTTTTCTATGAATTTGAGACCATTCTAGGTTGTTTTGAAAAAGATTTTTCACATTGGTCCTTATTAAGGTTTTAGGGAGGTTTAACATAGTTTTGGTGTTAACGATTGTTCATAAAGGACTAACCCTTAAATCTAAAAATAATGCATAGAGATATTATCTAGTATAATTACCCATATCTCCTTAACAAATCATATTCTCATGTAGAGGTTAAATATGATAGCTAATGTCTAAAAGTGCCTCTCAGGTCTTGAGAACCTATTCTATGAACTCAAGAAGGCCTAAAACAATGTTTATTGAAATTAAATTCAAACCATGGCCTCAAAATTTGTGATCATGATTAAAACAACATATCATAACTCTATACATGCTCACATATGTAAACTTGCCTTCAAAATTTATCTTCATACCTCATTAGGCCAAGCAGGGTCTAGGAGTGGTCTAAGTGCAAAGTTGATCTTAAGGTCCCACCCCTGTAGGCTCACCTTGAGACTCTCATAGATGATTCTACACCTTATTATCACTCTCACACAACATTTAAAACCTCTAAAATGTATGAGTTTACTCGCCTCATCATGTCACCATCTCATACCTTCACCATGCCATGGCTAGGATCAAGCTTCTAGTGCACTTGACACCTTGACCTATTATTTATATGTCATGACCTCAATAAAACATCAACCAAGCAGACATAGGATAACACAACACACTCATATCATTGCAATATTTCATTTCCAATGATAATAATCTCTCATAGCCTCATATAGACCTAAAACCACATGACCGAGCTTCATATGACTTGACATCTTTCTCAATGCTCATTGTCACATCGAATACCTTTATTCATTCATTTCACTATGCTTCCTTCATATGGATCACCCTAAAACTCTTCATGTCATGGCATATCACATACCACCATCTATCCTTGGTCACTTTTCACATCAACCTTGACATAAATGACATGTACTTTCATGTAAATAATGTGCCTTAAAATTCTCTCTTGACTTCAAATTATCTCTTGCCTTCAAATTCTCTCATGACAACACTCTTCTCAATGTACCTTGTCTAATTACATACTACCAACTAAGCTTAGTCACCTTTGACATTAATGATCATTATGCCTTTACATGATGCACCCTTTTGACATCAATGAAAACAACATGCCAACAAACTCCCCCTTTATCATTGATTGCAAACACATTGATGGAAAAAATACTAAAGAAATGAATTTGATTCAAAATGGTACTTTTACCATCTAATTATTCTCCCCATTTTGACATTAATGACAAGGGGTATTACACAAACTAACATATGATTCTTGGACCTGAATTTTAATGAACAACACAAATAAATGCTAATAAAAACTCACCTTAGGCTGATTTCAATTGTTATAGGCTGATTTCAATTGTTATAGATGACTTCTAAAACATTTAAATTATTCCTCAAGATACCATGCTTCTTATCATTGTACTTCACAAAATAGAGATACAAATCTCCCCCTAACTCCATACTCTCCTCTTGAGTCATAAGATGGAAGCCACTCTAAAAAACATCTCTAAACAAACTACTTCTCCCCATTTTGAACTTTATCCCTTTCTAATCTCTTTCCCATTTTTGGTAATAGGATCATGGATTTTATGAAGCATCATACAAACATTCTCCCTATAACTTCATGAAAACCTTCTACAAATTAATTTAGATACACAAGGACACTCACCTTGTCCTTGGTGTTTTTTTTATACCTTCTTTGACATAGACCATTACTTCTCTACTTGTGAAGCTATTGAATTATCTGATTAGCTCCCCCTTTGTCCTCATAACTTATGCTCATCATATGAGTCATTAGGACTCATATAAATTTCTCAACATCATTCAATCATATTGATACCAATACCACTTCTTAAACACAAATCAAGCTATCAACTATTATAAACACATTGTTGGAAGCACATAATAACTTTTTGCTTACCTCTTATTTACCAATCAGATACACATGTTGTAATCATACTTCCAACTATATCAACAACATTAAACTTGTATTTATGAACATATTGGTCTTATAGACAATTCCATATTCCATATGTCTCTAGACATAATCCTATGCACATGATTGCATTCCATACCATGAATCCTCATGAACTGATCTTTTGAATTAATGCTCATACTAACCAAAAATCCATTTACCTTGTCATATACATACAAGCTACAAAGATAAAAACTCATACCTAGCAATATAGAAAACTTAGAATCCTCTCAAGATGTATCCTTATTTGATTACAACCTCATGATTATAATGATATTAGAGTGTCTCCATGAAGCCTAATGGAGTCACCTTTCTCCATATAGCTCTCAAAAATCCATGAACTTAGGATATTCCAAGATATCCTAATCACTCTGATAAACTATCTTATAATCATGAGACTGCTAGTCCATCCTTATAATCCATTTAGGCTTGACCAAAGCATTTTATTCATCCACCTTGTCATCCTTCTTCTCTTTGACTTCCTTGTTAACACATGTAGATAATAAGTGTTCTTGACATTCCTTCACTTCTGATCCTTGCTCTATCTTAGAAAATAATCCATCTTGACCATTGGATCAATATGATTAGTATTAAAATTTTTTGGCTTCCATACCAATGTTTGACCCTTCTCATGCACTTTAGGAGCTCCATATACCTTGTTAAGTCTTGAGGTCCTTCTAACTCTATTAATATAGAATATTGCAATGTGTCCCATATTGTGACAACTATAGAAAACAACATTTATGTACATAAATTTTGATGAATAACTCCTTTTCCCATGTTCCCATGATAACTCATGTCTTGAGACCATTCTACAATCATTTACTTTATGACCAAAGTTATGACAAGCAAAATAATAACCATTGAAAAAATTAAAATACCTCACTATATTGGGTTGCCTAATTGGTCTCTTCATGTTGAATTTCATGTTGGTATTCTTGACTTGTTGATGATCACTATGAGTCTCACATTTGAGAGTTTATACATAGGTCTTTATGTCTAACTCTTCTTGTTCTCCTTTTGGTCTTATTTGAACCCAAGACTTGTCTTTTCATATAGAGATATTTGACTACTCAAAATATCACCAAGAAATTTAATACACTTCTCAAATATCTAATGTGTCTTCAAATTTACTATTTCTTAATCTAATTATGTCTTCAAGGACTTAATTTATATTCTAAAATTTATGCATTCTTCCTCCTTGGTCTTAATATTTGTAGCGATAATTTCAATCTTATTTTCAAGCTATTTGATGATATCCTCATGTTCATTGGTGTTGATGATTAGTATCTCCTCAAAGATATTGATTTGATCCTCATAACTTGTAACTAATGATCTTAGTTTATGATTATTCATTATTTATAACTTAAAATACTCTATAGCACTCACCAATTCTACCTCAATATTCACTTTAACATCTTCTTCATTTGATTATTCATCATCTATAAGGCCTTTCCATTTTGAGCAACCCTCATTATTTGTTTCTATATCCATGAATAAATTTTCATTTGTATCATGATCATTACAATCATCATCATTTTTAGATGTACTAGTGTCACTTACATCAGATGAGCTGATGTCTTCTTTGGTATAGAAACTTTTCTTGTTCTTGAATGACCCTTTCTTGCCTTCATACTCCTTGAATTTTTTTTTGATCTTGTCATGCTTATAGATCTTCTTATCATCATCATTATGTTCATAATTTTATTCATTACACTTAGTATTATCCTTATTAAGACATTTAGATTCAAATTTACCAATATTACCAAAATTAAAGCATTTGAATGGTAATTTACCCTTATACATACCTGAACCTCTCCCTAGTTTTTTTACAAACATGGCTTCTATCTTGTCATCATCCTTGGCCTTCTTACCTTATGAGTTATTCTCAACTTTGAATGAAACTTACTTCTTATAGGGTCTTCCATCACTTATTCTCATTTCATAGGTAGTCAAGATGCCATGAATCTCATCCATCTGTAGTTGTTAAGATCTTTGATCTCCTCTACTACAGACACTTTTGAATTAAACTTAGAAGTCAAGAATATTAGTACATTTTATACTACTATTGATTCTTATAACCTATCTCCTAGACATTTGATGACATTTACCACTTCATATACTCTCAATAGATAAGATGAAATGTTTTCATCCTCCTTCATTCTCAAAATTCCAAACTACCTACCATGAGTCTAAAACTTTGTCAGGTTAACTTTGGTGTCTCCTTCATATATGGTCTAATTTTTTTCCAAAATACATTTTGATAAATAAAAATTCATGACCTTGACAAATTTTTATTTTGAAAGACCACACATGATGGCATTCATTTCCTTGGAGTTGTTTTCACTTGCCTTCTTGTCTACTGCATCAGTTGGTGGTGTAGAGGGTGGAGTGAATCAATAAAAAATAGATTACCATATGTCATAGAATAAAGATATGAGATAGGTATTCATTATGATGCTAAAAAATGCATAGTTAGTCCCATTAAATAGAGGAACCTTATTGATTGAAAAACCTCCTTGTGCTTGTTAACTAGACATGATTATGCTTCAAGAATTTCCTTCAAGCTGTTAGGCCTAATTCAAAGGACCAATCTCTGATACTAATTATTGGAATGAAAATTATTGAGGGTGGGTGAATCAATATTTAAAGACTTTCAATTAATTACATCCACTCATTTATGAATAATGAAAGTAACACATTGATCTAGTAATGCGTTAAGAATCAATCATATGAACATGAAATAATATAACACATCACATATGTGGGAAACCCTCATGGGGAATAAAACCCACTAAAACACATGTTGGAAAAAATTTCATATAATTAAATGTATCAAATTTATTTGATCATGAACCCAACGTGGAACACCAACCCTAGATTTATCAAGTACCAACTTGACATTAGCAAGCACCCACTTGCTAGGAGGATACAACCCCCTATGACTAAGCACCAAATCAGGAAAATCACACTTATGAAAGAAAAAAACTATAAGGTAGATAAAAATCCATCTTGAACAATAACAAAGTCAACCAAGACCAATTTTGCAAGCTTCCAACCTGTAAGGAAGCTTCAACTCCCTCTTTGACCAAACACCAACTCAATCAATCAACCTTATTTCTTCCACTCATCTATTTTTATAGTATATCAAATATCATACATTATTAAAACATATATAGTTAAAATTTTATATCCTATCCATAGATAATGATCACTCTTTCAACTTTGCTCCACTTGATCTCTCTCAAAATTTCTTCTAGGCTTCTTCACTTAACTAGCCCTTATCAAAACTGAATAGGTCAGATGACGTTCATATTAAAATTTAGAACACTTGAATGATCATCATGAAATGATTATATTCTCTCTAATTAGGGTTTATAACATGTTACCAAATCTCCTTAGGCTCATTGATTTATCAATCCATTCACTTACACTAATAGGCCTAAAACTACCTTGTATATATACCATTCATTGTTCATATAGCACTTAGTCAGTCACACATCTTTAATCTCTTAGGTAAGACATATAATATATATTATTACATCTCATACAAAATATTAAAATGGCCTTTGAGTACCTTTAGGTTTGTCATAACTCTATTAGACCTCATTTCACTTTTAGGTCTCATGGAGACCTAATTACATTAGGCCTTCTTATCAACATGTTACCATTTTATATTTTGGAAAGCATTAAACCTATATAAATGGAAAAATAATTTAATTAAACATCCAAAAAGACTTTATACAATGTACTATAATTTTCATAACACCTTTTAGGTCTAACCACTTCATGAAACCTCTCAATAGTACTCAGTCTTATTAGGTCTTTGTACACCAAAAAGGCTATGTTTAAATATTAAAGCTCAAACACATTTAATCCACTCAAAAATGATAAAAAAAGTAAATATATAGAGTCTATATTACCTTATTTTCATTACCAAATATATTAAACACTTCCACTCAGGAGATAAGGGCTCAATAACATCTCCATAATTCACTCACTCAGAACTGCCAATTTACCTTTAAATACTAATCATGGTGACTTAGATCTCCAACACCTATGTAGAAGCTTTACATAACTCATGATGTATGTAAATGGTTATTATATATTATTATTACATAATCAAATATAAAACTCATGTGGTGTAATGACAAATATTAGTCTTTCAAACCAATCTCATGACCTTATATCACATTGTCTTATCTGAACCAGACATGCCATTTTTTTGAGTAACTTTTTCACCACACACATGACCTAGAAAAAGTTTTTGAAAGCATAGCCATGACTTAAAATTATTTAAAAACATCTCCATGCACTTGGTTTTTGTTAACCATTTTTTGCCCAACTGGCAAAAAATTGGTCCCTTTCTTCCCCTATTGTTCGAGGCCAATTCATTTTCAATTTTGCACAAGTCCAGGAATTTATACGGACTCTGCAGGTCTTTTTCTATTGACTCTACAGGTGAAGTTTCTATGGATTTTGCAAAGGAGTTTTTTCTATGGACTTTTTAGGTTAGTCTTTTGGCACATGAAGAATCAGTTTAGAAAGTGCTGAGTTTTACAAGGCTTCTTCGGGCTCTTATCTGAAGAAATTTACAAAGAAGGTTGGCATCTTTGTACCATTAAACCATTGAATTGGTTCAATGCCTTAGTTCAATGCCTTGGTTCAATCAGTAGAGTTCAACACTTTGGTTCAAAGCTCAAGTTCATCAGCCTTGGTTCATCGCTTAGTTCACCATTTTGGTTCAACAATCGATTTCAATAGTTTCAGTTCAACGCCTTGGTTCAACAGCTTGGTTCAATACATTGGTTCAACGCTCTTGGTTCATTTGCCTCATTTCATTAACAAAGTTCATCAAAAAGTTCAATGGTTTTGGTTCACGCTTAGTTCACTCAGTTGGTTCATCAGCCTTTGGTTCAATCAAAGGGTTCATTAGATGGTTTAAAGCTTTGGTTCATCGTGATAGGTTCAAAGGCTTATTTTAAAGCAGCACAGTTCAAACAAATGGTGCGCAACATTGAACGGTTGAACTATTGAGCCATTTTTGGTTCAAGAAGTTAGTTCAACCAGTTGGTTCAAGCAATTGGTTTAAAGGAATAGTTTAAACACTTGGTTCAAGTGGTAGGCTCAAAGGCTTAGTTCAATGAATGAGTGGCGTGTAGTGTTGAACCATTGAACCATTTTTGGTTCAATCAGTTGGTTCAATGGCTTGGTTCAATGGAGCATCCTAAATCTGAAGGACAAGTGCCCTTGCAGAGGTTAGGGAGCACTTCAAAGGCAGTCAAAGGATAACAAGAAACCCAAAAGCAAAAGACAAGGATGAATTCTTTCAGACTTTTTGTCTGAAGGAATTCCTTCAGACAAAAGTTTGAAGAAATTTAGGGAGGCTGCAGGAGAGGAAAAGGCCAAAGAACCTAAAGGAATAGCAAAAGACTGAGATAATTCTCACAAACTTTTTGTTCACAAGAAAATTGCCCGTGGGAAAAAAACTACAAAAAAAGCCCATAAAAAAGGCCCGAAGGAATTTGCCAAGGATGGTGACGTCTTGAAAGCTGTCAAATCTAAGAAGATAGACTAGCCATTGGTTTTCAAGCTGTGACGGGCTCACGAATGTCAAATTTCACACTAGGGAATCTAGAGCATGGAAGGTGCCAAGTGGCAACCATGAAAGCTGATAAGTGTCAGCACCCATCGTCTCTTCCCTTTTGTCCCATGAATACTATGGTGGGCCTCGATGAATTGCTAAAGAGAGCAAAAGTTGCCACATGTCATTTTCTATAGTACTCTCCAAGGGTGTTTGAAGCTTTTATAGTTTTAGTGGATACTGCCATGTGTCCCATCATAAAATTAGTGAAAGCCACCACGCATCGACATCTACAATTCAAAGTGCCTTATGAGTTTCAAAGTGACGGGTGTGCAAACATCAAACTTTGCAGGAATGAGTAACCATTAGTTTTCAAACAAATGGCGTGAGCATGAAGGAATTCAAAGACTAAAATTTGGAGGGCTAAAGAACTAGCAGAAGTAACCTGAGAGATGGAATAGAAAGCGAGAAGGAAACCTAGGTGGCAAAAGGGAGGTGAGTTATATTTGTAGTTGAAATAGTGTTTGCCAATTGATTACCAAGAGCCGCGAACATGCGATGAATGGTGCAACTCATCTTTCCCCATTCTGCATTAATGATTAGGCAAGCTGCAAAATGCCTTAAAAGAGTAGTCTTTTGTAGACAAACGATGCGGCCCATAATTTCACCTTGAAGCAAAGGGCTAACACAACATTACCTTTGAGTGACTTTTCCTCTTCGCAATGCCTAGAACGCACATGGGTCATTTGTAAAAAGGGTGCCAAAAGGCTTCCTTTCTTCCTCTATATATTGTAGACTTGTCATTTGGAAAGGATCTGTCACATTTGTAAGGTGAAGCCCTAGCAAATTTTCACCTAAAATTAATAAATGCATTTTTACCTCTATTCTGGTTGGATATCTCTGTGTGTGTTTGAGTGTTAGTTTTATGTTTAGTCATTGCTTTCTAATGCTTTCATAGGGTTAACACCAATTTACCAAGTGTCTATAAGGTGTCATTCCTACAAGTGACAAGGAGAGCTACACCTGGAAGTGTAGAGATAGAAGAAGCTACTATATAGTGTGCCCTTTCCACAACACTTATGGTGAGTCCCTATTTTCTATGTGTTCCATTGAAGCCTCCATGTTAAGTTCTTATAGCTTGGTCTTTTTGCTAGTTTAAAGTGTACGTATGTGTTTGTATGGTTTCAAGTGTGAGTGTGATTAGGTCAAATTATTTGGTGCATCACCTCTTTTAGAGTAGTTTTGTTTTCCTACAATCTTTCTCCCTTTCCATCCCCCCCATTATATATATATATATATATATATATTAGCACTTATTAGAACAACTCAGATACATCAAAGGGAGCTAGCCCTTATCTAGAGACTCTCCCCTCTAGCTTCACTAGTCCCACAAGTGAGAGGGGAGTTTCCATTTTGACATGTGGAAGGCAGGAGCTCGGCCTCCTGCCTTGGGTGCAATCCATTGTGTCAACAGTTTTTGGCACACCCAATGGGACACAGTTTTTTACACTCAATAAAATTTTAGGATTGATGCTAGTCCTATTACAATAAACCAATCATTTTTCAACATCTGGTGACTCCACTAGTAAGAGATTCATTTTTTTGATCAAAGACTAGTTTGACCTCTTATACCTAAGGTCACCACATGATCTACTTCTAAGGGTGTCCCTTTCAAATTCATTGAGTTGCCTTTGAACTCAGAAAAGAGACTGAGGTTTGAGAGGACCCATCCTTATTTAACAAACCACTTTCCTAGACCTGCTATAAAGAACACATACACAACAAGGCTGCAGTTACATCTTGTCATAGCTATGGCATTACCCTTTGTGACTTTTCATGGTCAACGTCCTTTGAATATCCAATGTTATGACCCAATTCCAAGAGTAGCCTGTTAGGTTGTGGAGCTAAAAGCTTCAACTATGCAGATGAAGAGGAGGTTGCTGAAGTTCCAGAAGTACTGCCATTGGCAGTGTAACTGACATCGGTCATGATGAATGCAAAAGGAAACCGGCATCAGCAGGGAGTCGACCAACCTCGGTCAGCACCAGTTAGATAGGGACCGACGTCGATTGCCTGTGTGTTCCAAAACTGTTCATTACACAAATAGTTAGTTTGTTGAACTGATTGTTTGCATGTAAAGGCTATTTTGAGTCTTGAGCTACATGGATAATTATTCTAAATTAAGAGTCTAAGTTATTGTTTACGTCTGAGATCTATTTATAGACCCATTGGCATGTATTGTAATTAAGGCAAGAAAGGGATTTATTCCAATTGTAAGATCATTGAGTTGCAGGTTGTTGCAAGCTCATAGGAGATCTACATGTGTAAGTAAGGCTTGTTGAATTGTAGGTTGCAGGTTCATGGGAGATCTACTTGAAGTACTTTAGAGTGCTTGGTACTGGCAGGGTTATTACTGACTGGTTGGAGAGGTGAACACCAATTTTGTGTGTGAGTTGTGTGTTGGGACCGTTTTTGGTAGGAGAATGAACTTTTGAAGAAGAAAATTACTGAACACTTGAGGTGTGGGAAGCTTCTGAGAGGTGTGGAGAAGAAGTGGCATCTTCTTTATTGTATTTTCTTTCTGGATGAGTATTAATACAAGATTGTGTATTGTCTCTCATATTCTGTGCTATTTGTGAATTCTAGTTTCTTGTACTTCTGGATAATTTTGCATGTTTAATTGCTTGTATTTGGTAATCATATTGTGCTCTTTTTGAGGAGTAAGATCCTAACAAGTGGGATCAAAATAGGTGTGTTGTTCTTGGATTCCCCAACAACTGGTATCAGAGCTTTTGGTTGGGATACTAATAGGTTGTATCAGATTTGGTTAGTGTGTGTTGATTACAGGTTACTCATAGGGGTTTTTATTTGAGTGGGAGTAGAGCAATGGCAGAAAAAAGTAAGCTATGAATGGAGAAGTTTAATGGCAAGAACTATCAATTATGGAGGATGCATATTGAAGATTATCAGTATCAAAAAGATTTGTACTTACCGTTGGGTGGGGTTGATTGCAAGCCCCAGGATATGAAGGATGAAGAATGGGAGGTTCTTGATCAGAAGGCTCTGGGATCTATAAGGTTGAGTCTTGCATCATCTATGATTTCCAACTTATCACATGGTAAGACAATGGTAGAGTTGATGGAATCTTTGGCAAATTTATATGAAAAACCCTCAGCTTCAAATAAGATATTTCTTATGAAGCAATTATTTAATTTATAAATGTTGGAAGGTGGATCTGTACATAGTCATCTTAGTGATTTCCATGGTTTGGTAAACCAGTTAAATTCAATCAATATTGTTTTTGATGATGAAATTAAGGCTCTCTTAATCTTATGCTCATTACCTAAAAGTTGGGAGAATTTGGTAATGGCAGTTAGTAATACTGCGTCTGCTTCAAAAATCTTAAAAGTGGATGATGTTGTGAGTGTAATCTTGAATGAAGAGATTCATAGGAAAAGCACAGGTGAATCATCAGGAAATGCTTTGAGTGTAGAAATCAAGGGAAGGAAAAGAGAGAAGATCGAGCATGGGAGATCAAGGTCAAAGATAGGCAGGAGATCCAAGTTCAGGTATGGCAAAATAACCTGCTAGAAGTGTGGAAAGCAAGGGCACTTAAAGAGAGATTGCAGGTCAGTTGAAGATCAGCATGAAGAACATGAAGAAGAAGCAGATGTTGTAGATTATGTTGCACAGGATGCTCTGGTATGTTCCTTAGATAAAGTAGAATCTTGGGTTTTAGATTTTGGTGCCTCTTTTCATGCATCCCCAAATAGAGAATTTTTTCATGAGTATGTCCAAGGAGACTTTGGAGAAATTTATTTAGGGGATGGTAAGCCTTGTCAGATGGTTGGCAAAGGGAAAGTGAAGCTGAAATTGCAGACAGGTAACACATGGGTGTTGAAGGAGGTCATGCATGTCCCAGTTCTGGAGTGGAATTTGATTTCTGTAAGAAGTTTGGGTGATGAGGGTTGCATAGTAACTCTCCCAGTGGACTCTTGGAAGGTTACCAAGGGTGCACTTATTGTAGTAAGAGGTAAGAAAGTAGGTATGCTTTATCTATCTACTTGTATTACTGATTCTCTTTTTGGGTTATCTACTTCAGTTGTAGATTCGAAGATGTGGCTTAGTAGGCTTGGTCACATGAATAAGAAGGAGATGCATGTTCTTGAGTCAAAGGGTATGCTTTCAGATTTGAAAAGCATGGATTATGGTTTCTGTAAGCAAAGGAAGTGACATTTCTTAAGAGATTCGATGTTAGTGACAAGAAGAGAAAAGCCTTGGTTTTCAAGGAGAAGGTGACGGACAAAGATCAGCGGAAAGGCTGAAAAATTTTGAGCAGAGCAAGGGTGATTTGGACAAGGGTTTGATCCAAAAGGAGCTCATGGATAGAAGTCATTTCTCACAAGTAAAACATAGAGACCAACATCAGTTAGAAAATTGACGTAGGCATTTAGATAGGGACCGATGTCAGCTATGTGTAGCCCAACGTCGGTGACTCAGGGATAGATAAACACTGGTGTTAATTAGGGGGAATCGATGTCGGTGATGAGGTAGTTACATGGAACTAATGTCGGTCGGGTGCAGACTGAGATGTGACTGACATCGGTCACTAAGATGGATTTCGGGTAGATAACAAGCTATCAAGGAGTCTCAAGTGCCCATATGGAGGACTTAAAGGGTATGTAAGCCTCAAATTCATCATTTCCCTTCTTTACACTACTTGTTGCTCACTGATGGTAAAGAACCAAGAAGTTATTAAAGAAGCAGAGCAGGTAGATCCAAGAAATAGTGGGAGCTTGGCATGGATGAAGGATGTGATTCCTTGGAGAAGAACCAAATGGGTGTTTTTGGTAGAGTTGCCAGCTGGAAGAAAGCACTAAGAGACGAATGGATGTTCAGGATAAAGAAGAGTGGAAATGGACATGTGAGACAGAAGGCCAGGGTATATGGTCTTGAATAAGCTATAGGAAAATGGAGGTTTGACCATTATGTTTCTCTTTACCAGGTTGGATAATATTAGCTACATTATCCTATTACTGTATTATGTGCTTGTTGCAGGGTTACACTTATAGGGAGTTACTAAACTAAAGGTAAAGCTAGTTCAGAAGTATGTCATGAGGAATCTGGGAGTAGCAAGATTCTTTGGCATGAGTGTGTTCTAGGGACATGGAAGGTCATAGGTTGACTTTGTTTTAGTATGATTGTGTGAGACTGGTTAGCACGCCGATGGTTGGACAGTTCACAAAACAATGTCTTGATTCACATAATGAGGTTAAGTGCATGGTATGTACTAGACCTGAGTTTTACCAAGCAGTGGGAGTTGTCACAAGTTTGGAACCAATTTGGGAAAGAAGCACTAGAGGGTAGTTCAGTGGATTCTTAGAGGGACCAACAGCAGGTCAACATGCTATGCAGGGTCAAGTTCTTTTCTACATGGTTTGTAGATGTGGATGTGGCAGGTGATTTGGATGACATGAGGTGCACCACAGGATTTGTGGTGGTTGGTCTTCAAGAGTGATTTTGAAGAGGGATACAAAGCCAAGGGAACAAACTAGATGGTGTATAGGTATAGGTACAGCTACAGCTATTTATCTTCAAGTGGAAGATTGTTAGGTTGTAGAGCTAAAAGCTTCAACTATGCAGACGAAGAGGAGGTTGCTGAAGTTCCAAAAGTACCGACATTAGCAGTGTAACTAACATCAGTCATGATGAATGCAGAAGGAAATTGGCATCGGTAGGGAGTCAACTAGTGTCGATCAGCACTAGTTAGACAAGGACCGACGTCGATCGCTTGTGTTTTCTAGAACTGTTTGTTGCATGAACAATTAGTTTGTTGAACTGATTGTTTGCATGTAAAGGCTATTTCGAGTCTTGAGCTACGTGGATAATTATTCTAAATTAAGAGTCTAAGTTATTGTTTAAGTCTGGGATCTATTTATAGACCCATTGGCATGTATTGTAATTAAGGCAAGAAAAGGATTTCTTTCAATTGTAAGATCATTGAGTTGCAAGTTATTGCAAGCTCATAGGAGATCTACATGTGTAAGTAAGGTCTATTGAATTGTAGGTTTTAGGTTCATGGGAGATCTACTTGAATTACTTTAGAGTGCTTGGTACTGGTAGGGTTATTACTGACTGGTTGGAGAGGTGAACACTAATTTTGTGTGTGAGTTGTGTGTTGGGACCATTTTTGGTAGGAGAGTGAACTTTTGAAGAAGAAAATTACTGAACACTTGAGGTGTGGGAAGCTTCTGAGAGGTGTGGAGAAGAAGTGGCATCTTCTTTATTGTATTTTCTTTTTGGATGAGTATTAATACAAGATTGTGTATTGTCTCTCATATTCTGTGCTATTTGTGAATTCTAGTTACTTGTACTTCTGGATAATTCCACATGTTTAATTGCTTGTATTTGGTAATCATATTGTGCTCTTTCTGAGGAGCAAGATCCTAACAAGTGGGATCAAAATAGGTGTGTTGTTCTTGGATTCCCCAACATAGCCCTCAAAAGTGTGCCTTCTTTTGATGGAGAGGGGCCCATTACAGTCATCGAGCACATCAGAAATATTGCTAACCTTTGCAATATTCACAATGTCACTAAGGAAAATGTTGCAATCAAATTGCTAGCATTATCTCTCAAGAGCAAAGCCCTTGACCAGTATGGGACTTTGACCATAAATTCAATTAGTTATTGGAATGAATTGGGTAATCACTTGACATATCATTTTGGGGAAAAGAGCAACCACCTCTCACTTGCTGAGTAGCTGACTACCATGAAAAGAGCTCTACATGAATACATGCAAGATTTCAACACTCAATTTCAGAAGACATGGGATAGAATCCCCATTCTTGGTAAGACTGACTGCTAGCTATGCTTTCTTGTATTACTTAAGAGCATTGAATAGTGATATCACTATTATGATATAGTCCATGGGAGGACATGTGCTACCTACCACCTTTGACATAGCTATAACAGCTAAAAATTGCTTAATGTAGGATGGGAAGATAGCTCCTAGACCCCATATGCCACTTTTCCTTGAAATGCTACCTCTAATTCGAACCATTGCTCCCATATTAGCTCTTCTTCCTAGCATAGAGAAACTAGCTACTGTTCCATTCAATGAGCTTCATGAAGTCAAGAGTCTGTTGTAAAACATGTCAAATGAACTTGTGGCTATTAAAAGGTAACAAGCTCAAAGCAATAGACCCAACCAAGGATACCAACAGTATGGTCAAGCTCCTAGACCCCCTTTCCAACATTACAATCAAGGATAGGGTTAGCTTACTCTAACCAGACCCTTTCAAGGTTACAACCTAGGTGCCCCTTCATCATCTAAGGCTATGGTGCCCGTTCAAAATAATTTGGTGTAAGAACAACCAAGTTGTTCAACCATGGGATATGGTCATCAGTAGGCTATTTATGAAAATGAAATAATGGGTTATTACCCAAATGTGTAAGACAATCAGGTAGCCACCCATTCCCAAGTCTTTGAGGCTCTAATGCAACCCAGCATGAGTAGCAGTCAGACCTACCCTGATTCTACTCTCATGAATCATCTGAAAGGAGAATTCTATTCAGTGAATTATGTGGGTGCTACAGACGATTATATTGACCATGTTGTAGCCAACACAAGATTCAAAAGGAGAGCAATGGAAAAAGCTCAAGCTACTACCTAAATGTCAACAATCCCCTCTTCATCACTTGTAAATCATAAAGTCCCAAGTTTTAAACCACTGATTGTACCTTTAGCTCCTCAGCCTGCACCTCAGGCTATAAATAGTTCCAAAGAAAATTTGAGGGAAGGCAACCATCAAGTTAATGTGGTTAACCAGATGAAGAAGCTGCACATAAGCATCTCCTTATGGGATTCACTATCAATATTAGGGCAAAAGGACATGTTACAAAAGGAATTGTAGGAGCTAAATGAGCTAGTTGTCCCAATAAAGGCTGATAATGTCTTGATTATGAATGGATAACCTTCCACCTCAATTCAAGCCTAGAAAGAAGAATAGGTTCCTCTTTTTTATGTGTCCTTAGTCATAAGAGATTTCTTGGTGCATAATTGCATCATTGACAATGGCGCAAGCACCTCGGTGATGCCCAAATGCATAGCTGACAAGCTGGGCTTGAAATATGAAGAAATGACCAAGGGAGTCTTGCAATTGGATGGAACCCTAGCAAAGATAGTTGGGGTGGCAAGAGGTTTGAGCTTGACACTACATGCTTGCCCGACCTTCTCAGTTCCTCATGATGTGGTAGTGGTAGATGTCCCTACTTAATTTTCCATCTGCTTATCCAGGGATTTTACATCCAAGATAGGTGGCTACTTAGCAGCAAATTGGTCTTATCTAGTTTTTAGAACCAAGTATGGGACTAAAGTCAAGATTGAATCTAAGCCACTCCACAGAGATCATTTAGAACCTTACTCACTCAAGGTAGAAAATGTCAGCTATGCCATCATTGACCAAGAAGAGTCCCAAGCAGACCAATCTCCATCTTTTTCCCTTGAAGGAGTTGCAAACCTACTCTTAGATGAATGGGGAAGCGATAAATTTGAGCATGATCCTTAAAAATTCATAGAGGAGGCAGGCCTCAAAATTTATTACATGTATGAAGAAGGTACTTTTGTACCAAATTTGATGAAAGCCAACCATGAAAGCTCAGGTCTATGACATCTGTTCTTCGATGGTTCAAGAAGTAAGTTGTGAGCTGGTGGTGGAGTGGTGTTGGTCTCTCCTTCAAAAGAGAGGTATTTTTTAAGCTTTTTAGTTCCAATTTTCTTGCACATGCAATGTTTTACAATATTAATCCCTCATTCACAGTTTGGAGTGGGAAAGGAAAGGAGGAGTCAAAGAGCTGCAAGTCTTTGGTGATAGTGAGCTAATTGTCAATTAGGTAAGAGGCCAAAATTTGACAAAAAATTCTCTACTAAAGTCCTACAAACATAGGGTATGGGAATTAGTGGAAATTTTTTTTGCTTTTAATATTTCCTCTATTCCTAGAGAACAAAACAAGCAAGCAGATAGGCTGGTAGTAGTTGGTGCCCAGTTTGATATCCCTCAAAAGATAGGTTGAGACCATAGCTCACGTCACTTGAAGGTAGTGATCCAGCCCTCTGTGCCTAAAAACATCACCAACTAGTAGGTCTTCAATAATGATCAGCAAATTTCACTCTTCTTGCAAGAAGAAGCTGAGTTTGCTACACAAAACTAGGTTAAGCTATAGTAGCAGTATGGCAGCGAAATTGTTTAGTTGAAGAACAATAAACTCCCCAAAGGTTTGGTCACTCTAGAGAGTATCTTCAATGGAGATGACCAATTGAGAAATGACAAGGCATGCATTGCAACAAAGGAGGAGCACCATGAGCAGGTGGAAATATTTAAGGATAAGTTGCTTTCACTTGGAAAAGTGTGCATGGACCGTGAAAGGCAGGCCTTCATTTTATTATGCCAAGAATTTGTCGATATCTTCACTTGGGAGTATAGTGACTTGAAGGGTTTTGACCCAAGTTTGGCCCAACATACCATTGAGCTAGAAGAAGATGCCAAACCAATCAAGTAGAAGTAGAGGCCTATCAACCCAATGATTGATCCTCTCATGCACAAGGAGCTCACTAAGTTGATTGAGTCTAGGATAATATTTCCAATCAAACACTCTTCTTGGCTAGCCAATCTTGTTCCTATTTGGAAAAAGAATGGGGAGATCAGACTATGTGTCAATTTCAGAGATCTAATTAGAGTCTCTTTGAAAGACCATTATCCTCTCCCAAGCATGGATCATATCCTTCAAATGGTGACAGGCAGTGAACATTTCTCCCTCCTAGATGGGTATTCAGGATACAACTAGATCTTGGTGCAAGACTATGACTAGCACAAGATAGCCTTCACAACCAAGTGGAAAATGTTTGCTTATAGGAAAATGCCTTTTAAACTGTCTAATGCTGGTGCCACCTTCTAACGAGCTATGGACATGGCCTTTCAAGGCTTGATAAATAATACTATGCTGGTATATCTTGATGATGTGACAATTTTCTCCAAGGAAGTGAGCCAACACATGAAACACCTCAGGCACATATTTGAGAGGTGTAGAGAGTTTGGTATCTATGTCAATCCCAAGAAATGCATGTTTGCTATCCATGAGGGAAAGCTCCTTGGTCACATTGTTTCCTCATAAGGCCTGACTATTGACCCAGAAAGAGTTTGCTCCATCCTAGAGCTATCCTTGCCTAAGCACAAGAAAAGCCTACAGAGCTTCTTCAGTAAGATAAATTTCATATAGAGATTTATCAAAAATTTTGTGGAGATGGTTAAGCCGTTAACCTCTATGCTGAGGAAGGGTGAGGAGTTCACATGGACAACACCGAGAAAAGATAGTTTTGAAGAAATCAAGTAGGCCATAGCTCAAGCTCCTACTTTGATCAACCCTAACTTCACCAAATATTTCAACCTTTACACCTTCGGCAATGAAGAGGTAATCTCCGCCATGCTTACACAAGCAAGTGATGATAACCTTGAGCAACCAATTGCATTTTTTAGCCAAGGCCTAGAAGGTTTTGAAGTCAAATATACATATGTGGAAAAGCAAGTCTTGGTAGTCATACGGAGTCTGAAGAAATTCATACACATGCTGTCCAATAGCAGAATCCACCTCATGGTTCCACATCCTGGCATCAAAGATTTCTTGATCAACCGAGACCTAAATGAGAAGAGAGTAGGGTGGATCACTAAGGTGATGGAATATGATGTAGATATCAAGATCACCAAACTGGTAAGAGGAAGAGGCATGTGTGAACACCTCGATGCAAAATTTAAGCAACAAAAGGAGGACTGTCTACTAATTCATAATGTAGCTACAGTAGAAGAACCAGCTATCATGAAGGATTGGACATTAGACATGAGGAATTTCCTTCTCACTAGTGAGTGCTCATAGGGCCTTGATAGGACCAAGAGGAGATATTTCAAACTCTAGTGTCTCCCTTATGTCTTGATTGATGGAGTGCTATTCAGAAAGGATTTCTCAAGTGTCCTTTTAAGATGTTTAGATGTAGGATAGGTCGATAGGGTGTTGTCTAAGTTCCATGATGGGCCAGTCAATGTTCATTTTGCTCCCAGGGCTACTACAATAAAAATAATGAGAGCTGGCTATTTTTGGCCTACTCTTTTTAGGGACACCCATGCCTGGGTACAAAAGTGCCAGAAGTGCACACTTTTTGATGGGAAGTAGCAGTTGGCTGCTATGCCTTTACACCCTGTTCAGGTGGAGTAGCCATTCATGTAGTGGGGCCTAGACTTCATAGGGATGATTAATCCTCCCTCCAGTGCTGGACACAAGTGGGTCCTGACTGCCAAGGATTATTTACAAGATGGGTAGAGGCTGTTGCTCTAAAGGAGGCCAATGAAAGTGCAGTCCTCAATTTTTATGAGGACTTGGTGACAAAGTTTGGGGTTTCAGCAACCATAATCTCATATAATGCATTAGCTTTTTTAGGAACCAAAACAAGTGAATGGGCACTGAGATATGGTATATATCTCAACACTTCATCCAATTACTACCCACAGGGGATTGGGCTAGCTGAGTCTAAAAATAAGAACCTGATCAGGATCATCAAATGAACCATGGAGGAGAATTAGAGGACTTGGCATGCCAAGTTGAAAACAGCCCTATGGGTGGATAGGGTCACCCTGAAGAGGGTAATTAGCAACTTGCCATACATGCTCGTCTATGGGAGGGAAGCTAGGCTCCCCATTTCACTTGAATCTCCAGCCTTAGACCTCACTCTCCAACTACAATTAGAAGAAGGAAATAGCATGGAGGTTAGGCTATGTGAGCTGATGGAGCTCCAAGAGATGAGGGATCAGGATATGGCTTTTATGACTAGTCGCCAATAGCAAACGAAGAGACACTTCAATAATAAATCTTCATCAAAGGTTTCTCTGAAGGAGACATTGTCTTAAAATGGGATGAGGACCGAGCTAAGCCTGGGAAGCATGCAAAGTTTGATGCCCTATGGAGTGGCTTGTACATAATCACTCAGTGCAAGCAACATAATGCATTCCAACTCTCCAGGTTGGATGGTGAAGAATTGTATATCCCAGTTAATGGGATACATCTTAAGCATTGCCACTGACCCCCTTTTTGGTCATGTATATATTTCCCTTGCTTTTCTCCTACTTTCCCTAAGTGCTTTCTGCACATGTTAGTAGTTTTCTTAGCTTTGTGTGTGTTTTTGTTTCCTTTTGAGGTAAATATTTGTGATTAGTTCTAGAATTTATCAGATCTATTGCTGATTTTTTAAGTTACAATCTGACTCCATGCCTAATGGATCTGAGGCAACTATCTTCTAAACATAGCAGGCATGCTTCCCATGAAAGTTGCCAAATTGTTGACCATTTTTTCCCCAATCGGCCAAAAATTGGTCCCCTTCTTCCCCTGCTATTCTAGGCCAATTCATTTTCAATTTTGCACAAGTCCAAGAATTTCTATGGACTATGCAGGTCTTTTTCTACTGACTCTATAGGTGAAGTTTCTATAGATTATGCAAAGGAGTTTTTTCTACAGACTTTGTAGGTTAGTCTTTTGGCACATGAAGAATCAGTTCAGAAAGTGATGGGTTTTACAAGGCTTCTTTGGCCTCTTGTCTGAAGAAATTCACAAATAAGGTTGGCATCTTTGAACCATTGAACCATTGAACTGGTTCAATGCCTTGGCTCAACGCCTTGGTTCAATCAGCAAAGTTCAATGCTTTGGTTCAAAGCTCAAGTTCATCAGCCTTAGTTCATCGCTTGGTTCACCATTTTGGTTTAACAACCGAGTTCAATAGTTTTAATTCAATGCCATAGTTCATCAGCTTGGTTCAACACTCTTGGTTCATTCACCTTGTTTCATCAGTAAAGTTCATCGTAAAGTTCAATGGTTTTGGTTCACACTCAGTTCATTCGATCGGTTCATCAGCCTTTGGTTCAATCAAAGGGTTCATCGGATGGTTCAAAGCTTTGGTTCATCGTGACAAGTTCAAAGGCTTATTTTAAAGTGGCACAGTTCGAACAAATGGTGCACAGCATTGAACCATTGAACCATTTTTGGTTCAAGCGGTTGGTTCAAGTAGTTGGTTCAAAGGAATGGTTTAAACACTTGGTTCAAGCGGAAGGCTCAAAGGCTCAGTTTAACGAATGAGTGGCATGCAGTGTTGAACCATTGAACCATTAAACCATTTTTGGTTTAATCAGTTGGTTCAATGGCTTGGTTCAAGGGAGCATCATAAAGCTAAAAGACAAGTGCCCTTGCAGAGGGTAGGGAGCACTTCAAAGGCAGCTGAAGGATAACACGAAACTCAAAAGCAAAAGACAAGGATTAATTCTTTCAGACTTTTTGTCTAAAGGAATTCCTTCAGACAAAAGTCTGAATAAATTCAAGGAGGTTGCAAGAGAGGAAAAAGCCAAAGAACCTGAAGGAATAGTAAAAAAATTGAGACAATTCTCATAAACTTTTTGTCTACGAGAAAATTGCCCATGGGAAAAAACTCATAGAAAAATCCTGTAAAAAAGGCCTAAAGGAATTTGCCAAGGATGGTGATGTCTCAGAAGCCATCAAATTTAAGAAGATAGACTAGCTATTGGTTTTCAAGCTATGACAAGCCTTTGAATATCAAATTTCACACCAAGGAATCTAGAGCGTGGAAGGCACCAAGTGGCAACTGTGAAAGCTGACAAGTTTCAGCACCCATCACCTTTTCCCTTTTGTCTTACGAACACTATGGTGGGCCTCGACAAACTACTAAAGAGAGTAGAATTTTCCACACATCATTTTCTATAGTGCTCTCTAAGGGTGTTTAAACCTTCTATAGTTTTAGTAGATACAACCATGTGTCCCATCATAAACTCAGTGAAAGCCACCACGCATCAACATCCACGGTTCAAAGTGCCTTATGAGTTTCAAAGCGATAGGCATGCAGACGTCAAACTTTATAGGAATGAGTAATCATTGGTTTTTAAACAAATGGTGTGAGCATGAAGGAATTCAAAGACTAAAGTCTAGAGGGTTGAAGAACTAGCAGAAGTAACCTAAGAGACAAAGGAGCAGAAATTGAGAAGACAACCCAGGTGGCAAAAGAGAGGTGAGTTATATCTACAGTTGAAGCAGTGTCTGCCAATTGATTACCAAGAGGCGTGAACAAGTGATGAATAATGTAACTCGTCTTTCCCCATTCTGCATTAATGAGTAGGCAAGCCACGAAATGCCTTAAAAGAGTAGTCTTTTGCAAACAAATGACGCGACCCATAATTCCACCTTGAAGCAAGGGGCCAACACAACATTACCTTTGAGTGGCTTTTCCTCTTCCCAATGCCCAAAATGCACATGGGTCATTTGTAAAAAGGGCACCAAAAGGCTTCTTTTCTTCCTTTATATATTGTAGACTTGTCATTTGGAAAGGATCTGTCACATTTTTAAGGTGAAGCCTTGGCAAATTTTCACCTAAAATCAATAAATGCATTTTTACCTCTATTCTGGTTAGATATCTCTGTGTGTGTCTAAGTGTTAGTTTTGTGTTTAGTCATTGCTTTCTAATGCTTTCACATGGTTAACACCAACGTACCTAGTGTTTATAAGATGCCATTCCTGCAAGTGACAAGGAGAGCTATACTTGGAAGCACAGATATAGAAGAAGCTAATATATAGTGTGCCCTTTCCACAACACCTATGGTGAGTCCCTATTTTTTGTGTGTTCCATTGAAGCCTCCCTGTTAAGTTCTTGTAGCCTGGTCCTTTTGCCAGTTTAAAGTGTATGTATGTGTTTATATGGTTTCAAGTGTGAGTGTGAGTAGGTTAAATCATTTGGTGCATCACCTCTTTTACTGTTGTTTTGTTTTCCTACAATATTTCTTCCTTTCTAATTCTAATTCTAATTCTAATTCATCTTGTCACTACTGCCTAGGTTTTTCATTGGTTACACCATTAGGCCTATTAGTGACTGGCTAACTTAGATGACATTTTAACATAATTAAAGGGTGTAAAATATACATAAACATTAATGGTAATTTATTATGAGTCTTTATATCATTATTCCATCCATTTTATTTCCTTGTTCAATGTAAATTTTGACTACTACAATAAATTCTTCACAAACAAGCCTGTATCTACATATTTTTCTCTCATCTAACTAACCACCACCACCTAGAGGTACATTTTTTGGTCTATTATCACATATGAAAACTTGAATTGAAAAATTATCTTCATGACTCATTAGGCTAAGCAAGGTCTAGGAGTGTCTAGGTATAGACTTGATCTAAAGGTCCTACCCCTGTAGGCTCACCCTGAGACTCTCATGGATGTTTCTACATGTTATTATCATGCTCACACAAACTTAAAAAACTCTCACATGCCTGAGTTCACTCACCTCATCATGTCACCAACTCATACCTTCACCATGCCATGACTAAGATAAAACTTCTAATACACTTGACACCTTGACTTATTCCTTCCATGCCATGACCTCAATAAAACATTAACCAAGCAGACATAGGATAACACAACACACTCATATCATTGCACCAATTTATTTTTGATGAAAACAATCTCTCATATCCTCATACAAACATAAAACAACATGACCAAGCTTCATATGACTTGACATATTTCTCAATGATCATTTCCACATGACATACCTTTGTTCATTCATTTTACTATGCTTCCTTCATATGCTCACCTTGAAACTCTTCATGTCATGACATATCACAAACTACCATCTATCCTTGGTCACCTTTGACATCAACCTTGACATAAATTATCTATACTTTCATGCAACCATAACACATTATTTAACTTAAAATTCTCTCTTTCCTTCAAATTCTCTCATGACAACACTCTTCTCAATGTACCTTGTCTTATTACACATTGCCAACTAGGATTAGTCACCTTTGACATCAATGATCATTATACCATTACATGATGCACCCTTTTTATATCAATGGCAAAAACATGCTAACAAACTCCCCCTTTTTCATTGATGGCAAACCTATTAATGGAAAAATATACTACAAAAATGAAGTCACTTCAAAATAGTACTTTTCCCATCTCCTCATTCTCCCCCTTTTGACATTGATGACAAAGGGTCTTCCAAAAATTGACATATGATACTTGGAAATAAATTTAAATTAAATACACAAAGAAATTCTAATAAAAAATCACCTTAGGCTCATACCAGTTGTTGTAGACAACTTCTAGAAAATTTGAACTATACCTCAATAAACCATGCTTATTATCACTTTACTTCACAACACAGAGCTATAAATATCCCCCTAATTTCATACTCTCCTCTTGAGTCATAAGATGGAAGCCACTCTTAGAAACATCTCTAGATAGGCTACTTCTCCCCATTTTGAACTTTCTCCCTTTCTGAGCTCTTTCCCATTTTTGGTAATAGGATCATAGAGTATATGAAGCATCATACAAACATGCTCCCCCTAACTGTCAGGGTGCACGAAACCGGAAGCACACAGTTGATTACCAAACCAAGCAACTTAATATGCAGAAATAAACCAGATTCAACAAGTAACTAGAATTCAGAATAACACAGAATATGAGAGACAATACACAACTTGTATTAATAACTCTTACAGAAAAGAATAAAATAAAGAAGATGCCACTTCTTCTACACCACCTCTTCAGAGGTTTCCCACACCTCAAGTGAACAGTAATTCTCTCCTCAAAGCTCTCTCTACTAGGTCCCAACACCCAACTCAAACACAGAGTTGGTGTTCACCTTACACCTGTGCTCCACGCACTCCACAAGTGCTCCACGCACTCCACAAGTACTCAAAGTACTTCAAGTAGATCTCCCATGAACCTGCAACAACCTGTAATTCAACAAACCATACTTATGGAAGGGCCTGCCTTGCCTTCCTCTTAGCTCTCCATGTACTCCACGTACATACCAATGAGTACACACCGTACTCCAAGTAGATCCTGCCTGATTCTGCTCCCTGTTGTGTTGCTATCCTATCTGATCTCTAACCTACAGATCAATACTAGTTCTGCACACCTGTGAACCTTGACCTTGCACACACACACACCTGCAGATCAACGATCTTACTTACCATGTAGATCTCCTATAAGGGCCATGCTCACTTGATGATCAAGATCATACATACCTAAAGAATCTAGCTGACTCTCCAATCCAGCACCCACCTTGGTACTGCTATGGAACTAGAAGGAACACCCTTGCTCACCTCACACACAGAAGGAGCTAACTTTGCTCAACTCAAACTAGAACAACTTTACAATACAACCATGAGTCTATTATATAGATCTCATCCAAACAATAATTAGACATCTAATTACGATAATTAGATCCGCAGCTCTCAGTCTATAATTAGCACTAAGCATGAAAACGCTTGGTTCGTTAGCTGACTACCCATAATAAACTCACAGTTGAACCACACAAGTGACCGACACCGGTCCCTGTCTACGTGGGGGTCGCCAACGCCGGCCGATATCTGACCGAAGTCGGTTGCTTCCTGTCTCCTTCCTGCCGACGTCGGTTGGCCTGACCGATGCCGGTGTCTGTGGCACTCAGTAACCCTTTTGCACCCACCTCCATGTCTACATCAATGAAGCTTTTAGCTCCATAACTTAACAATCTCCCACTTAGAGATAAATAGCTGCACTATACCTATACCTGTACTCTATCTAATCTATTTCCTGGTTTGTATTCCTCTTCAAGCTCAATCCTGAAGACAACCCACCACACATCTCGTGGTGTACCTCCTGTCATCCGAGTACCCTGCCGCATCCGAACCTACAAACACATGTAGTGAAGTCCTGACCCTGCATGTATACCTGCTACTGGTCCCTCTCAAAATCCCTGAGAACCCACTTCCTCGAATTGGCTCCTAACTCTCTGACAGCTCCCACTGCATGGGAATACTCAGGTCTATACTAGACCTCATGTGATTTTAGACACAGTACCTGTCCAGCCCTTAGTGTGCTCCGACTCTGCATCCTGCGTAATAAACCTTGCCAACACTTGATTCACATCAGCTCTCACTGGAGGCAAAATCAACTTGTGATCTCCATGCCTCCCATGTCAAATAATTTTGCTGGTCTAAACTCCTCCTGACATGCCACTGAATTAATCTTACCCTTAGCTCAGCACAACCCTGTATGTACAAACCCTGCTAGCAAATATACCATCCACATACAGCAACAGAATGATGTCGTGACTCATCATCCACCTAGTAAGACAAACCATACTAGTTACCCTGACATTGACTAGAGTCATGCTCTGTCATCCCCCTGTCAAAAAACCTGTACCACTGTCCTTCAGCTTCCTCAAGACCATATGCCTGGTCTTCCATCTCACGTATATGTTCTCTCTATTCTTCAACTAAGGAATCCATTCGTCTCTATGCTTTCACACCGGCTGACAACCCTACCAAAACTCTCATTTGGTTCTACATCATATCCCTGCCATGCTCCCACCTGTTTCCTGGATCCTTCCTGTTCTATAATCAGCAACAAGTATAAAGAAGAGGAACAACAAATTTGAGGGCCTACTTACGTCTTCAATCCTCTGTATGGGTGTTTGAGACTCCTTGACAGCATGCTATCCACCCAAAATTTGTTACAGTGACCGACCTCAGTCACTCCACAGTCTGCATCTGACCGACGTCGGTTCCCATGCGTCTGTCCCTGACTACCAACCTACTAGTGTCGGTGTCCCTGTTGTCGACGTCGGTTCTCCTGACTGACGTCGGTCTTACCTACTATCGATGTCGGTCCTTTTGACCGATGTCGGTCTTACCCTGCTTGACATCACTGGCTCTGGTCTGCACATGATCGACATCGGCACCTGTCTGTTCGATGCCGGTTCTTCCTGACCAATGCCAGTATCTGTGTTTGCCTGTGAGTGATGACTTTTTACCCGTGAGCTCCTTTGAATCAATCTCCATGTCCAAATTGCTCTACTTAGAAGTATCCAGCACCATCCACTAGTTTCTGTTCGCCATCTCCTCTAAGAACACCAAGGCTTTCCAGTTCTTAAGCCTATCAAATATATCTGTCTTCCGCTTAAGAACATGCATCTCCTTCCTGCTCATGTGACCAAGCCTATGAAGCCATGTCTCCACAACAGAAGAAGAATCAATAATATAAACAAGTAGATAAAGAGTACCTATTTTCTTACCACCAGCTAATTCAAGTGTACCCACTATGAGAGTTCTTGTGCATCTCTCATCACCCAATCTTCCTGAAGAAATTAGCCATATCTCCAAACCTGGGACCTGCATGACCTTCATCAACACCTGTGTGTTGGCCGCCTACAATTTCAGCTTCACTTCCCCTTTGCCAATTCTTTGGCAAGGCTTACCAGCTCCTCTACCTGGGGCTGCATGGAAAGAGGCAACCGAATCTTTTATCCAAGATTCAACTTTATCCAAGAAACCTCCCAGAGCATCCTGTGCTTTTTAACTCCTCCATTCTTAGCTTACTTTCATCTGTCATTGCTCTACTCCCACTCAATCAGAAACCCCTGAGAGTGCCCTGTAACCAAACACAAAACCTGCTTCCTGCAACCTTAGCTCTGATACCACTTTTCAGGGTGCACAAAACCGGAAGCACACAGTTAATTACCAAACCAAGCAACTTAATATACAGAAATAAACCAGATTCAACAAGTAACTAGAATTTAGAATAACATAGAATATGAGAGACAATACACAACTTGTATTAATAACTCTTACAGAAAAGAATACAATAAAGAAGATGCCACTTCTTCTCCACCACCTCTTCAGAGGTTTCCCAGACCTCAAGTGAATAGTAATTCTCTCCTCAAAGCTCTCTCTACTAGGTCCCAACACCCAACTCAAACACAGAGTTGGTGTTCACCTTACACCTGTGCTCCATGCACTCCACAAGTGCTCCACGCACTCCACAAGTACTCAAAGTACCTCAAGTAGATCTCCCATGAACCTGCAATAACCTGCAATTCAACAGACCATACTTATGGAAGGGCCTACCTTGCCTTCCTCTTAGCTCTCCATGTACTCCACGTACATACCAATGAGTACACACCGTACTCCAAGTAGATCCTTCCTGATTTTGCTCCCTGTTGTGTTGCTATCCTATCTGATCTCCAACCTACAGATCAATACTGGTTCTGCACACCTGTGAACCTTGACCTTGCATACACACACACCTACAGATCAATGATCTTACTTACCATGTAGATCTCCTATAAGGGCCATGCTCACCTGATGACCAAGATCATACATACCTAAAGAATTCAGCTGACTCTCCAATCCAGCACCCACCTTGGTACTGCTGTGGAACTAGGAGGAACACCCTTTCTCACCACACACACGGAAGGAGCTAACTTTGCTCAACTCAAACTAGAACAAATTTACAATACAACCATGAGTCTATTATATAGATCTCATCCAAACAATAATTAGACATCTAATTATGATAATTAGATCTGTAGCTCTCAGTCTATAATTAGCACTAAGCATGCAAACACTTGGTTCGTTAGCTGACTGCCCGTAATAAACTCGCAGTCGAACCACACAGGCGACCGACACCGGTCCCTGTCCGCCTGGGGGTCACCGACGCCGGCTAATATCTGACTGACGTCGGTTGCTTCTTGTCTCCTTCCTGCCGACGTCAGTTGGCTTGACCGACGCCGGTGTCTGTGGCACTCAGCAACCCTTTTGCACCCACCTCCATGTCTGCATCAGTGAAGCTTTTAGCTCCACAACTTAACACTAACTTCATGAAAACCTTATTCAATTGAATTTAGATACACATAAACATTAAAATTGTGCTTTATGCTTATTATATTTCTCTTTGACATATACAATTACTTATTTTCTTTTGAAGCTATTTAAATCATTTAATTATCTCCCCCTTTGTCCTCATAGCTTGTGCTCATCACACGAGTCATCAGGACTCATAGACCTTTCTCAACATCCTTCAATCATCTTGATACCAATACCACTTCTTCAACACATATCAAGCTATCAAATATTAGAAACACATTGGTGGAAGCAAAAAAAACTTTTTTCTTACCTCTCATATACCAATTAGATACCCAAGATTTCATCATACTTCCAACTCTATCAACAACATTCAACTTGCCTTTATGGACATATTGGTCTTACAGACTAATCATATTCCATATGTCTCTAAACACAATCCTATGATTAGGATTGCATTTCATACCATGATTCATCATGAACTAATCGTTAGAATGAATGCTCATACTAACCAAACTTCTTTCACTTTGTCATATACATGCAAACTATAAAGAATATAACTCATACTTGAAATATAGAAAAATTAGAATCCTCTCAATATGAATCCTTCTTTGACTAAAACCTCATGCTTCTATTGATATAATAATGTCTCCATGAAGCCTAATGGAGTCACCCTTTTCCATAGAGATCTCAAAACTCCATGAACTCAGGAGATTCCTAGATCTCCAAATCACTCTACTTAGCTATATTGAAATCATAAGACTGATAGTCCCTCCTTAGAATATATTTAGGTTTGATTGAATAATTTGACTCATTCACCTTTTCATCCTTCTTCTCTTTTACTACATTGTCAACACATGTAGATAACAAGTGTTCTTGACATTCCTTCACTTCTGATCTTTGCTCTATCTTATAAAATATTCCATCTTGACCATTGGGCGTAATATGATTAGTCTTGACTTTTTTTGGATTTTAAACTAATGTTTGACCCTTCTCATGCACTCTAGGAGATCCATATACCTTGTTAAATCTTGAGGGCCTTCTAACTCCATCAGGACAAAATCTTGTAATGTGTCCCATATTATGACAATTATAGCAAACAACATTTTTGTACATAAATTTTGATTGGTCACTCCTCCCATGTTCCCATGATAACTCATTCCTTGAGACTATTATATAATCACTTGATCTATGACCAAAGTTATGACAATAAAAATAATAACCATTAAAATAATTGGAATACCTCATTGCATTGGGCTGCCTGATTGGTCTCTTCATGTTGACTTTCATGTTGGTATTCTTGACTTGTTGATGATCACTATGAGTCTTATATTTGAGAGGTTTTACATAGGTATTTGAATCTTATATTTAATGAATATTAAATTTTATCCTCTCAAAATAAAATATATTAAAAGGACTCAGTGACTATCTTGAAACATGTTTTAGTTTCCACATATTTGCTTGGTGTGATTTTTTGTTAAAACTTATGTTGTGTTCAAAACCCTATTTGAGAACAAAAGTACCATATTCTTAGTCAAAAACTAAAACATATGGTCCCTTTCAGAAAGAGGCATTACATTATCAAAATTTCATGCAAACAAAATTAGTAACATTGTCAACTTGGTCTAATACCTATCTTATTTATTTTAACCATGTCGATCCCAAATTCTTGTCAAATGTGTACTATTATGCCATTCAATTTAGTCCAAACCTAAGTGCAAGTGCAAGTGCTTGTTCTAATGTGCCTTTGTTTCAAATTATTAAATAAATAAGTTCTTAAGTTCAAGTGCTCAACTTATTATCAAATGTGTGTCATTATACCATTTGATTTAGTTTACAACTAGTTGTTGATCCCAATTTACCTTCTAGTTCCAATTGCAAGCTTTAAATTTCTAAGTTTAAAACTAATTTCCAAATTCTAGTTTGATTTATGCCAAGGTCAACCCCTTCTAGAAGATTAAGATCTAAAACAAGTTTGGATCTTAATTCAACATCTTAAGATCAAGTTTACAATTCTTGTGTCAATACTTTGTGCATTCCAAGTCCTATTTCTTTGAAAACAAAGTCAAATTTCCAAGATTTAAACTTTTACACATTATAAGTTCCTCAAGTTCAGATGTTCCTAAGGTCTTACCCATTGAGCATTGTGCACTTGAAACCTTTGAACCTTAAATTTGTGGACAAATCCTCTTAGAATAACTTGACTTGTTTAAATCATTGATGTAATGAAATTAATTATATGATTCAAAATAATAGAATTATATATTGCATAATTAAAAGCAAAATAAACAAATCCAAAATAACAATTGGTGAAAGAGCAGAATACTTGAATATCATGACTGTGCCACTTTGAGGGGGTAACCTCCACAATAATGAAATAAGAACAAAATTTTTAATATGATAATAAAATCCTAACCAATACCTCCTATATATATTTTACTTAGCTAAGGTTATTTCATATCCTAGCCATACGAAGAACATAGAGAAATGCAACAAGATAATATGAAGGTATGTAAGCCACAAGTCAACCACACATATCCATAGACACACTATAAGTTAAGGGTGTAACATTCCCCTCCCCTTATAAAAATGTTTTATTCAATAGTAAATCAAACTAGGATGTTTTTGAAATAATGCTTCATCCTCCCATGTTGCATCTTTAGAATGTAGGTTCTTTCATTTGCTCAAGTACTCCTTAATGGCTCTAGTCCACAATTTCTTAGTGTGTATGTGAAATATCTCTTCAAGATCTAGAATGACTCAACATTATTCATCAAATTTAGGTAGCTTAATTTGAGTAGAAACTCTGTCTAATTACCTTTTTTAGGTAAGATACATGGAACACTAGATGTATGCGAGTGGATGGAGGTAATTCCACCTTTTAAGCCACACTACCAATTTTTTGCAAGATATAATAGGGGCCATAATAATTAAGTGACATCTTGTTATCCTTTTTTGTTGCTTCAAATACATCTGATTATATGGATGAAAACACACAAATACCTAATCACCTATGTCAAAATCCTACTCACTATGGTGTTTATCTACTTTTTACTTCATTCTAAATTACGTCATTGCTAAATTCTCTCTCAAACTAAATAACACTTGATATTGATGATGAATGTGATCCTCAACAGCTCAAACATTAGGATGCACTATCAAACATGAAGTTATGGATGGGGATTGATACCCATATAATTATACAAAGGGAGACATCTTATAATAAGTGTGAAAATAAGTGTTATACCACCATTTAACAAGTGGCTACCAATGGACCCATTTATCATGTTTGTTATAAAAAAATAATGAAGATACCCATCTAGAGATTTTTTGACTATATCTATTTATCCATCATATTGAGGGTGATAGGATGAGATATGAGCCAATTGGGTACCCAAACATGCAAATAATTCATTCCAAAAATTAATAGTAAAAATGGGATCAAAGTCACTTATATTGATCTTTAGAGTATCATGAAATTTTTGAACTGTATTGAGAAAAAAAAAATCTATTATACTAGTAATAAATGGCTATGATAAGGAAAAAAAATGAGAATACTTCATGAGTTGATCCAAAACTACCATGATAATATTTTAACCCTTAGACCATGATAACCCCATAATGAAATCCATGAAAACCTCCTCCCAACTTTAACTAGGTATGGATAAAGGTTTTAAAAGACCTAGGGTCTTAATGGTTTCACCTTTGTTTTTTTGACATACCATGCATTCATCCATATATTTATAGACATCCCCATTGAGTCCTTACCAAAATAAATCCTACTTAATTATATGATATATTTTCAAAATTTTGGAGTGATCTGCAAGTGGAGAGGCATGAAGCTCCTAAAGAATTTTATGTTTGAGGGGAGGATGATTATAGAGGTATAATCTATCTTTATACCATAATGTGTTCCCCTTACATGTAAATTTTTTAAATTAATAATAATCCTATTGAATAGTTTGAATCAAATCATTGGTATCACTATAACTTTCCCATTTAGATCTGCTTCCTCTAGCCAATTTGCCTGCCACATAGTCATGGCACATAAAAATGCCTCAACTAATTCATCTCATCAAGAGAGGGAATATGCCACCACATTATATTTTTATTTATTATAAACTATTTAAAAAACACATCCTAACATTTTAGTCACCCATTTATATTGTTCTTCATATAACAATCATTTCTCTAAAAAATATTTGAGGCTATCATGATCAATATTTTCCAAAAAATGATGACCCCTTAGATAAGGTCTCCATTGTTTCATTGCATACAGAATAACCATAACCTCTTTCTCATAGATTGGTTGAGTCTATTTTTTCACTTTATTTGGTGACTTTAAGATGCTATTGGTTTAAATTTTTTCATGAGTACAACTCCCATGCCATATCCTGATGCGTCACTCTCCACAATAAAAGTTTTAAAAAATTAGGAGTAGCCAAAATTGAAACTGTGCACATAGCCATTTTCAACCATTCAAATGCCTTCATATTTTAATCCATCCATTATAAGGATTATTTATTCAAAAAAGAGGTGAGTGGGGATATAATGATACCATAAGTTTTGACAAACCTGTGATAGTAACCAGTTAGCCCCAGAAATCCTCTAAGGTTTTTGAGGGTCTTAGGAACTTGCCACTCCATCATCACTTAGGTTTTTTTAAGATCAAATTTCACTCCTTCATGTGAAAAAATATGACCCAATTACTCCACCTCTTGGACACAAAAATCACATTTGTAAGGTTTGGCATAAAGCTAATGTTGTTTCATAACTAAAAGTACATATTTCACATGATTCAAATTATCTTCGTAATCTTTGTTATAGATGAGGATATCATCAAATAATGTTAATACAAACTTTCTCAAAAAAGGCCTAAAAATAATATTCATCAAACCCTAAAATGTATATGGTGCATTTTTGATGCCAAAAGTCATGACCATAAATTTATAATGGCCTTCATCAGTTATGAATGTTATTTTAAGTATGTCCTCATTGCAGATGTGAATATGATAATACCCAGAGTAAAGGTCTAATTTGGTAAAATAAAAAACACCATGTAATTCATCTATAATTTCATCAATTAATAGAATAATAAACTTATCTTTTATGATGTACTTCTTGAGTTCTCTATATTTTGGTCACATCCTCCAAATATCATCTTTCTTTTGCACCATGACCCCTAGTGAGGAATATTCACTTTGACTGTGTTGGATGATTTATACCTCCAACATCTTATGTACCATGTTTTTAATTTCACTCTTTTGGGCATAGGGATACCTAAAATATATGATGTTGGGTGGTGTACTTATTGGATTGAGCCTAATGGCATGATAAGGTGCATGAATTTGAGGAAGTCTTTTTGGCATGTCACCTAAAATAACATAATGGTCAACACCCTTTGTAAATTAGGATGTGTAGATGCCCTGGTTGGTTGAACCTATATGGAAAATAAGCATGTCACAAATCCTTCTAAACTTTTTCAAAGAATATTCATCATTTAATGGGAACTAATCAGTTGTAGAGATTTAGATTGTAATCCATCAAGTTCAAAGGTCATGCCTTCTAAATGGAATCTCATGAATAGTTCTTAGAAATTCATCTCAATAGTGCCCAAAGTGTTGAACCACTGCACTCCAAAAATAATTTCAACTCCTCCCATGGGAATAGAAAACATAGGGGAATATAGAAAGTAGTCTCCTATAATAAGCTTAATGCTATGGAATTTTCTATAATAGTTTACTATACCACCATCTATAATCATGACCTAAAATTTTTGAGCTTGGTAAATGAAATAGTTCAAACAAGTAGCCAGATTAGTGTTGATGAAATTATGTGTACTCCTAGAGTCAATTAACATAGTAACCTTTTATTTATTTAGGAAACCCACTACCTTAAGAGTTTGAGTACTAATGCCTAAAAATGCATGGAAACAAATCATAGGTTGAGAATATTCACATTCATCCTCAGCGTCTTCCAATCCTATCCTCCTCATCATCTTCTTCCTCTTCATTGGCACCTTCAATGTAAAATAACTTATTTTCACCACATTGATGTCCTTTAATCCATTTTTATCACATCCAAAACATAAGTTTTTTTCATATTTATATTTATATTTTTGAGGTCTCAATCTAGTAGGCTATGAAAATGATGGTGTTGGGAAGGTGTGTTCATGCACATTAGTGAAAGGTCATTGTTTGATCAAATATTTTTACTCAACTAGGTGTGCCCTTGGTATAGCTTCATATACATTACTAGGATGAAAAATGCAAACCTCCAATTGGATTCTATCTTTGAGGCCACCCAAAAATAGGTTAGTTAGATTTTACTGAGTGATGTCTACCATAAATAAGGAGAGATTCTAAAATTGATGAATGTAATCCTAAACCATCCCAATTTGGTGAAATTTTACTATTTGGATGAATTAGTTTTCTAAGAAGTTATTATGATAGTATAGTTATAGCTCTTCATAAAATATAGACTAGGAAACCAAGAGACCCTTCTTTTTATTTTGAGCACACAACCATCGATAACAAATAAAATACTCATGTTTTAGATACAGAAAGGCCATGACCACCTTTTATGAATAGGGAGTCTAATGTAGAGTAAATAAATTTTCAATTTGAGTAATCCATGTGAGTTGATAATTAAAATCAAAATTGCATAGGTCCACTTTGGGAATAATGACTTTGTACCATGGTTGGAATTATGATTATTTGGAGGAAAATAACAAAACTAAAGTGGTGGAGGGTTATTTTACAATTTTTGAGTTGAAAAGTTGGCCAATTTCCTAGTGATTTGTTGTAATTAATCCCAAAAGTTATTCAAGTCCCCTTTCATCCCTTGAAGGTCCCCTTTAACTGCATCAAGATCATATTTGTGCACCATACCTTACAACTCTGACTTATGTTATTTAACTATCTCCAAAATACTCTCATTACAACTTTATGACTCTATATCATCTTTGTGAGGAGTTTTAGGAATTTATTTCCCTTTTTCACGACCATGAGTATTAGGTCCTACCATGCACAAACCCTAGGAGGGTCATGAACCCCAAAAAATGTATTGATATATGATATAATTATGATCACCTTACTAAAATGAATCCAAAAACTACTAATGTGCATTATGGAGAAAAAATTGCTTAAAAAATTTATTGGTAGAATATACTATTGTGATCATCTCAAAAAGACAAATCCAATGACTACCAATTCACATAAGGTAAAAAAGTTACTCGTGGATCACAAGTTATGTTTTTTTAGCCTTCTAGTGCTTAGGATGCCTAGCCCAAAAAAAGTTGCATCATATAAACTTACCCAAATCAAAGATATGATACCAATTGTAATGAAATTGCTTAGATGATTCACAATAATAGAATTATATATCGTAGAATTAAAAGGAAAATAAATAGGTCCATAACAATAATTTGTGAAAGAGTAGAATACTTGAATATTATGACTGATCCACTTTGAGGGGGAAACCTCCAAAACAATTTGATAATAATAGAAGTCACAATATGATGATAAAATACTAACCATGACCTCCTATATATACTCTACTTAGCCAAGGTTATTTCATAGGCCGACCATACTAAGAACATAGAGAAATGTAGCAAGATAATATGAAGGTGTGTAAGTCTTAAGTTGGTCACACATATCCCTAAACACACTATAGGTTAAGGGCATAATATTTGAAATTGATAAACCCTCTGATTGGTGTGTTAACCATAATTAAGACACTTTACCTTGGACCAATTTACAAGTGCCTTTTACCAAGTCTAACTAATCTTTTAAGGTGCCCAAACCTCTTATCAAAATGAAGATCATAGACTTAACCATGCATAGATACACATGTATTGGGGCCATATATAACCTCTCATTTGATGAGGAAGTGGTTTACAACCCGTGGGGGATATGACCATTATGTATAAGATGAAGATGATCAACTATATCTTATTAAAGTGTCATAAAATATTGAATTTGAACTACATAATTTTTTTTCCAATTATGTCAACTACTACTGAATAAGGCCAACAATACCAACAATATATTCCAAATGTACTAACCCACACTAAACAAGGCCAATAGTACCTCAAACATGTGTCATTTGACATCGAACAAAGACTAAATCTAATGTACCTTGTAAACATCCTACCTAATGATAAATATAGGCAATCAATTTTCTAGACAACTATTTAACAAACAAGGTAAACATCTTGTTAGGTTGTTCGAAATGGGTGTGAAATTTACTCTATATTTTCCTAGGGAAAATTTTTAATACATGGTTATAGAACCCAAACAAACACCTCTTGTGTTACTAGAGAGTCAAGCAACTACTAGCCAAGATTCAAATTTTAGCCAAACCTTGGTAGTTTCCAACAAACAAAAAAATCAACTAGTTGATCCTATAACACAAAGCCAACTTATTGCTTCAAAAATATAATAGGCTAAATAGGCCTTTGCTACTTTAGTCAACTCCTTTAATAGTCTCCAAGTTTAAAATCCTACATTGTTAGAAAGTAATCTTCCAATGGAACAACTATTAGATTTGTCAAACTATCCAATGTATAATATGGATCCCTTTTCTAAAAATACATTAGTTGTGTACATGTTTAGTACACCTCTATTTGAAACCAAATTAGCAAATAATATCAATTCAAAGGTATTTTTATACTCTACCCAACATGTGGTGGACAATTCTCAAATGTCATATTTTAACCCACACCAAGTATCATCTAAAACAAAATAAAGTGTTGTTGTATATTCCCCATGAGTTATTTATTCTAATGTTCAGTATATTTAAAAAACAAGTTGCTAACACACCTGAGCCAAAATATTAAATTCCAAGTACTACACCTTGTTGAGTGGTAATTGTTGACCAAATTTGACTTTTAGGTCAAATTGGGACACCCCTAGGTAAAAAATTGACTTTTAGTTGTCATAAGGATATAATATAGATGTCATAATTTTTTTTATAGTCTAATTGATGTCATTTAATGTTGTATTAGCCTTGTTATTTAGTTATTTTAATCCCTTTAGTCATTTTTAGTCATTTATTAGCTAAAACCAATCTGCTTCTTTTTCACCCTTCTTGGCAAACAAAAGTGACTTGTAGGTTTGTACTTGGTATAGTCCACATAAGAGGTTTAGAGAAAAATGCTCTTGGAGGTGTATTATAAAATAATTCAAATTTAATTTGACATTTTTTTGTAGAGGAATCATGGTATGAGATTTATGAACCATTCCTAAGAAGTTGACCTTTCAAATTTACCTACTAATCTATGCACCCTATAGGTTTTGATTCCTTTTGAGCAATTCCATAAGAACCAATTACTAAGTTTGATGATAGATGATTTTGACCTCATCCTAAAATGATTTAAATTATTTTTTTCATGTTTCATGAAGTTTTTATATGCTAATCATCCTGAGTTGTAGGAAAAAAAACTTTTCTATGCACCAAATAGTTTCTTCACCATTTGATGGATTTTATTATTTTGATGCTAGTCTTGGAGGGTGAATATGTTTTGGTTTACATGATTACACATCATATTTGTCACATTCACTTCCCAATCTCCTTTTTCAAGGTATGTCTCCATAGAATCATAGTCATATATAAGAAAACATAGTTAGACAACCATGAAATTATGTTGCGAACATTATTATATGGGAATATCACATTGAATAGGGGTTTTGGAAACTATTTTCAAGATATCCATGATGATAATCAAAATTTTGAGGACTGGTAAAGAGCTTAACTCTACCCCATGAGGCCTAAACTATACACACTACCTACATTCCTCTTCACTACCTGCATATTTAGAATGTGCACTTACATGTGTTTTTAGGAGAGAATCAGGTTAGAGTAAAGGTTTTGTAATGATTTTAAAAGTTTTCATAATGGTAATCACCCATGTAGATAATGTGAGGAAAATACTAAATCTATTCATGATCCAAATATAACATTCACTACCTCTTATCCTCACACTGCCTGCATATGACCATAACCACCTACAGGTGGTACCACAGAGAGCAAGGTAGCCATTTTGAAGTGTTGGAATGGATTATAAAAGCATATTTTAGGTCCTAAAATTAGGAGATATCATGACTAACCCTTTTGAATGAATAGGATGATAACTTTAATGGGGATTACCTTTCATTAACATGACTGTAAATTTAGGTCTTCAATCCCTACAGATGCAAAACAAAGACCCTAGAGTGTTTTAAATTTAACATACGATATGGATACATGAGATTCTAAGGTATCCTAATGTCTTAAAATTTTATCTCTCAAATAAGACATGATAATTTCAAAGTTTTAAGGGAATTTTAGAAATTGAAATTAGTTTTTGAGGAAATCAAAATCACATTTTTATACACTATGAATAGATGGTAATGTTTATAGGACTTTGATTTAAAATGGTCTTGCACTCAAGGTTGATGATTCTAGACCTTTCCAGCACATGGATATGATTCCAAATGATTAAAATGAGAATTAATGTTTGAATGATCATCTAGAGAGGATGGAATACTATTTTTGAGTCCTACGGTCACCTACAATCCATACCAAGCCATGAAAGCAAACACCTATAGCCAACATTGAGTTTCAAGTTGAGGAAGGGTCTATTTTCTTGCATACATGATTGCAAGGTATGATATTGTGAATTAGGTGATTATAAACTTTATAAATCTTTCAAGTATACTAAAAGGAAAATAAAATGACCTTACAAACTCATGGTCACCTACAAGACTCTGCCTATAATTAGTTGCAGGTGACTATAGGTAGACATAGGACTGAGGCAAAGTTTTTAGGTGATATTTATACTAAGACCAATGAACTAGGGAGTTATAAAATGTACTATATGAATTAAAGGAATCCTTAATAATTATATGTACTTTTATTTCAAACTTGGAACATAAAAAACCTACAAGAGACATCCTTAAGGGGAGAAAATTATAACTATGTTGACTAAAATAGGCTGTAAGATGAGATTTGGCACTTAAGGTTATATTGCATAAACCTAAGGTTAATAGTGATTCAAATAATTTATAGGTCACCATAGAGAGATTCAATGGGGTCTTTTCACATTGTGGTCAGGGTCTAACATTTGTAAAGAATACCTACAAGGATCCTCCTCAAACATTTGTACGCAGTCTATAATTTAAAACTGTTGATTGGAGAAGCATGAAGGTTAAGGGAATCTAGGATGATTAATGGGTTTGAGGAACCATAAATATGATAACACCCATTTTATAAATCTCATTATCATGTGATAAAAAGCTAAGGGGAAGGTTTCCAATCAAAAAACATAGTCCACTCTTGAAAAATCTCGCACATAGTCCTTTTCTTTAGGGGTCTATTTTAGGTTTTGGATGAGTTAATAGGTCTATTGATGTATTCATGAGATAAAATTTTATACATAACATAATTTAAAATTTTATAATTCCCTCCAACATTTATATTTGTTTGAGGAAATAGGGGAGTGCCCTCTTTTTTATCTCAAATAGAGGGCACTCCCTTGAGAACAAAACTAGAAAAGTTTTGGGGAAAAGGGGATGAAGATTGAATCAAGGGTTTTTTTGAACTTATAAATGATTGCGTGAAGTTGGGATGCATCTAGGATATCATGTTATATCAATAAAAAAGGAATAAATCTAAATAGGGAGGCCTAAAACACAAAAGTTGTAGTCAAACCTACTTGGGCAAGGTTTAGGCCAAGACCAAATGGGGGGGTCATTCACCATTCTAACATGAGATATGCACTCCAAAATATTGAATCATGTTTATGGGGGTAAAATAAGATGTGTTTAAGATTTTATAATTCAAATTAAACCCAAAAGAATCCATTTTTAGACCCTAGGATAACTTAGACTTTCAAGAAATGGAGAAACAAGCTCAATAGGAGAGGTTCAAGTGCTCATATATTTTTGGAGGTTTTTCATGGGAGATAAAGGAGTTTAAGGATGTTAGAAAAGGTATTTAACTATTAATTTGTGTAATTTTTTGGAAACTTAGACTTTATACCTTTATGAATGAACCTTAAGAATCAAAACTGCTCAGAAACCCTTCAAAACCCTTACAAGGACTAGTCTGGAGAAATGAAGCTATACAGCTATTATAATCAGCTAGTTTGACTATGATGGTGATTGAAACTTATAGAAGATTTCACAAGATACCCCCCATGCTTTTTGTATATATGAACTTGTATGGATGGGGTGATAAATAGGGTATTTTGACCATTTTTTATGTTGTGTAGGTTTTATGAGGAGTCTAGAGATGAGACCAACTTTGGGATAAATACTAATACTTTTTATAAGTACCCATATTCTTTTAATTATTGAAAATAACTCCTAAGTGCCTCACTAAGATCTCTCATCTCGGCCAGTCAAAGCTGGCATATTGGAAAAACTAGAGAAAGGTGTGAAAAATTCAAGAGGATGTATTTTTAAGGTGTCCCTGATGATTCTAAGGATATGGAGGGTCTTGAAAATTTTCATCCACTCCATCCCATGTATTTTTATGAGCAACTAAATCCAAATTTGAAGACAAGTGTGTAGGATGCATGAAGGAAGAGTTTTATACATTATAGATAATGATAACTCTTTTCTAAATGATTATAGAGGACCAATCGTATAACCAATGAATGAAGAGGCATGAAATAACCCATTACCATTAATTATAATCATTATAACTGGTCCTAGTTAGTTATGAGGTTTTTAAATAGGGCCAATCATGAAGGTAATTTTTTTGAGCTAGAATGGGGAGTTTTATGCCACTTTTCATGAAGTTTATGCCTCTTCTCATGCACAAGTAACTGATTCTCTCAACTTGACAAGTGTCCTTGTGACCCTTGTACTTCTCTCTTCTCCTATCTCTCTCAAGTTCTATAATAACTAGCCATTTTGGCCATTGTATCTTATGTTGCACCTAAGTATGGAAAATCCTTACTCATTTGCATATATTTTGATCAATAAGACTACTGATTGTTACCTCTTCCATTGTTATTCCCTTAACCATTTGTGTGTCTAGGGATATGTGTGGCTGATTTGGGCTTACATACCTCTTTTATTTACTTATTACATTTATTTATGTTCTTAGATAGGTCAGCCTATGGAATAACCTTGGCTAAGTAGACTATATATAGGAGGTAGTGGTTAGTCTTTAAGCATCATGTGAGAAATATTCTACTAATAGTGCATTGTTGTGGAGGTTTCCCCCTTGAAGTGGATTTATTATATTATCCAGTATTCTATTCTACTATCAATTATTACTGTGAATCTCTCATATTTTCTTATTCTATGAAATATAAAATCATTCTATGCAAATATCTAAGTAATTTCATTACAAGTGGTATCAGAGCTTCGATTTGGGCAATTTTCCTATGGAATTTTTTTAGGATCTAGTGAGGATCTAGTTGACATATCATTATCAAAATAATGTCTCTAAGAACTATTTTAGATAATTATCTAAATTGTGGAAAATAAGACCTATGAAGGATTATATTCATCAATTTCAAAATCTCTCTTTAAGGGTGGAAAATATCACTAAGAAAAATTTGACAGATCTATTTTTGGGTGGCCTCAAAGATAACATCCAATATGAAGTTTGAATGTTTATCCCACAATATATATTAGAAGATATCCTTAAGGCACACATGATAGAAGAAAAATAGATGGTCAAAAGGAAAACTTTCACTACTGGTCATGATCATAACTTTCTAGCACCTTCATTTCCACAGCCCACTAGATTAACACAATGAAAAATTAAGGAGAAATGAGCCAAAGGGTTGTGTTATGGTTGTGACATCAAATGGAGAAAAGACCATCATTGTGCTAAGAAGAAGATATTTTACATTGAAGGTGCTAATGATGATGAAGAGGATGCATAAGTTCCTGAGGAAGAATATGAAGACTCTTAGCCTACTATTTCATGCCATGCTTTGTTAGGTATTATTACTCTTTAAAATCTTAAGGTGATGGGTTTCCTTAAGAAACAAAAGATCACTATCTTGATTAATTATGGGAGCACACACAATTTTATCCATAATAAGTTGGTTGCTCATTTGAACTATTTCATTTATCCAGCTCTAGAATTTTAGGTTATGATTGTAGATGGTGGTATTATCAGTTATTTAGGAAAATGTCATAGTATTAATTTGGCCATGGGAGACTACTTATTGGATTCTCCTATGTTTGCTATTCTAATGGGTGGAGCTAATATTATTTTGGGAGTCCAGTGGCTCACCACTTTGGGCACTATTGACATGAATTTTCAAGAATTATTCATGCATTTTCATTCAAAAGAAAGGAAATTTGACCTAAGAGGATTAAAATCTAAATCTCACCAACTTGTTAGCTCCCATTAAATGATAAATATTCTTTGTAAGGGTGATGATGGATTTGTAGCCCACTTGTTTTCTATAGAAGCAAAACCAACTCAGCCATCTCCAGCTCTTGATCTACAACAAATAATTGATGCTCATTCTATTTTTTTTAGAGACATGTCAAAAGGACTTCCACCTAATTGCACACATGATAATTCCATCACACTTATTACTGGTAGTACGACACCCAACATCAAGCCATACAGGTATCCCTATGCCCAAAAAAGTGAAATTTAAAATATGGTACAAGAGATGTTAGATGCAAGAATCATTCACCATAGCCAAAGTGAATACTCCTCACTAGTTGTCATGGTGAGAAAGAAAGATGACACTTAGAAAATGTGCCTTAACTATAGAGAACTCAATAAGTACACTATCTAAGATAACATTCTAATTCTTATCATTAATGATTTTATAGATGAATTGAATGGTGCTCTTTATTTTACCAAGTTAGATCTACACATTCTAGGTATCATCAAATCAAGATCCATGATGAAGACATACCCAAAACTGATTTCAAGACTCATGAGGGCCATTACGAGTTTTTGGTTATGCCTTTTGGCCTAACATATGCACCATCTACTTTTCAAATTTTGATGAATACTATTTTTAAGCCATTTTTGAGGAAATTTATTTTGGTATTCTTTGATGATATCCTCATTTATAGTAAAATTTGGCCAGACCATTTGCAACATGTGAAATAGGTACTCTCCATTTTGGATCAAAATCAATTATATGCCAGACCTTCCAAATGTACTTTTGGGGCTAGTGAGGTTGAATATTTGGGTCATTTGGTATCTTATGAAGGAGTGAAACTGGATCCTAAAAAATCCAAGCAATGGTAGACTGGCCAATTCCTAAGACACTCAAGTAACTTCAGAGATTTCTAGGACTTACTAGTTATTACCATATATTTGTCAAAAATTATGGTAGTATTACAACCCCTTACCTCTTTATTAAAGAAAGACTCCTTTCAGTGGATTTATGTAGCTACCCAAGCAATTGAATAATTGAAATTGGCTATGTGCACTACTCCAATATTGGCCACTCTTGATTTTTCTAAGACTTTTGTGGTTGAATGTGATGCATTTAGGTATGGTATGGGTGATTTACTCATGGAATAAGGTAGACCACTAGAATTTTAAAGTTGTCAAATCAAGGGTAAAAATTAGCACAAGCCCATATATGAGAAGGAAATGATGGCCATTTTGCATGTAGTCAAACAATGGAGACATTATTTGATGGGTTATCACTTTCAGGTAAAAACTGATCATGATAGTCTTAAATATTTTTTAGAATAAAGGCTATCATCTGAAGAACAATAGAAGTGGGTAACTAAGATTCTAGGCTATGATTTTTAAATAGTCTATAAAAAGGCAAGGACAATGTGGTGGAAAATGCACTACTAGAAAAGATGAATAAATTGAGGCATTGCTATATGCCATGACCATTTTCCAAGCATATTAGCTAGAGGAAGCATGATCAGAATGGGAACATGATAGTACTACTCATGATTTGATTCAAAATCTTCAGCAGGGTTTAGATGGATTTGAAAAATTCACATGGAAAGGTAATGCATTATGGTATAAAAATAGATTGTACCTATGTAAGAATTCTCTTCTTAAACAAAATATCCTTCAAGAACTTTAGGCAACTCCAATTAGGAGTCATTCAATATTTTTGAAAACCTATCACAAGATCATGAAAGATTTTTCTTGGGAAGGTCTCAAGGGGGATGTCCAAAGATTGTGTGGCTGAATGTATGATCTATCAATAAAACAATTGCAAAACCATCAAAACTCTAGGTTTTTTACAACCTTTATCTATCCCTAGCGAGTGTTGGGAAGAGGTCTCTATGGATTTCATTACAAGGTTACCAAGATCTGAAGGTCAAAATGTTATCATGGTTTTTGTAGATCATCTCAGTAAGTATGCTCATTTTTTTCATTATCCCAGCCATTTGTTGCTAGTATAGTAGCTTCTGCTTTTCTCAATACAGTTCAAAAATTGCATGGGCCTCCTAATATCATTGTCAGTGATAGAGATCCCATTTTTACTAATTTTTTTTGGAATGAGTTATTTACATGTTTAGGCACTCAATTGGCTCATAGTTCATCCTATCATCCTCAATCTTATGGACAAACTGAGGTAGTCAACAAATGTTTGGAAGGATATCTTCATTGTTTTGTTTTTGATAAATAGGATAAATGGGTTCATTGGCTACCACTTGCTAAATGGTGGTATAATACTTTTGTTCATAGTTATTCCAAAATGTCTCCTTTTATGGCACTATATGAATACCATCCTACATCCATCACTTTCACCTTAAAGGTCCATCCTAAGGTTCATGCAATTGAAGAACATATTCACCATCAATAAGATGTCTTTGCAAGTTTGTGTGAAAATTTAGCTATGGCCCAGAATCACATGAAGCAACAAGCAGATCAACATAGAAGTGAGAGGCATTTTAACATTAGTGATTGGGTCTTGTTTACTTAAATCTAGACAAACATATGTCATTGAATCAACAAAAAAAGGATAACAAGTTGTCCCCTAAGTATTATGGGCCTTATCAGATCTTGCAGAAAATGGGTAGTGTGGCCTACAAGTTATATTTTCCTTCATCCACTTGCATACATCCTATATTTCATGTATCATCCCTGAAGAAAGTCATTAGACACAGAGTTACCATTAAAATATAATTACCATAATTATATGAGGAAGGTAAAGTTATTCTTGATTATGAGGCTATCCTTTAACAATGCACCAAGCAACTACATTTTAGAGCAATTATAGAATACCTAATCAAATGAAAGAATCTGCCATGTGAAGATGCCACTTGGGAAGATGAAGAATTTGTGCAGTATCATCCAAAGTTGCCAAAATTTTGAGGACAATGTTTTTTGGAAGGGGAAGGGCTTGTTATACCCTTAACCATTGGTGTGTCTAGGGATATGTGTGGCCGACTTGGGCTTACATACCTCTTTTATTTACTTGTTACATTTCTCTATGTTCTTAGATAGGTTGACCTATGGAATAACATTGGCTAAGTAGACTTTATATAGGAGGTAGTGGCTATTCTTTAAGCATCATGTGAGAAGTATTTTTCTAATAGTGCATTCTTGTGGAGGTTTTCCCCTCGAAGTGGCTTTGCTAAATTATCCAGTATTCTATTTTGCTATCAATTATCATTGTGAATCTCTCATATTTTCTTATTTTATGAAATATAAAATCATTCTACGTGAATATCTAATTAATTTCATTACATCCATGATTGTTCTTAGTTTTTTCATTTTAAATGGTTAATTTTGCATAAGTGATAACTCTTGTTTCTTTAGCATGATTGTTTCATTCTATCATCTAGTTGCAGTTAGAATTCTTCTTCTTGTAGGGCATGTGAAGTGTTTTAGGAAATTTCAAGGATTGAGTCTATTATTATATGGATTAGATCCCTCATATGCCTCTTTTATAGTCCTATTATCTTTTCACATTAATCCATAACCTCACAATGTAGCATTGATGTGAGAAGATGAAGATTGGAGAAGTGTATATTTAGTTTGTCCCTTGATTTCAAGTGTAACATGCATATGGTTTGAAGTCATCAATATATTTGGTGTATCACCTCCCTTAGGATAGTTTTTTTCATTTATATCTCTCCCTTTTCACCCCCCAAGTTTAGTTTAAGTTGCAATCCAAAGTGGTACATCAATGGAGCTAACACTATCTAGAGATTCACCTCATCCTTAGGCTACCCATAAGCCTAGAGGTGTTTCCATTGTTTCACTTGGATGAGTAGAGATTTTACATCTCCTCAAAGGGTGTAAATCCAAGTGAAAATATTTTTTATGGGACTCATGGTCTAATAGGTTGAGGGATTTTTTTGTGTTGTCTCTCAACAATCAGTGTTTGGAGGCATCTATCAAAGCATTAATGGTAACTCTAAAGATTCATTAGCTAGTCAAGCATCCCAAGTTTCCTTTTGAATATTTTTGGTAACATTTTCCTTTGTGTTCTTTATTTTAATGAAGTTTCATGGCTGACTTTGGTGTTGAGTTTTGTTCTTTACAAGTTGGTGAAACATTGAAAGCTTGTGCTATTCCCTATCAACAAAAGCAAGTTATTAATCAACCTTGGTCCGATTCTTACCAATATTATAATGAAAATTTACAACCCCATCATGATCCTTATTAGCACTATATGTAGCCTTATCATGAGTTTTATCAGTCTTATAGATAGCCTCCTCAATATCTTGCTTGTCCTAGTCAACCTAGCCACTCCTCAACTCCATCCATTTTCACCTTTAAGCAAACATTTTTTGGCTATGAGAGGTACATGTTGGAGATTGATACTATAAGAGGATATGATTAAGATTTACATATAAATTTCATTCACAAGGTGAGAGATGCCTTAGATTTGGTCAAAAGAGAGTGGGCACATATTGAAAGAGCCAATTGGCAAAGGCTTACAAATGAGATGCTAGATGTGAGTGTTTTGATGGCATCCTTGGAAGATAAGCTAAGATTTCATGAGAAGCAGCCTTACCAAGTATATACACCTTCATATCCACTTCCCCAAGTTTTTGATCAACCATATTTGATCCCTACTTATAAGCCTAATCAACATTTCTAAAGTCATCCTTTTCCAAATCAAGTGGAAGAGAGAGTTGGAAAGACTAGCCTTATGTTTGAAGCAAACCTTGATAGAAAAATTAAGTTGGATAATAATAAAATAAAAAAATATATCTAAGTAGTAAAATAATTAGAATTAAATCCTTCGTTACCCTCTCATATTCCATCCCTACCACCTCAAAAACAAACTTCTAATCCTAACATCCTAAGCTGGAATAAGATAGTGGAGTCATAGGGAATGAAAGAGGAGGAAAGTCTTGACAAAAAGTGTGAAGTTGAAAAGGAGATTGATCCTATACAAATCCCTCCCACCATTCCTAAATAAAAGATTTATAATCCTAACATCCTAGTATAGATTAAGATAGTGGAATCATCGGAAAATAAAGAAGATATAAGTTTGGTTGATAAGGAGTGTGAGGTTGTGAATGAAGTTGACCCTTTGCAAGTTTCTCCCACCCTTCCTCAAGAAACCTCTTGTTCTCCATATGAATCCCATTGTATTCCTCATCCTCATGATGATGAATATGAACTTCAAGAAATAATTTTCTGAGATAATCTATCCAAGAAAGTTAAAGAGTTAGAGTCAAGGATGAAGCTACCGAGTCAAGGTGTGATGAAAGGTTTAGACCCAAAAGAAGATCCTATGCCTAAAAACATCCCATCCAACCTTTATCAAGAGATTAATAAATCTAAATCAGATGTGAATAAAGTGTTTTCAAAGTTTAAGGAATAAAATCAAGTGGTTGTAGCCTAAGGTCTACCTTCTCTTCCTCAAGAGCTTCCAAAGGAGCCCCCTACATTTCACTCTCAATATGATTTTGAGTTCTATGTTCCAACTACACCAACTAGTTTATCTTGTACTCACCCCATCAAACTTTACCTTGATAGAACTATGGTATGGGAACATAAAGAGGAGTAGCTAGTTGATTAAGAAAGAGAACTCTTGATTAAAGAAGACATACCTTCTTGGTAACCTCATTGGACTAGGTCACATAAATTCAAGATGCCTAGTCTTGGCATCACCATGAAGAAGAAAGAGATGAAAGATATTTCAACCCTTGAGGAAGGCTCTACATCTAATCAAAAAGTGGTGGATAATCATATTAATTATGAATATAAATGTGCTATTATGAATGGAGAACAATTTCAAGTCTTTCCCAAAGAGGTTGTAACCCTAAAAAGCCCTCTTGAGACCAATGTACAAGATGTTTTTTTAGGATGATCCGATACTTCATCCTAATCCAAAATCACCATTATATGTATTGGATATTGAAGAACATCAACTTGAGGCATCATACATCAAGAAGAGAAGATTGAAGAGGTAGTGATTCTAGAGGATGGAGAGGATAAAGATGATTGGCAATTGAAAATGAAGCTCTTTCAAGAGCTTGAAGAGCTTTGTCAGGTTTAGGGATAAGTACATGAAAAGGTGAAGAAATAATCTTCCATGAAGGACAATTATCAAGATTAGATAGAGTATGAAAATCTCCTTGATGAGCTAGAAGAGCTTATAGCTGAGAATAAACCCAATCTTATTGAGACCCCTATGGAAATCAAGGATGAGGTTGAAATTGAGGATCCATGTGAAAAGGTTGAGGCTATTTGGATGAAATAAGAGTTCATTTATATAGCCAAAATATTTTAATCTACCTAGTTTTCAATGAACATTATGCCAATGGAGTTGGAAAACATCATGAGAAAGTTGGAGGTATCAATTCTAAGGATAAAAAGGCTACATGTCTCACTAAATCCTTCATGTCATGAAGCAAAAAGAGTTTCAAACTTATCCTTTGATATAGCAGGGATTTCTCATCTTAGGTTAGTTAGTGTTTTAATTAGTTTGTTCAATTTAGTGTGCATGTTCCATAAGTGCTCATGAAGTAGATGTTTGTTGTCTTGTTTTATGTGTGTCCTTGCTTTGAGTGGTTACGGTAATTAGTGGTCTTATCTTGTTGGTCAATGGTCAAAGGTTTCCTTGTTTGTCTCAAACTTTAGATGAATCCTAAGACCAATGGACTGATAAGGCTACTAGCTAATTAGTACCCATATGAGTCACCAATTTGTTGACCAAATTTGACTTTTAAGTCAAATTAGGGCACCCCTAGGTAAAAACTTGACTTTTAGTTGTTATATGGGTCTAATATATATGTCACAAGGTGTTTTATAGGCTAGTTGATGTCATTTAATGTTGTAGTAGCCTTGGTCTTTAGTTATTTTAGTCCTTTAGTTATTTTAGGTCATTTTGAGGTCAAAAAGGGGAATTTAATGAGTTATATGGATTTATTGGGAAGTGTGAAGATTTTAAATAGTTATTTCATGCCCCATGTGTCATTTGAGGTCTTAACCAATTGTTTGTAACTAAAAAGTGGTAGGTCCCTCAAAAAAGGGTAGTTTTCTTAAAGAAAAGAAGAGTTTACCACTTGCACAACCTCCTTGGGAAGTGTAACACATGGGAAAATATTGTAATGTGACTCTTCACCTTCCTAATGTTCATTTATACATTTGGAATGCTTTTGAAGTATCATTTTTGAGCTAAAACTAATCTATTCCTTTTTCACCCTTTTTGGCAAATAGAAGTGACCTATAGGTTTGTACTTGGTATAATCAACATAAGAGGTTTTAGGAATAATGATCTTGAAGGTGTATTATAAACCCAATTATATTCCATTTGAAATTTTGTGTTAGAGTAATGGTGATTTAAGCCTTATGAACCATTCCTAAGAAGTTGACCTTTCAAATCTGCTTGCTAATCTATGTACCCTATGGTTTTGATTCATTTTGAGCAATTTCATGTGAACCAATTGATAATTTTGATGTCAAAAGATGTTGAACTCCTCCTCAAATAATTAACATGCTTGATTTTAAGTTTCATGAATTTTATATATGCTAATCATCTTAAGTTGTAGGAGAAAACTCTTTTCTATGCAATAGACATGTCTTCACCATTTGATGGATTTTATCATTTTAATGGTGGTATTAAATGTTGAATATGTTTTGGTTTACATGATTCCATGTTATTTTGGTCACCTTCACTTCCCAATCTCCTTTCCCAAGGTATATCTCTATGGAATCATAGTCATATGCAAGAAAACACAATCAAGTAGCCATGAAAGTATGTTTTAGACATCATTATAGGGGAATATCATGTTGAATATGGGTTTTGAAAATTGGTTTAAAGATCTCCATGATGAAAATCATCCTTTGGAGGAATGGTAAAGAGTATAAGTTTTCCCCATGAGGCCTAAACTATACACACTGCCCATATTCCTCTTCACTACTTGCATATTTAGAATGTTCACTTACAAGTGTTTTCAAGAGAGAATCAGGTTAGAATAAAGGTTTTGTAATGATTTTCAAAGTTTTAATTATGGCAAGCACGCATGTAGAGAATTGTAGGAAAATAATAAATATGTTCATGATATAAATACACCATTCACTCCCTGTTATCCTCACAGTACCTACATATGACCATAACCACCTATAGGTGGTACCATAGAGAGTAAGGTAGCCATTTTGAAGTGTTGGAATGGATGATCAAAGCATATTTGATGTCCTAGAATGAGGAAATATCATGACTGGCCCTTTTGAAATAATATGATTGCAACTTGAAATGGGATAACCTTCCATTAACATGACTATAAATTTAGGGCTTCAATCCCTAAAGATGTAAAATAGAAATCCTAAAGTATTTTGAAATTAACATATGACATGGATACATAATATTATGAGGTATCATAATGGATTAACCTTGTATCTCTCACATAAAACATGAGCCTTGAAAATTTTTAAGGGAATTTAATAAATGGAAATTAGTTTTTGAGGAACTGAAAATCATATTTTTATGCATTGTGAACAGACATTGATGTCTACAGGACTCTGATTCAAAATGGCCTTGCACTTAAGGTTGATGATTCTAAACCTTTCCAACACATGTAGATGATTATAAATGATTTAAATGATCATTCATGTTATAATTATTATCTAGATAGGATGTAATATTGTTTTTGAGTCTTACAGTCACCTACAATCCTTAGTAGACCATGAAAGCAAGCACCTACAACCAACATAGAGTTTCAAGTTGAGGAAGGGTCTCTTTTATTACATTTATGAGTGTAGGGGTATGGTCATGTGAATGAAGTGATTGGAAAATTTATAAAGGCTTAAATTATCCCAAAATTCAAATACAATGACCTTAAAAACTCATGGTCACCTACAAGACTCTGCCTACAATCAGTTATAGGTGACTATAGGTAGACAGAGGGCTGAGTCAAAGTTTCTAGGTGATAGTTAGACGAAACCCAATGAACCAGGGACTTAAAAAATGTACTATATGAATTAAATGAATCCTAAATAAGTTTTTTTACTTTGATTTCAAACTTGGAATATAAAGAAACCTATAGGGGACATCCTTAAGGGGAGAAAATGCCAACTGTGTTGACTGAAACATGTGATAATATGAGATTTGAAACTTAAGGTTGTATTTTATAGACATAAGGTTAATATTGATTCCAACCATTGATAGGTCACAATATAGAGCTTCAAGGGGGTATTTTCAAATTATGGTCAAGGTTTAAATTTTCCAAGGAATACCTACATGGAGCCTCAAACATTTATACACAATCTATAATTTAAGATAGTTGATTGGAGAAACATGAAGTTTAAGGGAATATAGGATGATTAATGGGTTTTAGGAACCATAAAATTTATGAAACCAATTTTATAAATCTATTATTATGTGATAACAAGTTAAGGGGAAGGTCTCCAATCAAAAAACACAGTCCACTCTTGAAAAATCCTATATACAGTCCTTTTCTTCAGGGGTCTATTTTAGGTTTTGGATGAGTTAAGAGGTCTATTGACATATTAATGAGCTCAATTTTTTTAAAAAACATCCTTAAACTTTTATAATTCCCTCCAAAATTCATATTTGTTAAAGGAAACATGGGAGTGCCCTTTATTTTGTCTTAGATAGAGGGCACTCCCTTCAAAAACAAAACTGGCAAGTTTTGGGGAAAAGGGGATGAAGAGTGAACCAAGGGTTGTTTTGAAATTAAATATGATTGTTTTAAGATGTAATTAATCTATTAAATAATTATATATCAATAAAAAATGAAGAAATATAAATAGGTAGGCCTAAAACACAAAAGTTGCAGTTAAACCTACTTGGGCAAGGATTAGGCCAAGACCAAATAGGGGGGTTATTCACCATTATAAAATTATATATGAACTCAAACCTATTTAATCATGTTTATGGGGTCAAATAAGATGTTTTAAAGCTTATAAAATACAAATTAAACCTAAAGGAATCCATTTTTAGACACTAAGACAACTTAGACTTACAGGAAATGGAGAAACAAGATCGATATGAGAGGTTCAAGTGTTCGTATATTTTTGGAGGTTTTTCATGGGAGCCATAGGAATTTAAGGATATTATAAAATGTTTTAAACTATGAATTTGTGTAATTGATTGGAAAATTGGATGTTAGACCTTTATGAATGAACCTTAAGAAGCAAAACTGCTCAAAAACCTTACAAAACCCTTGCAAGGACCAGTCTAGAGAAATGAAGCTATAAAGATATTATAATGAGACATTTTCACTATGATGGTGAGGACCTTGTATATTATTCCCTCAATCTTCCCCTAATGATTTTTTTCTGTATGAACTTGTACAAATGGGGTGAGAAACAAGGTATTTTTGACCATTTTTTATGTTGTGTAGGTTTTAGGAGGATTCTGTACATGAAATAAAATTTGGAAGAAATATTAATACTTTTTATAACTCCAAATATTCATTTTATTCCTCAAAACAACTCCTAAGTTACTTAACAAGCTCTCATCTCAGCCAGTCAAAACTAGTTTTCAAGCTAGTGAAGGTGTGAAAACTTCAAGAGGATGTCTTTTTAAGGTGTCCCCGATGATTATAAGGATATGGAGGGTATTTAAACTTTTCATACACTCCATAATATGTATTTTTATGAGAAAATAAATCCAAATTTGAAGATAAGTGTGTAGGGTGCATGAAGGAAGAGTTTTTTGGACTACAAATGATGATATCTCCTTTCCAAATGATTCTAGAGGACCAAGCCAACAACCAATGCATGGAGAGGTATGAATGAACAAATTACCATTAACTAAAATCATTTTAACTGGTCATAGTCATTTATGATTCATTCAAATAGGGAAAATCATGAAGGTAGTTTTTCTTAGCTAGAATGGGGAGTTTTATGCCACTTTTCATGAAGTTTATGCCTTGAATTGACACTTTTGCATCCTAAAATTTCATGGTTCATACCATATCCTATTCTCATTCACAAGTAACTAATTCTCTCAGATTTAAAAGTGTCCTTATGACCCTTGGACTTCTCTCTTCTCCTCTCTCTCTCAAGTTCTATAAGAACTAGCCATTTTGGCCATTGTATATTATGTTCCACCTGAGTATGGTGAAGCCCTACTCATTTATATACACCTTTTGATAAATAATAATACTAATTGTTACCTATTCCATTAATTTTCTTAGTTTTTTTCATTTTTAATATTTGATTTTGCATGAGTAATAACTCTTGTTTCCTTAACATGATTGTTTCACTCTATCATCTAATTGTAGTTGGAAAGCTTCTTCTTTCAATGCATGTGAAGTATTATAGGAAATTTCAAGGATTGAGTGAGTTAGTATATTAATTAGTTCCTTCATAGGCCTCTTGTTTAGTCCTTATATCTTTTCACATTAATCCATAACCTCACAATGTAGCACTAATGTGAGAAGATGAATATTAGAGAAGTGTATGTTCAGTTTGTCCCTTGATTTCAAGTGTAACATGTATATGGTTGGAAGTAATAAATCTATTTTTTATATCACCTCCTTTAGGATAGTTTGTTTTTAGTTATCTCTCTCCCCTTTCACCCCCCAAGTTTAGTTATAGTTACAATCCAAAGTGGTACATCAAGGGAACTAGCCCTATCTAGAGATTCACCTCATTCTTAGGCTACCCAAAAGCCTAGAGGTGTTTCCATTGTGCCACTTTGATGAGGAGAGATTTGAAATCTCCTCAAAGGGTGAAAATCCAAGTGACAATAGTAACTATTAGCCTACCTTCACAAGGGGCAACCAATTATTCATTTCAATAAGTGATAAAAATCCCCACCTCAACAAGTGGAAATCAAAATTCTATTACAAGTTTTGACCAATCCTATACCAATGTTATATAACCCATAATGTGTTCCTATTAGCCAGCTAATTTTTGATTTTATTCAGTAAGGGGATTCTTCAAGTTAATAATAGGTTCCTCCTATGTGGTGAGTTCCTAGCAATCAACAACATGCCCTTTCCAATTCCAACATGTACCATTAAATATTCAACAAAACTTTCATCCATTAAAGACTTAGTTCCATCCAAATAAAAACTATTCTCAATAAGTATCATATCATCAATATAACTCTAATCCAAGAGTGACCATTCTTGATAGAGCCAATCACATTAAAAATTACCAATAGTTTATGTTACCTCCTTTCCAAACTCAAGGTAATATACCTTAAACCACCCAAAAAAATGTGTCTACTCCATCTCATTATGGCCCTACCTTCTAATATTTGCAAGATGTTAAAGATGTAATTTAAGCCATTTAAATAGGTAATCAAAGTAAGAAATTTAATCTTAATGATATATGTTTTTATCTATTTGACAAGAGATATCTTCAAGTACCTCTCCCACATCACTTTGAGATGCCAAAGATTTATAAATACAAAGGTAAAGGTGACCCAAATGATCATTTAAAGGAGTTTTTTAATCACATGTCAATAAGTTACTTATAGCAATATATATTTACTCCACCTATTTCCCCACTGTTTGGTAGGGAAAGCATTAGAATGGTTCTTGATTCTACCTAATAATTTCATTGACAACTTTGATGAATTGTTTGGTAAGTTTAAGTAACATTTCTATTATAATATATAACATGAGTCGACTATGGTTTACATATGCCAAGCTAAACAAAGAGGAGGAAAAATCTTGGCCAATTATCTTTAATAGTGGCATGCATTGGCCAACCATATTACACATAATCTCCCTGACATATAAGTAGCTACAATGTTCAAAACAAATATTCAATGTGATGTGGCTCATAATCTTAAACACAACTATACCAACACCTTTAAATAAATCATTGCTAAAGGACTGTAAATCAAACAAGCACTCATTGATAAGGGAATTATCAAAATTTACTCTTAAAACCAATTTTAGAATAAAACTCAGGCAAAATCTCCCATAAAATCACAAAAAGGTACATTAGTGAATCATAGACCCTTTAATAGGAATAAAAATGTTGTAAGAGATGGAGTAGCTAAATTTAGATATGTTCAAATGGTGAAACCACCATCTATCCAAACAAACCCTCTTACTCAACAACTCACTTTATAAAGGTCACCTCTAAGAATGGTTCATTCCTATCATATAACTTTTAGTGATCTATATGAAACTATTGAGATAATAATACAAAAACTAGTTGTAGCCAACATGATTATCTAGATAGTACCAAGACATTTTCTTGTAGATCAACCAAAACCTAATTGGTATAGGTAGAATGATTTTTGTGATTACCATTATATTAAAGGACATACTATTCATACATGTATATAGCTTAAAAATATAATTTAATACTTGCTTGAAAATGTTGAAATAGAGTTGGATAATGTGGCTACAACATCTAATCAAAATCTTGGTATATATCAAACCCCATTTCCACAACATAACAACAACAATCAAAATCAGAATCAACATCAAGCCAATAACCAAAATAAAAATAATTTGCCAAAGAACTAGTAATAATGATATAATCAACAAAAATAGATTCAAAATCAAGGTCATAATACCAAATTCAGATATAATATCATCCCTTATGATCATAATGTTATAGGTTGTTTTACAAGTGCACGTATAGCTACCATTAATATCAAACCACCTAGCAACATTACCTTAGACCTACTCTATCCATTCTTGGACCTCCACCTCCATTTTATGGTAACCCTCCATTGGTTCATAATATCACCAATGCTAATTAATGATCAAGAGTTACCATAACAAGTTCTTATCCACCTTCATCTAATTATAGTAACCCTCCACCCAATTAAGGTTACAGAGTCACAACCCACCATGCCAAGGTTACCATTTAAGGTCATGTAACTTCTTCTTAAAATCATCCTATTCAAGGTCCTCTACCTCACAAAGTTAATCCAAGTGCCTCCATTAATGATAAACCCTATGATACTATGGAATAACTATAGAGAATTCTAGTGCAGATTTTCATTTTAGATTTTTTGCATACATCTGACATCCATAAGAATATATTAAATACATTTCTATCTAGTCAAAGGTCCCAAATGACATTACAATTGATAAATCTCAAACTCTTATAAGTCATTTGTCTCCTGACAAACATCTTACCTTTTATTAAATGATCATGTCACCTCTTGGACCTTTGTACATTAACCCACCATACATAGATGCCAAAATTACTCATCATGACGTCAAAAGAGTCCTCATAGACAATGGTTCAGGGCTCAACATTGTAACTTTGAAGCTATTCAAAAAAATTGGCTACACTACCAAAGATCTCTAGCTAGATACCATTACCATCAAGGTGTATGATAATTAGGAACGTGAGTCTCAAGGTACCATTTATTTACCATTTTCATTATAACTTTAACCCATGATCCATTATGCCATGTTCTAAACCTAAAATTATCATATAATTTTCTTTTGGGGTGACCATAGATCCATGAAGTGCATGTCATGCCATCAACTCTTCACCAGTGCATCAATTTCCCCCATTTTGGACTAGAAATCACCATTCTTGATAACCTATAGTTTTATTAGTACTATAAGCATTTGGAGGTGGAATATGAAAGCTATAGTTATCACCTATGCCTATAACATGTCCTCAAAATGTATAGGAAGTAGTTGTTTAAACACCTGAGTCCAATTATGTGGATCCTAGTACTCTTACATCCGCATCATCTACATCACCACTTGAACTAGATAATCACTTTAATGTTAAAAATAAAGGCATTGGGGAATATAATCTCATTGATGTTTTCCATATTGCTAAGTTTCCTAAGATTCCAAAATCATATAATAGGATTAAAAAACAAATTCCAAAAATGGAATGGTGTAAGAAGAATAATTCATTTTAGATAAGGCCATTAGTTTTTATCAAGACCACTTCTCATGAACAAGAGCAGATCAAAGATGATTATGATTCCTAGTTGTATGATGATTACTTTACTACCAATTATCAAAAAAACAAGTATCCTATCCATAAGCAGATAATGGATCAGCATGCTTAAAAAGGAAAAGTCCTAGGGTCAACACAATAGGGAACTATTGAACCACTATCACTTATCAAACACAAGGGAACTTGAGGCATTGGATAAAAACTGCCTGACAGTGACCCCTTAGATATCCTAAGTGACTATGATTTATCTCTAAAAATAATAATGCCAATAGTGACACAAAGTCCTATTATATAATTTATAATGATTTAGGTGAAATTAACTTGTTTAACCCTAACACTATTAGTATCATTACCATTATACCTCATATTACCCTCTTTTCGTCCATCATCCTCAATTAATCGACTAGGACCAATAAGATGAATACCTACCATTAAATTATTTACATATTGATGAGATAATATATGAATTCATGGGACTCAGGTACAATGTGTTTCATGGTGATAATGAACAAGGATTTTTAATTGCACTAGACCTTGCTACCTATTTTGGAGAGTAGGTGAACTTCGTTGGTCAAAAATAAAAACAAAAACAAAATCAAACATTGAGGTCCCAAAGTGAAAACCTATTTGAGGTTATTTTTGACTAGGGTAAAAGTAGAAATAAAGACAAGTCCCATGGTGAAACCTTGTTTCAGATGCCATTGGATAGGGAAGTTCACCCTCTCTAAAATAAAGCCCATGCCTCTTCCAATTCTAGAATCTCTTACCATTCTAGAATCAATTCAAAACAATAACAAACATTTGACCAAAATTTTCAAGATTATATATATGCCCTTTCTGAATGGCCTTTTGATATATCTTGGGGATTCAGACTCTTCCTTATTGGGAGAAATCAAGGAGCCAGTTGACCCACCAAATGAATATGAAGACCATTATACCAGTATATCGACTATTTTAGAAGATGGTTCTAAATTGCTCATGGAAGACACCACCAAAATTAATATTGGAACATTTGATGATCCCAAATGGATTAAACTTGGATCATCCCTCACTGAAGAGGAACATAAAGTCCTTACTCCTTTCTTTCATGAATTTGTAGACATTTTTATATGGTGTTATTCAGATATGCTAGGCTTGGAACACACCTTGGTTATGCATCACCTTGTTGTGCATCCTAATGCCAAGATAATCAAATAAAAATTAAGAAATATGCACCCCCATATATTCATTCTTGTCAATAAATAACTAGATAAACTATTAGAGGAGGATGCATTCATCTTAATTATTATTTAGATTGGATATCTAACATAGTTTTGGTCAGCAAAAAGCTATAAAGTATCTGACTATGTACCAATTTCAAAGACATAAATAAGGCATGTTATAATAATGAATTTCTTTTGCCTGATATTAATATGATTTTATATTACATATCTAGGTATGATATGTTGTCTCTTATGGAAGGTTTTGTTGGATATAACCAAATTTAAAATTATACCTAGGGACCAACATAAAATAATGTTCACCACTCCATGAGGAATGTTTTGTTATCAAGTAATGTCTTTTGACCTCAAGAATGCTGATACCATGTACCGACATGCAATGAATATCATTTTTCATGACATGATACATGATATCATTGAGGATTATGTTGATGGTATCCTAGGAAAATCCAAGAGTAGAGCAAGACATCTAGAGGTGTTGTGTAGAATAATTAAATGCCTCCATGAATACAAAGTAAGGCTTACCCTAATAAATGTGTCTTTGGTGTTACATCATTAAAATTTATAAGATTAATTGTATCTCAAAGGGGAATTGAATTTGATCTAGAAAATGTTAAGGACATTATTGAAATGCCTCCACATTCTAACTTAAAGCAGTTCCATAGCTTGTAGGGCAAGGTCTAATCGATCAAGTGGGTAATATCTCAGCTATTAGACTAGTGCCATCCTTTCAATTATATTTTGAAAAAAACACAACACCTTTTCATTGAATTCAAATTATCAATAGACCTTTAAGTATCTAAAATATTATCTAGCGAATCCACCTATTCTAGCTCCACTTACACCTAAAAATCCATTGCTTCTCCACATTTCATCAATCGAACATGCCTTAGGGACATTCCTAACATAACATAATGATAAGGGGAAAGAAAGAGGAGATTAATACTTGATTTGATCATTAGTCACATATGAACACAATTATATAGCCATTGAAAAATATTTTTTAATAATGGTGTTTTCAGCCCAAAAATTATGACACTACATGCTTAACAATAAGACCATTATCATTTATAAAGTGGACCCTCTCAAGTACCCACTTTCCAATGAAATATTGATAGGTTACATGGACAAATGTATAATTATCTTAAGTGAATTTAAGATTTATTATATGCATCAAAAGGCCATTAAGGGGCAAGTTTTGGCTTATCATCTTATAGAAGCAACTCTATTAGATATCAAGCCAATCCCATTAAATTTTCCTAATGAGTCCATCATGAATTTTGAGGATACTTATTCTGAGTTAAAATATTGGACACTCTATTTTTATGGTTATTATACTTATTGAGGATCTAGAGATGACACTTTATTCATAACAACATAAGGGGATCTTATTCCTGAGGTATTCTATATCATTTTCACTAGTACCAATAACATTTAAAAATATGAAGCACTTGTCATAAAACTTCATCTAGTAGTATAATGGAACATCAAGAATCTACATGTTCATGAAGACTATAAATTGATTATCCATTAGGTAATAGAGTAGTACCGGTTAAAATATGACAAAATCATTCCATATAATAAAATGGTGGATAATCTAATACAAAACTTTGATCACATTCAATTTGAGTAGATTCTAAGGCTAGTGATAGGACTATCGATGCAATGACAACTATTGATTCATTAATATCAATTATAGATCACATTCTTGATTACCAGTTTCTTATAAAACATATCTTGAGTCTAGATCATGAATTTCCATTGTCTAAAATGGTATGTGACATTGTTGGTCCTAATACACCTTGGTACACCAAAATATATGCCTACCTCCATGATAACATTATCCCTCCTAACATTTATCTTAAAAAATAGCTATTCTTCATTCATAATACCTCTCATTATACCATACTTGGTGCCACACTCTATTGTATAGGATATGATGGAACTCTACTTAAATTTTTAGCTTCGATAGAGTCAAAATTAATGCTTAATGAAGTACACAAAGGAATTTGTGGGGCCCACACTAACAGAGTAGTCCTTTCTAAGAAACTCCTATGTATTAGGTAATACTAGCCAACTATGAAATCTGATGCTTATACATATGTAAATAAGTGTGTGCCTTATCAAAATCATGCCAATATTAGTCATGCTCCAACTCAATAATTTCAACCACTCATAACACCATGGTCATTTTACAGATGGGGATTCCACTTCATAGGTAGGATTAATCCAACTTCTGATGACCATAAACATATCCATACCATAACTAAATACTTTACTAATTAGGTTGAATCCATTCCCATCACTTACATTATATGTAAGTGTAAATATCCCATTTTGCCCATAACCATGTTCCAACTAGACTTTAGATTGATTTCTACCAAATAATGTAAATTAGACCTACAAATCACTAGATGTCCCAATTTCATCTATACATAGAACATTAGTTCCCAAAATCATGTTGAGGCATAATTATTTGGGGTATTATCCTATACTAAATAACCTCCCAAAGATTCATCCCTAGTCAAATTACAACCTAGAAAATTAACAAATTGGCATTTTGACTCATTAAGTGGGGCACTTAATTAATTCCTAAAATGCAAAAAAACTATGCAAAATTAATTAACTAATGAAATATAATTAACTACTTAAGTGAAAATTCCGTGTTTAAATAGTGAATATCAATTTTATAAAAAAAAGTTTAATAAAAATGAGGTCATGATGATGTCATCATCCTCAAAGTTGAGGAATTAGAAATATCTTCATAAAAGCCTTAAATTTAGAAATGGAAAACCATGCTTAATAAATGGGATCTCTATTCCAAATATAATTACTTGTCCCCTCCCTAACCTAACCATGGTTAAATATACCCTAACCATAATTGAGTTAGGGTTAGTTGGAGAACCTATAAATATAAGTGTCAAGGTCATTATTCAACAAGCTTTTTTGTGCAAAGAAGTAATTCCAAATTACCTCTAGAAAGCTTCATTTGTTATCACATGCCAAGACAAGCCACAAGTGGATAAAGAGAGGTGTTTCTTTCAAGGAAAATACATTGACAAAGGACACCATTGGATATCAAATCTAAGCATAAACACACTTATATGCCAATGAAGAAGTATTATTTGACAAGGAAGGTAAAAGTAATTATTTTATTAATCTTCTAGTTGTATTTGAGCTTAGTTATGTTATTGATCACCCAAGTACTTATTCAAGGTATTGTTATTTTCGTTGATTTGGATTTGCATTCCACTAACAAGAGAAGACTAGAAATTTCCTTCATAATCCTATGCTACATAATGGCATACCTGATGGGACCACACACCCCACATGTACTAAAGGGTTGATATTGGACCTTTAAAACCTAATAAAATCTCATTTTAGACCTTGTTTTTAATTTTTTATCTAACTATTTTTCTATTTGGTTTTTGACTATGAAACTATGAATTTGTCCACTGTGAAAGTACAAATTCAGAGAACAAAACCATGAAATTATTGAAGGAAACAAAAAAATCATCTAGTAAAACCATGAAAACATATTTATTTTAGACCATTTATGTATTTGTGAATTTATCACATACATATAAGAAATCATTGGGGTAAACTACAAATTCATCATATTGTATTTAGGGTTTTTCATGCTTACCATGAATTCATAGAGAATAGTTGTGAAATCATTTATATCATTTGTGAAATTGTTTTGTTTGTTTTTATCTACTTACCTGTGCATTTTCAAAATTGTAAACTTAACTATGAAATTGTATCTAAAAACTACCAAAAAATTTTCTTTGTATTTTTTGTGTTTTTCTATAGGATTTCCATAGTTACAAAATCATCCATCACAGTCATAGTCATCAAAATTAACAATGAAATCAGAGAATAGAATTACATAATTGGTAAGAATAATTATGAAATCATCTTGAAATAGAAAAGATGTTTATTATAATTTTTTAATTTTATGATGCCTCTATGTTTTATTAGACTAAACAAATTTGTAGTTCACACTAACTATGTAATTGTGAAATCATTCCTCAGAGTTGATTTTTTGTGTTTTCTTGAGATAATTTGTAGGTTTTTAACCTCAGCTTAAGCACAAATGAATCCATTCACAAGAAATTTGGTTAAAAAGAGAAGTTTTTTATCACTTTAAAAATCATTCACACTTGTCTTTTTGGTGCTTAAAAATCACTTGCAAAATAAATTTATCTTTTGTTTTTTTCAAAGTTACAAGTTCAAACACAAAGGGCCAAACTTCACTTCACATTTTCTTAAGTGATTAAAAACAAAAAAAACATTAGATTAGTGATCTTATGAGATTTTGATTTTTTGTTTCCTTTTTTTCAAAATTACTTAGTTTATTTTCATAAAATTAGTTATTTTTAGAAAAAACTTGCATGTATGCTCTCCCCCTATCCCATTTAGGGAGCTTAGGTGATCAAGTCATATAAGTGAATAAAAGTCACATATGATTTCCCCAAGCTCTGAGTTATTTACATGATTCATAAATGATCCTAAAGTTCTTCCATTTTTATTTATTTCTTTTTCCACATTGTTTTGTGAGTGGGAGTTCATAGCCTCCTCAAGAGTTATCTAAGAGGGCATTGAATTGGGTTTTCATCTCCTAGAATCATTACAACTCCATTCTATAATAGGGTGTGATTTTGGAATAAACAATGGAAAATTATATTGCCTAACTAGTCCAATGATCCCCTAGAGCTTACATGTACTAGACATCAAACATCACTAATCAATACATGAACAAAGTTGGTGTGTAAGAGATAAGACCTTTTCATAACAATTTAGATGGTAACGATCTAAGTGACATGATTATTTACCTCATGTTAGCCACACATATGGACCATCTAGAATGTATCAAAAAATTTAGATTTAGATCAAACCTACTTACCATATAATATCTAGCTAAATGATGAGTTTCTTTATAAATATAAGTTATTACCACATGTAAATGCTTGAGAGATAGAGAGGGGCCTAAAAAACTCTACCTACATGCACTCTTATTTTTTTGAATTAACAATTAATTCATTTTGAGCATTGGTATATTGATGGAAAATTTGGAGACTATGTGTTGGAAGCATATCCACTGAGAGGTGGAGGGGGTTAATTAGTGGTACTTAATTGCTTTCATTCCATTCCATTCATCATTATTTAACCATTCAAACCAATCTAGTAATCAAGCAATGCATAGAGAAGTAATCACATAGTCAAGAAGCAAGATATCAACATATGAAGATAAGAGATATGTGGGAAACACTAATTGTGGATAAAAAATACTAATACACCACTTGGAATACTATTATATAAGTAATGGACCAAAATTTAGTTAGGCACCAACCCCACAAGGAACTCCAACCCCTACTTAGTCAAGCACCCACTCAACTAGTCTTTAGCAAGCTCCAACTTACAAGAAGGATAAAAAACCATAAGTGAATTTAAACCAACCTATAAAATTTAAGGACACTTATTAAATCTCAAAACTATAAGGAAGATCCAAATCCCTTCTTTACTTAAGCACCAACTTAGCCAAGACAACTTGATCACCTTCACAACTTGTTACTCAACCTATAGATGATGATGTGTTATTTAGATATCTCTCTTCTCTATCCTAAAATACACTCAATTTAATATAAATTTAACATAAATATGATTAATATAATAATGGTTTCTCACTTCATTCATCTCACTTCAACCTTCTACCTCTCTCAAATAGCCTTCTAGGTTCTCTTGCTCAACATGCCTCTTCTAGGCTCATTAGGTCAATTAAACTTATCATATACTTGTATAATATAGGATGGATGTTCATGATTAATAATTTAAATATTTATTATGGTATTCATGACATACATATTCTCATATATTTATCTCTTTTATTTTTTTATATTCTCATATCTTCAACTAGCTTAAATAGGCCAATTAGGCCTTGCTTTTATACCAAACATCTGATTTTAACCATCTTGGTTGGATAAAAACCTTAAAAATACTTGGATACCACTTTTAATATGTCCAAAAAAATGTTAAACAAGTGATACAAAAAATCTATAGGTCGGTCATACCCCTTAAGGGCTAAAACCTTCATTAGGCCTAAAGGAGACCTAATGCAATTAAGTCTATCTTAAGCACATGTTTCACTTGGAATCACTTGGAACACGTTTATCCTCCACCAAAAATTAATTTTTTTTGAAAAATTCAAAAAATTATTAAATATAACCATGATTACATCCATTTATGTCCATACTACATGTAAGTCCAATTGACTACTTGAACCATGCTGTTAAGCTTACTCACCTTTAGACCTTTTCACTACCTAAAAGTCTGTCTCACAAAATAGAAGTATAAAATAAAATTTTACAAAAAAATAAAAATATATTTAATGACATAAGGGTCACCACCATTTCCCTTGGACATCACCAAACAAGCCAAAAGGCCTCAAACCCACTCTTGCAACATGACCACTTAGAACAGTCAAACACTACCAAAGTATAGTTAAGAACATTTAACTCTTAAAAACTTAATATTCAATTTAAAAATATAAAAAATGAATGAATTATATTATATGGAATATATAAAACATAATATCATGATTTTTATTCTTCTATATTAGGAAAAATAGCTGAGAAACATCTTTCTCACTAATACACATAAAACTATCATATACTATCAAAGCATAATCTTGAGGAATACTATTTTTAGATCATGGAAGTATACTTTAAAAACTTATAATTAACCTTAATTTTTTATATATTACTTATATTTAAACATAATACACACACACACACACACACACACACACACACACACACACACACACACACACACACACACACACACACACACACACACACACACACACACACACACACACACACACACACACACACACACAAAACACACACACACACACACACACACACACACACACACACACACACACACACACACACACACACACACATATTGGTGTCAGTTATTGGTTTCACAGACCTTTTTTCTAGCTTTCTCTTATATAATGCTCACACAGCCAGATAGGCCATTTTGGATTTCACATCTCAACACATAAAAATATATTTATAACTTCCATAAATCATGAATAGGTCAATTAGGTCTCAAAAAACAATTTAAGGTTCATTGTATGCAACAATTTTAGTTAAAGAGTCTCACACTCTACACTTCACCTAGGACACCTAGAATAATCAAACTATCTTAAGAACCAATCATGGTGATCATGAATCTTAAAACATGTAGGATCATAATAAATATATTATAATTCAATTTAATTATCCTCAGTAAAACTTAGAATAAATTAAAACACAAATTTATAGAGGTCTAATGGTGTATATAGAACATAGAGATCAAACTCTAAAACTTACTCTTTCACTATCCATCTCCACTTAGACAAGTCATCTTGTGAGCACTATTTTCACCATTTTCAATGAACTCCAAATAATATAACCAACATGAATATGATTAATATTTATTTAAAAAATAACTCAATTATTTTTATTCATTCCTAATCCTCTAAAACCAATCCTTAAACACTTTCTCACTCTTGCCTAGTTTTTTTCACTATTTTCACTCTCTACCAGTTTGGTGATAGGTCAACTTGGGTGAAAAAATTAGTTGACACAGAGGCTATAAATTAAAAAAAAACATTATGGACATCATTAAAAATTATTGACCTTAAACCTCCATCCACTTTCATGCATTAACCTGGTTAACCCTACATGTAGTATCAAATTCTTCAAAAAAGTTCATCTTTTAGTCATAGTATTGACACAAAAATTCCACCTAGAGATGCCTGAATGGGTAATTTACAAGTTAAAATCACAAAAATATATCAACCAAACCATTCTTGGCACTTTCTAGCTATATCTCTCCAATCCGGTCACTATGAGGGTTTTAGACCAATTTTAGTGTTAGAAAATTCGAAAATAATGATTTTAGATGTTATCCAAGACCCTTCCCATATATAATAAAATAATCCTATTCCCATGCAATGATCATAGTGCCAATGAACATTAGAAATTCCTTCTTGGGTATGCACTTCTTCACTTTGCATGCACATGAGACCCTAAAGCCAAATTTCATGCTTCCTCCTTCAAATCAAGACATCAAGCTTGATAAAAACATTTGAAAAAACCTATTACACCTCAATCCATTCTCACATGTTCTATAGGCACCTTGGGAATCCATATTTACCCTTCATTAGGCCACATTAGACCAATATGCACATTAGGTCTAGAACCACCAGACATACTTAGATCTTGAAAACAATTAGAAACCTCTTGAATTATTTTAAAATAATCATACACATGTTAAATGACATTATACCAAGATAATACACTTCCAACCTTGTTCACATAGGTCTCACATTTCTCTTATCTATAATCTACCAAGCTTGTTCCATCATACTAGGTCTCTTTATGTAAGAATTAAGCCTCAATACCTAACCTTAGAGTTCTTATGAAGATGTTTTTTGAATTATGCACATGTTTGACATAGTTTAAAAAATATTTTAACATGTTATTACATTGATTACTCACCTTCAAGATCAAATACATCTATATCATCACCATGCCTCTAGTATAATCACATAGACCTTCTGGGTACCATACCTCTTGAAGACCTTCCTACCACTGTAGATGCATTCTAGAACGCATTCTCATGCCATGATATTTTCAAATAAATCCAAAAATAACCCAAAATTATAAGATTACTATGCTTCATAATATGTTCTATTGGATCACCATACCTTACACTAGCGGGATCAAATAGTCAACCTCATCCTTAGCTTTTGTTGACATCAATGATAGGCTAAAGCACATGACATCAATGACAAATTGTAACAATCTCCCCCTTTTTCATTGATGCAAACCACATTAATGTAAAAATCACAAATGAAATAATCCAAACAACTTTCCCCATCAATTTGATCTCTCTCCCCCTTTGACATTAATGATAAAGGGTCTTTATAGCTACCACCTTGTATTTCCTTCTTCTAACTCAACAAAGTTATTAGATAAAAATGACCAAAATATTACCATAAAATGATTGAGATGCTAACTCTCACCTTAACATGTTTATCATCATCTTGACACATGACTCCACAAACCTTCCTTGTAGTTCATCATCCACTCTTGATCTTACCTTAGTCCATTAATCTATTTATCTGATCCTACCACCTGATCCTTGGACCTGTTTACTCATAAATCTCACAACATATGCACCTTAATTGAATTTTCACTATCAATTCCTCACAAGATCCCCCTATCAACATGTTTATCTACATTTCCTTATCTTTGAACTAAGATTTTGAACTATTATTTGATCTTACTAGACCATCATCATATGAAGAGGCCTCAAGGCATAATTAGGAAATTCTCCCCTATGTCTATGCTTCATCTAGTCCAAACACAAACTAATTATAAACAAAGTACATGTATAATTCTTACAAGAAATATCATACCTTGATTGAAGATAACATCACCTATGCACGGTTTCTAATGATAATCACCACACTTTTATGCAAAAACTATCCTTTTAAGATCCACCTATCCTTTTCAACAATCATCAACCTTTCTCACATGAAGCTATCAACCAAAACTAATATCCTTTGTGTTTTTAAGGTAAAACACTATCAGAATAGCTCGTCAAAGTTTATACAAACATACCATATTTCATGCATTTTAAGGCTCAACTTGATTCTACCTTAAAATAATATACAAACTGATCATGTAACTTAATTTCATGATGAAGCAACCCAAAAAAATGATCATGACCAAAAATTTGACTCCTCAGGATAGAACCATTGAGAATCTTTACATGCTTCAATTAACAAAATAAATGTACGTATAAAGACTAGTAGAGACACCCCATTCCATAGAGGCTAAAACAAAGTGAACTTATAATATGTACACATCTCATTTCTTACCTCCTTGATCATCTTGCATTCATGAAACTAATTTTTTTCATTTTGAATCCTTTTAGGATTGTCAATATTGTTTGTCTCACTATCCTCAACATCCATGATGTTGTTCATCTCCTCAACTCTTGCAGTTGTCTTACTTTCCCAATCATTATCATTAAAAGCTAACAATAGGGAATATTGAAAAGACTCATGCTCATATATAAAAAGTGATTATTTATCTATTATAACATGTAATCCATGTTCACTCTTGGGCCCAATCTGATCTACCCTTACTAATTTTGGTCTTCATACCCATGTTTGACCTTTATTATTTAGTCTAGAAGCTCCATATTTCTTATCATGAATTGAGAACCTACTTACTCCATTTGGACAAAATTGAGAAATGTGACCAATATTATGAAAACAAAAACAAACAACCTCCCTCATACCTTTTTCTTGACCAAGACTGTAAACTCCTTTTGACCAATTTCTTCTCCTCATATAATATTTGGCCCTATGACCAAAATGATGACAAACAAAACAATGGCCATGAAAAGAATTATAATAACTTATTGAGTTGGGGATTTTTATTGGTTTCTTCATGTTTCCCTTCATGTTTGCATCATTATTAACTTAGTATAACTTCTCATGATATTTTTAAAGCTTACTCACTTTGAATATGAACTTCTCATGATCAACTTTCAAGGAACCTAGCTCGGTTTTCAATAGATCATGCTCAACCTCCTTTGATCTCAACCTTACATTAGCAACCTCTACATGATTCTTAAAACCCTTGATGATATTCTCATCCCTTGTGTAATATTTTTCCATGTCACCTTTCAAATTAAATATCTTATCTTCAAGTTCTTTGATTATATATTTCAAATCTTTATTTTCTTTCCTTAACTGCTTAAGCCATTTTGTGATTCTTAGAATCACCTTCAAGTTTTCAAGCTTGATCCAAAGGACCTGATATGATACCAATTATTGGAATAAAATCCACTAAGAGGGGTATGGGGTGAATAAGTTGTCCTTAATTACTTTCACTTTCATTAAATTCTATTCATCATTCTTTAACCATTTAAACCAATCTAGTAATCAAGTAATGTATAGAGAAGTAATCACATAGTAAATAAGCAAGATATAAACATATAAACATAAGAGATAGGTGGAAAAATGAATGGGGGATAAAAACCATTTAAATTACACTTATAATAATATATTATAATAAATTTATCAACATTTAGTGAGGCACCAACCCCATAAGGAGCTCCAACCCCATAATGAGTTCCAACCACTACCTAGTCAAGCACCCACTCAACTAGTCTTTAACAAGATCCAATTTGAAAGGAGGATCCAACACACTAATTAAATTATAAACAAAACAAACAATTTAATTAATATTATTTAATCTCCAACCTACAAGGTACATCTAGCTCCCTTTTTTAATTAAGCACCAACTCAACAAAGATAACTAGATCACCTTAGCAACTTGTTGCTCAACCAATAGATGATGATGTCTTCTTAAAATATCTCTCTTTTATATCCTAAAATAAAATAAATATAATATACCTATATAAAAACTCATATTAATATAATTATGTTCACTTACCTCATTCAAATCACTTCAACCTTCTATGCCTCTCAAACAACCTTTTGGGTTCTCTTGCTTAACATGCCTCTTCCAGGCTCATTAGGTCAATTAACCTTATCATATACTTGAATAATATTTGATGAATATTTATGAATTATAATTTACCTCTTTATTATTTTATACATTAT
>JARHVA010005122.1:1295000-1310774 GCA_037957365.1 Torreya grandis | reverse complement strand
ATTTATGATTATCTATTGTCAAGGTACTAAAGCATATCAATCTAGAGTCAACATTCACTATGAATCTTGTATTGCTATTGTCATAATAAGAAACTAGAGATTTTATTAGCCCATGGTCTATTTCATACTAGGGCAGTGTAGAATAGGCTACCAAAGCTACATTTCAAATCTAATCATTAAAGGCATCAAGCTATTATACCAACTTTATAATGTCTAGGCATAACAAGTTCTTAAAAATGTATTTTTTTCCATGGTTGGCTAGTTGACTACATGAGTAGGTGAATTGATATGGGTGGAGTGAATGGGGGATGAGAAAACTATTATTTAAAATGTTTAAAATGAGGGTAAAGGGTGGGTATTTATAGGCCGATGGTTGTAATCAAGAAATCAACTAGTATATTGGTTGCACGGGTCACCTGACAACACCAAAAAATCATCACACAGTCAAATGAACCTCATGTCAATCAAATACACTTAATGATAGTTTAAATATCACCATCTAAACCCACCATTTAGTACCACCATTCTACATAAAATTTTGACACTACCATTCAGTATGAATGTCTAACACCATCGTTTGACACCACTATTCAACACCACTATTCAACACCACCACCATCATAACTATTATTTATCACTTACATTTATCATAAATGTCTTATATATCCTTTTATTGTCACCATTTATCACAATCATTCAATTGAGTTGTTTAGTTCAACAATGCAGTTCAATGATTCCCATTTTGCATCCTTATTTTGGTGTAGTCAAATGATAATACGAAAAATATAATAAAAAATGAATATTTATAGTTGCTTGCACTCCTCCTAAATATTGATGGATTCACCATTGCAAATATAAGATTTTCCATGGCTGAAAATTAGTTTTCCATATTTTCACCAAAAAAATCCCAAGAAGTTTTCCTATAGGGCCTCTTAAAATTAACCCTGAATCCCATATATTTTATGGAATGAGACAGAAAAAAGCTTACGAGAAATAAAAAAGATCCCACTATAATTTTAATACTCAAATGAAATCTCCTTTTATTATAAAATGAATAAATAAAGTGATTAAATTCAAATAATTGGGGGCCATGTATGCAAAGAAGTACAGGCATCGTGGGCAAGCCTACAACTATATTTCTTTAGCCATTCAAAATATGAATGAAGCTACAACAAATAACATATTCAAAAAAATTCATTTAAATTATGGTAGTGTGTAGCTAAATATTGATGGTTTTTTCCTCTATTTTCTTCTCCTCTTTTACTATATATGTAATTTGCTCATTTGAGCAAAGATGATGGTTTCCCTACGCTTCTTCCATCTTTGCTAAATTTAATAATTTAGATCTAAATCCTTGCTCTATTTTTTAATAAAATCATTAACCCTCTTATAATAAGTATTGTGATTGTGAATAATTTTTGTGATTGAAGGCTTTGTGGATCTTGTTTGTTTGCCCCTAGTTTTTATCTTGTTTGCTGCAACTTAAACTTTCATTTTTCCCTTTGCATTCATTTTATTTAGTTACTATGTTCATTTCCCTTCTTACTAACTCATGACATTGTGTTTCATATAGATAGAGAATCCTCCATTTTATTATTATAGTGTATCACTACCATTTTATATTTATTTCTTTCTCCCTATTTGCCTCAAATTTTTTATTTTCATGTTGGTAGATTAGCATTAAGCTATTAAATAGAACCAACTATATTTTGAGGTTGCCTTGTAAGTTCAATCCCACAACTGGTAAAGAATCCCATGTTTTTTATAATTTATGGGATGGATTCAATCAAATAAATTATGCAGTTATTAGGAAATACATATATATTATGGGGCCAATGGAGGATATAATAAGGAAGGATGGGTTGTTTATTTTTTCATAAAGGAAACATGAGGAATATGAAACATTGAAGGAGATGCTTGTTAAAGTGCCAATCTTATAATTCCATGATTTAAAACTTCCCATGCAAGCTCACTTGGATGCATGTGGTACTAAATTAGGTCAAGTTATCACACAAATAATTTAATGTAAGATTGATTATGCTATTTATTTATAAGATGGAAACTCTCATAATCAGAGGGAAAACTATAACCACTACCAAATGAGAGGCACCAACTATGGTGTAAATGCTCCAAAATTTCCACTGGGATTTTTTTAGCCACATAATTTTTATTTTTATATTGAACACGAGGAATTGAAATATATGGTAAATTATCTAATTTTGGATGAAATGATTTTGAAGTGAATAGTCTTTCTCCAAAAGTTTCATGTTTTAGTGATTGCGAAGCCTTGTAAGTAGAATTCTTGATTGAATCACTTATCATAGATTAACATAGAATAATTATATTAAATATAAAGGATGACATGAAAAATTTGTACCAAAGGACTTGGAATATATTTTATAATTATTAACATCTCGTATGGCTCCAAGTGATTGGAAGGTTAAGGAAAAAAATTATTTAGCAGTGCATGCATCCTCTTATCAACTTATTGGTGGAAGCTATATATGCTAGGACAAAATGAAGTCCTAAGAATATGTGTCTTGTATCATGAATGTATGGAGCTATTTTGTGAATGTCATGGAGGGGAAAGATAGAGATCATTATCTTGGGCCAAAGAAATTTTGTACAAGATATTTTTCTCAAGATTATGGTGGTTGAAACATATAAAAATATGATAGGTAATTTGTAAAAAAGTGTAATATTTTTAAATTTATTAATAAGCCTATTAGTAGGGATGAGATTCCCTTGGTCTTGGTGTTTTCCCAAAATCTAATTTTGAAATCAAGTAGTTAATTTTATAAGGTTGATAAATACAAATATGTGTAGGAGTGACATGTAGTATATCATAATGGCTAAAGATTACTTGGTTAGGTGGCCAAAGGCCTTACCCACTAAGGAATACATAGGAACAATAGTTGTAATATTCTTTTGGAAAAATATCATAAGAATGCATTGGTTTCTATTGTGAATTCAAAAGAGTTGATATAAAGCTTCACATGGAAAATGGAAGAGCCAAACACAAAATGTATATCAGAGGAATTTTAAATCACATAATAATAATATTCTTCTCTATTAATTAATTCAAACATACTTAAAAATATATAGGGACCTCTAATTCCTATAATAAGGCATTCCTAAATACCTACAAACTCTCAACCAATTACTCGTACAACAATAATATATTAAAAAACTCTACTTGTATAATATATATCTAATAAAAAACACTATCTACAATAATATAATATCTATCTAATATCATAATATTATTATATAACAATATTTTGGATCAACAAACTAACTAATTATATTTACCTCTCGGGTAAATATCAATATGTAAATACTCAACCTTACACAGTGTGAAAACTAACCCAGCATTCCCCCCAATTAATTTTTTACATGGTATAATATACCTTATTTTTTTATTATAGCATGCCACCTCTATGTGCTCATGATATTCTATACATATTTATTCCATCACATATCTATTCCTTCACACTCATCTACAATTGGTTTTCCAAGTTCACCAATAGCCTTACAAAATGGTTTTCTTAGGTTCACCACTGACCTCACAAAATAGTTTTTACAAGTTTACCACTAACCTTTCATCATGATTTATAAAATGATTTTTAGATCAACATTATCCAGTGTAAATATACAAAAGGGATTGCACGGGAATATCATTCACGAGTGAACAGGTACAATTGTTCTTATATTTCACACATGATAAAAATAAATGTAGCTACCACACCACATTGAAAAAATTGAAATCCACACAACTAAAAATAACACACCACACAAAATGTCACCACATCATTGGTGCAACCCATCATTGGCAATTAATGAGAGGTCTCTTTGAAAGACCTCCTTCCTTTGTGTATCCTTCAAGTTCCAGTAGATGAAACTCTTTACTTAGCTAGTATGTCAATGTATCTCAAGGTGCATGATTTTTCTAATGGAAATCCCCCCCATAATGTGAAAGTCATGTGCAAGTGATATTGCATCCAAAATTTTTAATGTTTTTTACAATTTTAAAACATGACAAATTACTAAAAAGATGTTTGACATAATGACTCAAAAAATTGACCTCAACTTTTTGATTTTTGACATTGATGACCAAACCTAACCCAAAAATAACTCATATACCAAACTAATGACTCACTTTTTAAATATTCAAATGACATGTTATTGAAAAAAATTGTGACTCTAAATTTATTTGATCATAACTTATATGACATATAATATTTATTGTCATGAATCAAATAATCATACCCCTACTACTAAACTAAGGACTCACTAAAAGGATACATTGAATTTTAAATTCTAAAATAAATGACTTCAAACTTGCATACTATTAACATAAAAAAAAAGAAACTTATACAGACACTTTTGATTTTGTATAAAATACAAAAAAAAAAAAAATCAAAAGGATTTTTACACCCTTTCAGATTTTTAAAACCTATGAATCTTGGAGTAATATATAAATAAAAAAAATCTAAAAAACTAACGACTTATACACAAAAAGACTTACCTATCTTTTTTATGATTTGAATACTAAACAATTTGAAACCATGGACCGTTTAAAGTAAATGATGCAACATAATTGTGGTTTGTGCTTTTCAATAGGCAAGGAAAAGACAATGAGCTCTTCCACATAATTTTTTAAATTGTATTTAGCTTCCATGCTAACAACTCCTAGACTATCAATATTTGAGGGAAAGATCTATGCATGCATGTAAGGATACATGTTTTCACATAAATCACCTGTTAGTCATCGATGTTGTATAATTTTATCCTTAGTAATAAATCATTATCATCCACAACTTAAAAAATAAAATAAAGATTTTTGGCAGCTACACGTTGCGATTAAAGAGGATGTTGCAGAAAAAAATGGATGGTACTATACATATATTGCTTTACAAACTGATGGATGTATAAAAAATACCAAGTCTGAGAATGGATCTAATGTTGAGGTGTGTTGAATATGGTGTCATAATAAATAAAAAAACCTTTGAATGAACATGCATAAAGTAAAATTTACACATAGAATTGCAGTAGATTGCATGAATGGTGCTAAACAACATATGTAATTGTGCAAATAGAATGATAGATGTTTTTAAAGATATTCTATAAATTTTGACTGAATATTGAACACTTCAAGAGTAAAAAAATGAATTTTTGATAGATGTTAACAATGGTAAAACAATTACCACCCACTAGAGCCAAAATTATTCAAGGGTGATGAGAAATTCCCTTTCACAAGCTATTCAAAAGATCTTGATGAGAATATATAATAGATTATCTAAATTCTCTTTTGTCTAATCTATTGATAAACTAAGGTAAACAATAAACTACCATCATAGGGGTGAGCCAAGAATTGGGAGAAAGCTACCCCATACAAAATTCAAGATCCCATCCTCACACAAATGAATTGCTTTGATATACCTTCTTTGATACCACTGTTGTGAATTCAAAGAGTTGAGATAAAGCTTCACATGGAAAATGGAATAGCCAAAAACAAAATATATATTATAGATTTTTAATCACACAATAATAATATTTCTTCTTTATTAATTCATTCAAACACACTCTATATGTGACAATATCATATCTATCTAATATCATAATATTTGTTATATAAGAATATTCTGATTAACAAACAAACTAATTATATTTACCCTCCAGGTAAATATCAACCTTCAAATACTCAACCTTACACAATGTGAAAATTAATTCCAATAGTTTTTCCCTGAGATTGATCACTAATATAGGAAATAATTTCTTAGTAGAGATGGTGCACATATTACTAAGTATTTTTATGATTACACATAAAAAAATAAACCCTATCATCCACATATTAATGAGATTATTGAAACATTAAAGAAAATAGGCATCATACTCACAAATATTTTTTATGTTGGTTGGAAGGATTTGGGAAAAATGGTATCATAAGTATTATGGGGTTATTGAATAATGTATAATAGATAAAACAAGTACACACAATTTCAATTGGTATTTGGAAAATAGGTCACTTTTCCATAAAATTCATTGTCATATTTACACATATCCCATTCAGGGTATTTGGATGATAGAGACTCATTAGGTGTAACACTCACGAAGCTCATGAAAAATTAATAAGAAAATGATATTGGGAATGATGGAATTAATGGAATAGAAAAGTTAAGGCAAAAAAATAGCATGATAAGAACATCAAGGACAAGTTTTTGTGCAAGGGTCCACCCAATGCTATTATATGTTGACGTATGCCAAACACCCAATAAAACTCCACATTAGGTGGATGCGGTCCTTATATCATTCAAAAAATAATTGATTTTTTTTGCATATAAGTTTCAACCTTTGGATGATATAATGATATCCAGGAATTTAAATAGAAATAGGATCAATCCATTCCATGCATAATCTCTCAAAAATTACCACCAAGGAAGGCCACTATTTGAGAGAAAATGTAACAAAAAATTATTTCCTTTTACAAGTAATTTTCTTTCATTCAATTCTTTGGCCAAGTTTAGTTAGTACATGACTTATTTAATGGGCATATAAAAATGACATAAATAACAAAGTTTGAGAATAAATTGGTATTTGAAATTGGAAATTAACCAATTCAATAATAATGCATGCAAAAATGGTGTTTCATGTACATAAAAAATAAAGGAAGGGATGAGGAGTTCTTAATAAAAAGATACAAAAACAAGTTTTTCAATCAATGGAAAAAAAATTACATAAAGGATAATTAAAGTCATGTGCAGGAGGAACATGTGCATAATGAGTGTGGGGAAGGTTGGATGGAAGGTATTCCCTTGAAACACCAAGTCAATTAAAGAATAATTAGGGGCATGGCATATGCACATGTAAAGAAAACCAATATTGAGATACATTATAACTTTGGGGAAATGCTTCTATAAAAGTAAAAGACCATGCATGGTATATGAACATAAAAAAAATAGAATGGTGTAAGTCATGCAACAAGGAAATAAATGCAAGAGATGATGTCATTGCTATGGCATGATAGGTGCAAGTACACAAATTAATGTGGGAGAGGCATAACAGAAATAAAGTTCATTATATATATAAATATGACCCTTGGTGTAATCACTTTCAACTTTGATTTTTTAACGAGAGAAATGGATAGAAACCTCAAGTGACAATATAAGCTACTACAAATAGCTAGGAAACCTAATATTTATTGCATTTATGTAAGAATTTAGTTGGACATTATTGAATTTGTAATTTAAAATTACAATTATGAGTTACAATTTAAGTGGATGGATATGCAAAAGGGTGAATTCAAATGACAAAAATATAAGTTATAGGTTAGATCTCTAGACCTCCATTGATAGGATTTTAATCTTAGTGTTAAAGTGGTGGAGGGGACATTACAATATAAAAAAGGAAGTAAAAAAAGAAACAATGACCTAGAGAACTAAATTAATGGTGTAGAAATAATATAATAGTGTAGAAGTAAGGGTTGTGATGGGTGCACCTAAGGTGGGAATAGAAGAAAATGATACTAGGTACTAGTGATTCAAGTAAATATATAAATAATTATAAGGATATTACATCAATTACTTCACGTATGATCAAATTTCCTAAGGCCCCAAAATGTGGAGAGGTTTTGACCTTGTGTGCATGTTATTACCATAGTTAAATTCAAACATATGTAAAAAAAGTATGAAGATATGTTTAAGGAAAAATATTACATTAACATGAGTGGGATTGAAAAATAGGGACTGGCCATCAAATATTCCACTATCAAAATGTAGTTGGAGGAAAATGGTGTATTCAAATATAGGAATTTCCCTTATTTTTAAATTTGGGAAAATTAGTAAAGTTCCTTATCTCGTGCATGCATAAGAGAAGATTCAATTTTTCAAGCCACTAAATTTTGATTTCACCTGAGTGCATCACTAAGGTAATTAGATTGAATATTATAGGGGAAAACATGCACCTTGCCATGACCATCAAGATGGATTATAAGGTATCATAGAGCTAAACTTAAAAATAAGTGGGAATAGTTGACTCATTAAAAAATTGGAGAATTAATATATGCACATATTTTTTCATCTAATCAATAGGTACTCAAATGTGGTGGCTTTATGTGAATTGTATTTAAAGGATATATTGCACCTTCTACACCAAATTGAGAAGGTAAAGTTAAAGTATAAACTTAAGAAGTATATTGTTAAAGAGGTTGATCTAGTTTCAAAGGGCATGCACTTCAATGGCATCTTATTTTGATGGGGTGTCATTCTAATAATAATGTTGCTACATGAAATAAGGATTCATAATGGACCATCATATACACTCTTTAGATATTGTATTTGGAGAGACTACCCCACACAAAGGCATAAGGACCATAAAGTCTTTTCTAAGTAACTTTGAGTTACATGAAAAAAATGGATCACTAGTATGAGACATTAAAGGTAGAAATTGGAGATGATTGTCACATTAAAAATAATTCATTCGAGGTCTACAATGGTTTTGGTAAGTTTTATGTGATGGTCCATACAAATATTATGAAGGTGAATAAAAAAGATGATAATAATATGACCAAGTAACCAAAGCCACACTTTGGAATCATGATTAAGTATGTGTAAAGTGACTTGAATTAGATTAAATATATTCCACATATGATTGTAGATGGTGAGAACCTTGACAAAGGAAACCTTGTTATAAGGCTTCAAATCAAATACCCCAGGAAAGGAGTCACCTCAAAATATGAAGACTCAGACGATGATAGGTGGTCATAGAGATCATGTTGGTTGAAATAGTTAAAAAATAAAATGCAGGTTGACTTGTGTGATTAAACCTACCAAGATAAATCTTAAGGAAGAACACAAGGAATATGATATAAAATAAAGAGTGAGAGAAAATGTTAGATATAATAATAAGTATAAATAGAATAATTTTTATGGAAAAGGTTTAAATGAGCTATATAAGTGGAGGAAAGTAATCTTGAGTACTTAGGGGAACCTCTCTTGAAAAAGAGAAGAATAGATGACACACAAATGGGAACAAACCCTAACAGAAGAAGATCAAATCAAGCTAGAGATAGAAGTACAAATCTAGGGTGTAAAAAACATTAATGAATCCCAAAATTAACAATAAGAGGGAGTCTCACAAGGAATCAAGTAACATGATATTGTCATGCAAATTGAGACCAATGGGGAGACTCAATTTGAAACAAGACCAAAATGAACACATTAATGACCCCATAAGTGTCACATAGGTTAAGTAAGAGGAATAGGTTTTTGGATAAATATAAATAGAAAAGGAGATAAGGAAAGAGTCTCCTACACTAGGATCAACATCTCAACAAGACACATCCATATAAATACCACTGTCAGTTCATACTACTTGTATAGAAGTTAAGGAGAAAAAAAAGGATAAGTCCTGAGGGACCCTAGAAAATGGAATTGATGGGCCAAGAAATGGAAGTGCAATGCATAATTCCTTAACCTGTGAAGAATATATTCCCAAGAAATAAGTGTCTAAAGATGAATATTGTGATAAGGGATCTCTTGAAGAGGAAAAAAAGGGTTAAAATGTCCATTATGATAAGGAGACGATAAATGAAGGAGAAGACAAAAATGGAGAGTTGCATGAAGAAGAAACACATGAAGAAGAGGCACAAGATAAGGGAGCACACAATGATTAAATAGACCAAATGGATAAACAATATAAGGATGAGGATATTGAATACTAAATTTTATCTATTAAACTTATCTGCAAGGAATCTAAAGAGTATGATCCCTTTGTAAAAAACATTGAGGAGGAAAAATAATTGTAGATAAATAAGAAATAATATGGTAGGATGTGCATGAGGATGATGAACCCTATGAGTGGAATGTACTTAGAGAGTAAAAATATGAATAACCCTCTTAAATACATCTCTCATGGATTTTTGAATACCACTCTAAGGATATGACCTTCAAAGTACCTTCTAAGTTCTTGAATCCAAAAGAACCATCAGTGAAAGAAGCAAGGCAAAACACTGTAGCCATTGACATATAACCCTTGATAGAAGAACAATCCAAGTTGGATATGATCAGTTTCATGATAAAAGTGGTGTATAATAATATTTGGAATAGAAAAATTTAGATTTATAAAACACCAACTCCAAACAAATGAAAATGGGATAGTTTTAGCAAAACCCCAAATCATAGTGTTGGAAGAAAAGATTAATAAGTGTAAAAACATAATTTTTGTATAGGACTAGATATTTTTTATGGTGTTCCTATGTTTCTATGTATGGATCATTAATTTAGATAAGGATATTATTGGCCCATTTTACCCTTTTGTTTGGCCCATTTTTCCTTTTATTACTTTATGTTGTCCTTAAAAAACAATTCCAGTTCACTTTAGGTCTATAATAATATCACCATTCAATCTATAACACTTGAAATCCTATTGAGACTATTTGTTTGCTTTGGAATGACTCACGATGCTCCCATAAGGTCAAAAACACTACTTTTAGGGTTTTAGGTAAGCCTATCAAGATACACCTATTGGTCTTGGTTGTTACCAAAATCAAGTTGTTTAATTTTGATAGTGATTAAGATTGAGTATTTTTTATATTTGTCACTTGTGCATTGTTGGTTATTTAACCTTTGTTTCTTCAGTTTGAGTCTTTTTTTCCTTGTTTTTTACTTTCCCATATTTTTTATTATTTTATTTTGCAACGATAGTTCTTAATATGAATTCAATAAGTCTATATATACACAAGCATGATAATGCATTTAGAGAAAAGAAGAAAGATTGGAATTCATATGTGAAGGTTGTAGTTTATTTTTTATTTCTATTATTATCTATTGAAGTGTATGCACCCATTACACCAAAATTTGAACAATAGTTAAAGATAACGTATAATATACTAGTTTAATGGATCTCATACATAGGTATAAGGGTCTGGGTATTCATATTACATTGGACAACATGAGTTTTGATTTCCAAACTATCTAAGAATAGGGGTTTGAATAAGGAAGATACTTAATAACAACCCCAATGTGTTATGCTCTTGTAAGGTATCTTGATGTATATTAAAGTTTAGAGAAATGATAGCAAATTATGGAAAATATACACATCAATTTGAGAATTTGAGAGAGGTTTCTTATTAGAGGACACAAATAAAGGCACTCTTTAAAATTTAGGAGGATCTGATACTTTTTGACTAAAATCAAACCTTGTTGTTGAGATCAATCTTAGTCACTGGAGAAATCAAACCCTTCAATTTTGGTTGTTTTTTGGACTTCTCTAATCTACACCAAATTTACAAATCTACTTCTAGACTAGTTTTTAGTCATTTTCAACATCTAATAGTGTAAAAGTAAGTTATAATATAGGTATTTATCTAAGAACCCACTTTTTAATTTAAAATCATTTTAAGTCTCCATTTTACACATTTTAGATCTTTGTTATACTATTGTATTTTGATAATATTTATCTTGTGCAACCTCCTTTGATGATTAATGTAGTGTATTTTAAATATTGTGCACTTTTCATCAAAACATTTTGGTGAACCTAGATCCATTAAGGTTTCACCATTTGGATAACTTGCATTGCTTTACATGTTACTTATAGGGTCTGGTTATTCTTATCTTACATGTATAGTCCTAATATTTCCTATGTTTCTATCAATTTGCTTTCAATTATATGCTTTATTTCCCTTAAGGGTTAGCTCTTACTAGTATATATCTCATCTATATCATTTGTGATTACGTATTCTTACATCATTATCCCTAGCTCCTTGTGTATTTTTTGAAGCCCTTGTTTATATTATCTATATGTTTACACCTTATGCCAGCAAGGAAGATTAGATATAAGTCTCTTATTAGGTGAAGTGGTAGATTTAATTAGATACCATTTGACTTTGTAGATCTTCCTTTGACCAATACTCATGTTAATATGAAAAATAAAATGGAAATTTTTAATGAGGTTGAAGTTACTTTTTTTGATACACATGTGGAGGGAAATATAAATGAAAAAATAAAAATGCTAAGATTTCAATTATTTAGACAATAATTTATCAGCTCATTTTTTGACAACATTATCATGAAGATTTTTTTCTCACATATTAATCTAATTAAATAAGGACCTAATGGTAATAATAGTGAATATATGGTTTGATTAAAAATATGTTTACCAATACAACCTATTAATTAATTGATATTCAACTACAAAATACATTCTCTCTATGTAGACTCAAATTGATTAAAGATGAAATGGTCTTCAACTTTTACTAATATTTTAATGAACTTTGTCACATGGTTAGAAACTATGAGATTGATATTTTAGAGGCTAACATTCTCAAATATGGGAATAATGCTAGGGTACTTATATTAAAGTTATAAATCAAGCTAAATTAATATTTAAATGGAAGCTTGATGATAATGCTTTCCATAATACTTTCCAACATAAGAAAGAGGTCACAAATGTATTCAATATATTAGATAAATCACTAATAAGGATAGTCCTTTCTCCTAAGAAAGATCAAAGAAAATTTAATTGATTAAGTGAAAGTCCTCAAAATGTGCATAAACACTTTCTTGAATGAAATATGATATATTTAACACCCCATAGAAAATGGGATTCATCATGAACTTTGGCTAAAAATAATGATGTTAATGCATAATGTGATTAACATAGACCCTCTAGCCATCATGCAAATAAATACATACATTTGAAGTATAAGATTAAAGACTTGTTAAGTAACAACCAAATTCAAGTAGAAGTCTATAAAAATAATTTGAATGAATTATTTTTCTAACCTAATCATCATCTAAAAATATTTAGTAAAATTTTACCAAATCATGTTACTTAATCTAAAAACTAAGATGATATTCATATGATAACCCAAAAACAACTTTCATGGGTTTTTAATGGTTATATCCTTTATCGATTCATAGGTATGGTGAATGACACATGTAAGATGTCTCATGTTATTATGCTTTATGACCATGATATTACAAATGATGATTCTAACAATGGTCCATTATTCACTCATAATTTAATATAAATAAATTCAAGGTAAAAAAAGGAATTATTGTAGATAATTTTTCATGAATTAATTATGCAACATCATTTGGGTTCACTTGTAATTGTATATCAACAAAAAAATAATTAGTAAAAATAAGTTTTTTTAAGTTTTAAACAAGTCCTAATTTATGTGCAAGTTTTTCATGTTGTTTTGAACTGCCTTCATAGATGCACACATTTGATGGTGTGCAAAATATATACATTAGGGTCATTCTAGATAAGCATGTGAAGATTTGTGCAAGTTCATTTGTAAGGTCATTTTTTTGTTCCATGCAAGTTCAAAATATATACATAGAGAGATTGGGGAGTTAATTATTGCATCACAATAGTCCTACTATGTATTTTTGCATTGTAAATATTGGGACATCCTTTTCATGATGTTAATGTGTGGAAATATAAGTGGGTGGATTGTGCACAAAATATTTTGGAGTTATTCCTTCGCATTATTTTCAATCTGACTCATTGTGACTTACATTTTGAGGTTGTAATATCCATGTAATTTATCCTTGCTTATTTATTTTGTGACGTGTTATGAGAAGCTAGATAAATGGGACATTATAGTTCCTAACCATTTACATTCAATTCCTTGAATCATGGAAGGTTTTGTGGTTTCATTTAATGTCATGTTATTAAGTGTTTCATCATGATTATTTATTTTTTGATGTGTTAAGGTGCATTGGATTTGTAAAGAACATTTACTATTTGTGGTGGATAGTGATGTGTAACACATATATAATGATGGGAGTGGCTTATTACGCATTATTCTAACTAGGTTTTCTTGTGCTTATATATAAACATTCCCCAACACATTAGGTATCAATTCATCATGATTAAATATTTAGACCATAGTGGATATATGAGGACTATTATAACACATGTCGCTTTAGGTTGTTGTGTCATCATTATTGAGTGTAAATGGTAATTTCTTATTGTTGAAATTAAATAAAGGATTGATTTTATTATTGTTTTATTATTTTTGATATGTAATTTTTAAGGATACATGGTCTAAGTCATCTCTTAATTTATACCCCTAACCATGACCACATCAATTAACACATCTACAATGGAATTTATTACCAATATTGAATATACACAGATATTTAATCAGTACAACCATAGTTATAAGAGGATACAATGCCATAACTAGGATGCCTCTTTGAGACATTACCTTACCTGTCATTGTTGGTCCTAAAATATGTTATCTATATTTCATGTACTATTGTATATTGGAACATATGATGTATTTCTCAGATGACCCTAAATTAATCATATGAAATCGATGCCATTAACACTTCGCCAACATTTAAAATTTGTCAATGATAATAAAGTTACCACTATTCAAGGAACTATCTAGAATATCTCACATAAGTAAACATGAGGTGTTACATAAAGACTTACTAAAACCTATAATCATACAACCTAAATCATGTGCACCTAAAGTGCAATCACCTACCCCTCCATGGATCAAATTAATACTATCGTAAACTTTTACATCTATTCAAACTAAAACACCGACAAAAGTTTCAATTATTATAAAATCGACCATATGAATAACAAAGTGTGAATTTCTTAGAAGATAATTCAACACTTACAATAAATATGATTCCAATGACAATAATTTTAACAATGATATCTATTATAGTGTTGATTATTATACTGACATTGATAGTGACGATGATGATTCTTTATCTTTATTGGAGTCATGGGTCCCATGTCAATATCTAGACCATGAGGTCATTAGTACATGTCCTATAAAATAAATGGTTTTACTGGTTATCCTTATTTTCTAACCTCATTTATTAAATTTAACAATCTTTTTTGTACATATTTTTATTTTATATTTGCTTGCTTATATTTTTGTTTATTTCATCTTTATCTTGTGTATGGATTTTGGGATTATTTATGTGGATTTATTGTAATTTTCACCCTCTTGTATATTTTATTGTCTCTAACTTCTTCTGATCATTACATTTATTGTGTTTCAATTTTTAAGTTACCTTATTTTTTCTTTTCTTTCGTGTTTGAGTTGTCTCTTGGTTTCCTTCTCTAGTTTCTCTTATGATTTTTATATCATTCTTATATATTCTTCATTTATGTTGATTGCATTTGTATTTATGTTAATCCATTTATTTTAATTGTTTCTTCCCATGCCAAAATCCTATATGACCATCCCCATGATGACAACACATTACATTTAGGTTAGTAAGGATCCCTCCATTCTTAATTCCTTTCAATTTCACCTCTTTGATTATTTCCTCATGTATTCTTAAAAAAAAAAAAAAGAAACACATCTTTGTCTAATACATAATTACACAACTTAACATGTCATGATTATATGCCTATTGTTAAAGGTTTTATATATACATTGTTATGTATGTGTTTTTTATGGAATTATTGACCTCGGTGCATGATATATGTTTTGCATGTGATTATGGATTAATAGTTACCTAGGGTAGTCTCATGCCCACACCAGGGGACCCCATATGCCAATTATGGGGGCATCCCTAATAATACTTCAAGTTTAATCATTCTTTGTTTCCATATTATATTAAGTGTTATACTTGAATATATGAATTATAGTCTAACATATATCATGTGTATTTTGATTCAATATTCATTTGTGATTTTTTATATGAGATATTGGCATTTTTTATAAATTATTTCAAATGTTTGATAAAATGTGTGTCTCTTTTGTTTTCCATTTGTTTACTCTACTTACATGTG